>CM068748.1:6367036-6841553 GCA_035084275.1 Hydrolagus colliei
ATAACAATAATAATAATAATCCTTGCATTTGATATAGCACTTTGTACATCTTATCGACGTCTCAAAGCGCTTCACAGAATATACTGTAAAGTGAACTGACTGTATATTTGTGGGCGAACTGCAGCAGCCAATTGTGCACAGCACATGCTGGACTGCTAATGAACTACCCAGTTTGCCATGGGGACATATTTTCACATTTATTTGCCTTCAAAATTTCCACCTGAATTAAATGTGTCCTCTAATAATTCACTAAAAGCATTATTTAAATGGAAGGGAACTTAATAGTAAATAATAATCCTTAATTTTATATAGCTCTTTTCACTTCTTCTAGACGTCTCAAAGTGCTTCAAAGAATATACTGTAAACTGAATTGACTGTATATTTGTGAGAAAAACATGGCAGCCAATTGCGCACAGCATTGTCCCATATTTTATAGCAATAGCAACGTTTTATAATAAAAAGCACTTTGTATTTATATACAAACTTGTGAAGCGGTGCTCTAATAACAAAGAAAATGCCTCTATTCCTGGAGCATTGTGAAATAACATTTCTCCTTGCCTCTGCTCCTTTTGGTGAGTGATAATGGACTACAGATGGTTTTAAATGCTCTTCTCTACAGCTCAAATATTTTCCTGCATTTGGTGATAACAGGCAGAGTTAATTTTAAAAGGCCAACTTGTAACATAAGTGCTCCTGCAGAAAGCAAAAATAATTTTGAAATATAGCCAATCAAGAATAGACAAGCTCTAGCCAGGTTACTCTCTGCTATACTCCTGAGATTTGCACATATGGTCTTATCCAACTGAGCACAGGACTCCAACTGTGTCAGAGCGATAATGGGATTTTTTTTAAAAAGGGATCTCAAAGGTGGATAAATAAGATCAACAGTAGCTCAATATCTTAGCAAACATTTATCTATAATTCCCTTATTTGAACAACACCATGTTCCTCAAGCACAGCACTGGAGTATCAGCCAAGACTTTAAGTTGAAAGCTCTAACATGGGATTTGAACCCACAACCTTCTGACTCAGAAGCTTAAGAGCTACTAATTGAGCCAGGCCCATATTTTTATCTATGTAAATTATACACACGTGTAGTTTTCACCGGATAAAGGCAGTACTTTAAGCCATAATTATGGCTTCCTGCTCCAGGAAAGATTCATTTCCTAGTTATGTGTCAAGTTCTCTGGCATCAAATCTCTATGTTTTAGTGCTGGTTCTCCTTCCAAATCAAAATCCTTTTGAAAATTAGTCCATGCTGATCCAAAGCACGATATTCTGCTGAGTTTTATTTTTACAACACATTAAATATTAACCAGCAAATACTTGCCAGCAAATTTATGGCAAACATTGCAGATTTATGCAAGTTTAAGTTTGAATACATTTACTCATGGTAAACAGCTGAATGCAAGTGATGATACATAGTGATTAATGTCAAATTAAAATGCAAAATGCAAGGAATGGGATTGCAGAGTGGAATTATGTTCAGGTCCTGATTTGCTAAGTCATGACTTCTGTTCGGTCTGCTTTGCACAATGTCAACTTAGTGCATTCCTGGCCCCAAAAGCACATTCAAATTGTATCATTAGAGTACAATGTGAAGTGAATGCAGATTCAATGTGCTATGAATGAGGTATGGTAGTCTGCCACAAGCAGTCACAAGCAGTCACAAGCAAAACAAATTATTTCAGGAAAATTATCATGTATTTTGCTTTTCTATACTGTATTCAGTTGTACTTTAGATTTAGAGTTTGACGTGTAAATGCATCCTTCATTTGTAAATAGGACCTTAATATAGAAACATATCATACATTTCACCTTGAAATGATGGGTTATGAAGTCTGGAGTAATGGAGAATTATCTTGCTCTTACATATTTTCGGTTCAGTTAATGATTTGCAGTGTTGCAATTTGACATTTATTAAACAATGAACCATTTCAGAAATAAAACAAAATTATGCATTTTAATCAACTATAAATATCTTACTCTTACATATACCATTGCATTTTCAATTCTGAAAGTAACAAAATAAATTACTGGAGTTAGCTGATTGTCTGCAGTCATACTAATAGACCGACCCCATTGCAGAGATCCAAACAGTACAGAAAATTGGACTCTATGACCAAATACTGATTTGTTTTACCAAAATACAAATTAGTACAAATTCAATTATTGTTTATTAGGAATTATACTATCACTATAGTATTACATTGCTAGACTGCTCTTCTCACGCCTCACCTCTCTCTCTGTTTGATTTGATTTTCTCTTTTTTCCTCTCTCTTTTCTCTGAGTCGCTCTAATCGTTTCTCTCTTTCCCTACCATATCACTATTTCTATCCCTTAACTGTATAATGTAAAATTATGAAGATTTAGTCCTCCTCTAGGTTTTGTTTATGTGTACATTGGAGCCACAAACTTATCTCATGCTCTTAAACTTTGCCTTGTTGCACAACAAACAGATATATTACTGTTTGAGACAAATTGTTCACTTCATGATTAAAATAGATGCATTATCTTTGGCCGGTATCATGCCTATGTAACAATATTATTGGTTCTAGCTAACCATGTGCCCCTTTGGATTGGCAGCACCAAATTATACTAATTTCTAAATCAACAGTCACCTGACATTTATTTTCCTTTAGAAATGACTAACATCGAAATGGATTTTGAGACTTTAATGCCCTCCATGGTCTTACTCCTCCCCACCTCTGCGGCCTATTGAAATTTTACCACTCCCTTTGCTCTGGAGGCACTGACCCTCCCTATGTCCCCTGACCTGCCTTTTCCACTATTGGCGGTCGGGCTTTCAGCATTTCTACCCGAACATCGTCCCGGAGCCCTCTACATCGCCTCCTCCCTTGGCTCCTTCAAGGCCCATCTCAAGACATTTTTTGACCATGCCTTTGGTCATCTTCCCTCCTCCACTCGCCTTGCCTCCACCCCTCTCTGATCCCAACCCATAGCTCAAGAGCAAACACCTCATTTATTGTCTTGGGTCACCTCCCAATGTGAAAGACCTGTATAAATGCAACTTTTTGTTGTTTTTGTTGAATGCAAACCAGACCCAGATGTAGTTATAGGCATTAGACAGGATGGTATTCAAATGAATGCAGGTGCATTTAACATTAACTGACATCCAGGATCACTTGAAAGTATTCAACCAAGCAGCCGTTGACCACAACTTGGTTGGCATCCAACTTTACTTCATTGGTTTTCATGAACAGAATAGTATGTACATGCTATATCACACCTAATGCCACATAATCTCATAACCCTTACAACAACAATAACAAAATTACATTTATAGAGCGCCTTTCACGTTGGGAGGACGTCCCAAGGCAATAAGGGGTTTGCTCTTGAGCTATGGGTTGGGATCAGAGAAGGGTGGAGGGCAGTGGAGGGAGTGGAGGAGGCAAGATAACAGTCCAGCAATGTGATGCAAGAGTTCTGCAGCACCTAGATATTGAATAAAAATATTAATATTGCCAAAATAAAATAAAAATACAGTAGTTTGAATATTGAAGACAATCATTGATCTTCTTCTATCTTCTGTATCAATAAAATGACCATGTCTGCCCGTGCTTCAAGAAGAATATCAATAACTGAGTTAGAGGCACGATTTATACCTCACCAGAAATGTCTTGCACTTGGGAGTAACATGGGCCTATTTATATTCGGGTATCTGCGATCGTTTATGAGTTATTTCAGTTTTACGTTGCAGTTACAACTGATGACCATAAGGGCTGACTGGCGCTTTGGTATCCCATATCACAGAGCACGAAGATAGGCAATCGACAAGGAACAAAATAAAGAAAACAAACAAAGCTAAACCATGGCAACAATACCAAATTACATTTTTAAAACGCCTTTCGTGTCGAGGGGACGTCCCAGTGATTATAAATAATACATTTAGATTTTTTCATTGCAAAGATGCCTAAACGAAAATCAAACATTTCAAGGATAAATAAAAACGCTAGGCAAAAGAGAGAAGGCTCATTAAATGAAACTGAAGAACATTGTCCTCCCACAGGATTCCTCCCAGATGAGTATAGATAAAGATGAAATGTCTGTCTGCGAATCTCTCTATGTGTAAATCTACATTCCATATTGGATCCTTTGGTTGCAAGACTAGCTGCGGGTACAGCGAGTATATTCATGACCAGAAAAGCAAATCTCCATAAAAATTGCCAAAAATGAACCTTGTTACTGGAGATACCAGGTAGGCATCAACCTCAACCTGCATGATTCTGGATTCCCTCAGAGCCAATTCAACCCCGAGGGACCTTGCTTTATTTTCAATATTTTATTTTTAAATACACATAATCAGCATGAACTGGACAAGTTTATCATATAGATTGGAAACCTGAGTGCAGTTTTTAGCAGCAAAGCATTATGAATAAGGTACTATTGTCTAACTTGCAGTATTTCCTAATTTAATATTTCTCAATAAATAATCAAAATTATGCAAGTGGAGACTCCTTCATGTAACAAGACATATATCACACCCACTTAGTGCCAATATGATTTACATCTGAAGCAAATATCAATGTTTCGGGAATTGTAATGGGATTTATTATTCAGTTCGAGATGGGCTTACTGTTTTCGTGGATAATTTTAATTTGGCATTACAAAATATTGTGGTATTATTTGATATGATGTCTACTAATACCTTTGAATCTGTAATGTTTCGCCGAATAGACAGGGAAAAACATCTAAAATAAATGTATCCCAAATACCTGTTAATTTCTCAGAAATCAACATACCTCAATTATATGGAATATCAGTTTTGTTCAACTGAAACCTGTTTCATTCAATAAATGTGTTACAGCCAATGAACGTTTACCCATCATTCACTTTGCTTTTCTCGTGCATTGAAAGAAAATGATGGGTCTTGATACAATCTTATCACCAAAGACAAACATAAATTATTTATAGAAAATAAAAGTTACCTGCAGTCTATGTCTTTCCTGTATATCCACAGGTTTTCCTGCGCCCATGCTGTCTGTGAACCAGGAGATATCCAACATCTCAAATGTGTTCGTGTTTGACAGCTTGTGTGTCTGGATCCAGTCCCAAATTTCATTCCAAGAGTTGTTTTCTGCCACAATATGTGTGACTGCATCACTATAATTTAGAGAAAACGGAGACGCTTTGCATCAGCGGTGTGTTCAGTAAGCTACAAAATCAAGGACTATTCAGATTATGGACGTACATTGTGAAGGTTAGTATTGCTGGAATTAATGTTTCTGATGAGGCTATCATATAACTAAGCCTATATGAACAAAACACAAAATACTGCAGATGCTGGAAATCTAGTTCTGGGTTCTGACGAAGGGTCGTGGACCCGAAACGTTGAATCACTTTCCTTTCTCCATAAATGCTGCCTGACCTGCTGAGTTTTCCCAGCTCTCTCGGTTTTTGTTACTAAACCTGTATCCACTGGAGTTTTATGTTGAATATACTAGGGACCTGATTCTATCAAGGTTAAGCAAGAGAAGAAATGTGGAAAGCTGCAAAAGATATTGTGGCTATTGCCTGTGAAATTCCACAAACAACATAAGGTACAATTGTATATTAAAAATGCCAACATTCAACTCCAAAAACAATTGTAAATATCAGCAGGCATGCAGATTGAGTTGAATTACGAACTTGGAAAATGAACCATGTGGGTGAAAAAATAGGTTACATTTCATTTCATTTGGATCAGGCTTAACCGTGCAATACAGCAATGTTAAGTTGTTTTATGAAACACTATCAGACAGGAAGCAGAATGGGGTATTTTTGTTTACAGTGTTCACTTGCCCAGCTGTCCCTTTGCATTTAATCCAAATTACCATTACTGGGCCACTTTACAGCAATGCTTTGAATTTCTATTTATCGGATCTGCTAGTCTTTGTTAAACCAACACTCATCAGTCTTGAGAAATTGTGAGTATATTCATATTTAATTGGCAGAATTGAGCTACATAGTGAAAAAATATGATGCCTTATCATATAACAGATGTAACAGTCTGTATTGTTGGTTTCCATTTCCTTTCAGGATACATGGCCTCAGACGTACCCTTTTATTGCGAGACGTACTAAACGGTTCCCTGCATATTGGAATGGTGCCATTCGGAATGTGGTGCAACGAACTTCATACTTGACAGAGACCAACAAGGTTTTTTCAGGTCAATCATGTTTTTCTTTTGCTCTCTTAACCTGAGCCTTGGTTTCACCCTGCTGAATCCTGAGGGCACCTGAGAATTCTCTGAACAGTCCGGGTTGACTAAATCAAAGGTTTGTACCACTACAAAGTGTTCCATGCTTCCTGTTACAGTTACAGAGTTACAGAATGTAACTATACCCCCAAAAGCCTGATTTGAAGTTGGTTACTCTGTTCAAATTACAGGAAAACATATAATACCAACAATAATAATAATAATCTTTGCATTTGATATAGCACTTTTCACATCTTCTCGACATCTCAAAGCGCTTCACAGAATATAATGTAAAGTGAATTGACTAAATATAAATGCAGGTGAACACGTAAATATGACAGTTACCAAACAGAGTGATCCAGTTAGTCTGGGTACTTGACAGTGATTTGGAGAATCCTTTTTATACATCATGGAGCATTTGATGTTGAGACGTGCAGCAGAGCACTGCGAGGCTTGTTGGTAGAATTTCAAGCGGCAGAGACTTCTGCACCCACTCAACTTATGTTAACTGTGCAAGCCACATGGCGTAAGGTTGGCCTAGGGCAGTGGTTCCCAACCTCCGGTCCCGACCCAAATCAGAGTCACGGGGGTCCTCAGTAGGGTCTCAAAGGGTTATCAGAAATATTTTTTTTTCCTTTTTCTAACGCTGAAAATGCTTTTTTAATGCTGAAACGTGGTCAAGGCAACACTGCCGACCATTTTGTACGAAAGACCGTACTAGCAAGTTGCGCTGAGTCCACAAAAGAGACGGAGATATCGTCTTGGCTGAGCTTCGCTTCAGTCGTGTAGTCTGGAGGTCCTTAGGTTTAGGGTTAGGGCCGATTGTCGGCCGATTTAGGGTCGCAGCAAAAAAATGTTTGGGAACCACTGGCCTTGTGGGACAAGCACAGGAAAGTTTGACAAAGAGTGCTTCGCACAGTTTTGATACTCTTAAACATGGTGATGGGTCTCCTGATTTGTCATCTCTTAAGGTTAGTGCAGAATATTGGACTGACTGATGATGCCTGTACGAGCACCATTACTAGCACTCAGGGTTTGCAATATTACCAAATCTCTGCGGTATGGTCACATTCCCTCTGAAATGAATTAACCTTTTTGCCCCCTGAAACAATGCATCAGTCATCTCCTGAAAGCACTGAGACACGTTCTCAAATAATATCAGGGGAAAGTAATCCCTAAAGTCTGGAACAACCCTATGGCAACAAAACTTAATAGCTGCTGTCGATTTGCAGCCATTGTCAGTATAGTTACCAAGTACAGTAATATCGCTTGGCTATACACTAAGCCTAAACCTCCAAAAACATGATGCTATGTTGCACCTAAAATGTTACACAGTACCTGAGATGTGAGCAGTATATATATTTTGGGGGTCAAAAATAAATGCAAAAACAATTTGTATGAAAGACGCTCTAAAAATAAAATTTTGTTGTTGCTCCATTGTCACAATAAAATCTGCAAAATCCAGTCTAGTGTTGTACTAATAACAAAGGCCACAAAACTATAACTGGTTATTGCAATCAACCATGGGTTAACAAGTAGATAGCAAGATTTGTAGCCAAAAAAGTGAGGCAGCAGGAAATTGTCATATGATAATTGTTCACAGTTTTAATATTCCAGAAACTGAGCGAATACATCAAGCACAACCAAAAGGATTGAAAGTGCAAAGAGCTGTAGAGAGGTACTATCAGAGAATTTTAATTTTTGCAACCTCTATAACATCAAAATATCTCGAAGACCTGCACAGATCCTGTAATTGATGTTGTATAGTGATTAAATTTGTAGGTAGGCACATGTTGCTGCTTCATCATACCATATGTATCAGGGTAATGTATTACATTTAGCATTCAGCACATTATCTCAAACAATTAATAACCTGGACATACGTTTTATTGATCATGGTATAGCACTATTTGATACTGGGATGAACATTAAGGCCAAAATTAACGGTTCTGATATGTAATGGGGATATGAAAGCAATAGGATAAAGTATTGTACTTCGAACACCTTGAGACATCCTCCTGATATGAAAGACGCTTTACAAATGTAATTTTGTTGTCGTTGTAAATTATTGGCAAGAGAAATTCACGGGAATTGAGTGTTGTAGGCCAGTCAGATTCTATAAGGAATAAGTTCAACAGCAAGCTAGAAATGGCAGATGTGTTGAATTAAATCTTTCACATAAGTGTGCAAAAGTGAGGAATGCGGACACATAAAAAATCCAGCCAATTGGCTGAGGAATGTATGATATATATAATGGTCAATATTGATCAATATGCAAAGCACCAGAAAAATTTCAAACACGCATAGGAACCTCATACCATATGATGCCACTTAACAATGAGTGAGAGAATTCATGCAACTTCAGGATACAATAAATAATAATAATAATCCTTGCATTTGACATAGCACTTTTCACGTCTTCTAGACGTCTCAAAGCGCTTCACAGAATACACTGTAAAGTGAATTGACTGTATATTTGTGGGCGAAATGCGACAGCCAATTGCACGCAGCAGTGTCCCACAAATAGTCGTGGATTGAAATGACCAATTTTTTTTATTATTCTGTTTTTTTGGAGGGATTATTATTAGACGTGTGGAGTAAGGAAACTTGCCCAAGATTTCGCCCTGACCTACCTGGATTCGAACACAAGTCTCATGCTTCTAAGGCGAGCGCTCTAACCACTGAGCTTCAGGACTCCACAACAATTTCAATACAAAACCACAATAACAACAATGCCTTTCACGTCCCAAAGCTCTTCGATAGCTGTACCTATATAACTGCACAGAAAAACAAATGTAATCCTGTGATTCTTAAAAGGAAAACAACATTGTGTGATATAGGTCAATTTTGTCTGAAATTATTACTGAAGAAAACGGAAGCATTTTATCAGACTGAACGTGTTTAAAATTAATAGCCATTATTTTATCTCCTGAATGGAAGTTTCAATCCAAGCCACATTGATGGGTTGAAAGTCTTGTTCCTCTGAATGCTGTCAGAATCCCGGGTATAATGCAATTCAGAGCTTCACTGCATTCTCCAGTAAACAAGGTACACAGCACTATATGTGATATTATTTGATAATATATTGTCAGACTTGCTCAGAGACAGCAATGGTTACTAATAATTGTTGGATTAAGGACAGGGAAGATGGCAAGACACAATTTGTAGCCAAATCCATACAAATTATTTACACCGGGCTAAACCTCCAAAACATTTGTTATAATAATCCTTGCATTTGATATTGTGCTTCACATGATTTAATACAAATACATGTCGTGATTATGTTGATGCCAGATGGTAAGATTTACAGTAAGCAAAATAATTGCCTTTCTTGTGTAAAATTTCAGTTAGAAATAATACTTCATGTGTGACATTACAGTTTAAAATGTTATAGGTCTTCTTCCTGTGGTTTTATATACAGAAAATAATTTGCAATTATTAAGTCCCCATCTTCCTGTCACATGTACTGCAGCTCTACCACTGGGGGTTGTGACATCTGGAAGGCTCCACCATTTCTCTGTTAGTCTTATGACTGTGGTTATGTTTGGCACAAAAAAACTAACATTGTGGCAAGATTTCTAAACTATTCAGAGGAAATGCGAAGAAACGAATAAATGCAAGTGTTTCTTTCATGTTGTATGTGTGTAAATTCATACAATTTTATGTATTGCAATCTAAAGGATCCAATGGGCACTTAATAGGCACAACCACATGATGGTTTTATCAGCCACTTTCTATGAAAGAATAGAGCAACATGGTAAACGGGATTTTCCAGAATTGTTCAACTATGTTATGGTGTATTACATAATAAAATTTAATCTGCAGAAATAAAATCAGTTAATTTTCATGGTAAATTATAATTCACCACTGGAGAGTGAATAGGGAATAATGGATACCATCGGAGCAGCTGTGATCTAATCAAATGGTTCATAAAACATCATACACTGCAAGAACAATACTCAAGTAATTTATAATCATCTTTTACCATTTTGGATATTAAACCAGTGTTTTAGAACAAATCCAAGGGATCAACAAATATTTCATGAAACTGGGTATTTGCCAAAATTATTTTTAAAAAACATTCAATAGTGGAACTACTCACTGCTGATTACGTACTTTGTGTGTAATTTCATTTGTTAATGTATATTTATTTATATGTTAATATCAATGTTCTCACGTTGAATTATGAAGGAAGGGGATAAGGTTCTTTGGGGTCAAGTTGATATGTGGCAGGGTGGAGTATATTCACAACTGGCTCTTGAGGTATTCAATTTAATTTGTCATTAACCTACCAATTCCTAGAGAGGACAGAAGTGTTTTCATTATTCTCTTCATTCATCTCTCTGTCCAAAGGAAAAATTATGTCCTACTTGGGAGGGGTGGTGTGGGGATTGGGAATTATATTAGATTTGCAAAAAAAATTTAAATCACAAGATAATTTGTTGTTTAGAGTACCACCTTGGTGTAAATACTAAATCCGAGATACAGTAATAAAAGGTACAGTCACTAATATATCAGTGGATACATACCTCAGCTCATCATTGACTCTGAATCATTTTTTACGAGCTAAATCCATCAGAAAGGTTCTTCTGGTTGATCCCATTTTTCGTTCTACGATAAATATGTTCAGTTCTTGAAATTTTATTTTATATTCATTGTGTGAACTAGAGTCTGCTACTTTCTTTCTTTTCATTTTGGGTAAAATCCCTGTTCCCCCCATTCTATCTGTTGAAGCCATATTCTAGATTACGTACAGTACTGTAAATGTTTTGGTAGCTGACATCTATACTGTGCAGTTAAACAATGTCACCTGCTTTTGTATGGAACCCAGATCTACGCCTATCAGTGATGTCATCACCCTCAATTTTCTTTTCAAACACTGTAAAACAGTGCATGAAAGGATCAAAGAATTTCTGCATGAGCAAAACAAGCCCTTTGTTTCTTTTAACCCTTTAAGAACTGCAAAAAGCATTTTAAAACCCAAACAAAGTATATAATAAGCAAATCTATTTTGTAATACTGATAGTTTGCTGAGAAGCTTTCAATCAAACACAATCTGTCTTTTTGTCTTCCTTTCTAAAAGTGATGATTTGAGCTGTTACCAGCAGTCTTCCAGTATCTCTTTCAAATAACCATATTTAAAGGTGAGTTTGGACAGTAAGCATTTTGGAGGCTATTTGGTGAGTGAATACTCTGAAATCCATTCTCATCCAAAATCCATATGCAAGCCATTTTCCAGCACCTCTCAGTGGCAAGACCACATCACTCATTTATTTTTCAATAATTATTAGTACTATTGTTATTATTATCCACCTTCCCAGCCAGGGGAGAATGAGATCAATTTTAGCTGTGGACCACCACTGTACTATCTGAAAATAGGTATTGTATACGAGTGCAATAAATGTGAATTCAACCTATACTAAGTAGTTAGGATAGCTCAGTACTGTACAACATTGCTTACTAAACACTCAGTAGGCCACAATTTGATTTTGAATCTGTAATTATATTTTACCAACAGAATTTTTCCGCTTCAGATACGTTTAATAATTGACAATAATATCAAATTGTTATGTCTGTTATGCTATAATAAGACAATATATAACTTCACTGTATAGCCCAGTTTTGGTCATTAAATATGAATCAAATGGAATACAATCACAATTTCTCTAGAGTAAAGCATGTTAGTTTTTTCATGGTGAGTCTTTCTTGCTGCTGATTTCTAACAATCAATGTCATTTTGCATACCTTTGTCACATTGTGCTGCCGCTGTCATTTTGAACTGAAGTTTCTCATCAGGAATTAAATGTAGCTGGTGTTGAAGAAATCCAGTCAATGGTATTTGATGGATATGAAGATGAAATCATTAGTAGCATAGTAAACTGCATTAATGTGTAATTGCTTTCAGCTTTCAGTTGATGGAGAATGGGGAGTCTTGTCTTTTGTTTATTCCTGCTATAATTGTTTTTGCAGGGTGAGCTATTATGGCATGAGTTGGCAACATAAGATCATACAGAGAAATCCTGCTAAGTAGTGATTAACAGCAGTTAATGTTTAACTGTAAATTAGAAATTTTAAATGGAAGTGGATTCGCATTTAATTCTGCAGCATTGCAAACGCACTGCCTGGGGAAACAGCTTCCTTAAAAGTAAGGTGTCTCAAATAGCCAAGAAATACAATATTGTTTTTTAGGTAACAATGCAGGAAAAAAAAGTACACACCAAAGCTTGCCCGCAACAAGCTTGTTAATTTAGGTGTGACAGTATTATCTACTGTTTGTTTCCAGGGTTGAAGATTTTTTTGTGTGTTGTGCAAAGTATTCCAATACATTGACAAAAATGCCAGCATGTGATATCATCACGAGGTAAATAGCCCCCAGTTGGGTGTGGTTTGTGATTAATACAGTAGACTGTCAGCCCTGTGAAGGTCTCGAGAGTGTGGACGTGTGTGGACAGATTTTGTGACACAGAAGCAAGAATTGCTGGTAGCTGAGCCAGGTTTCAAGTTCTTCTTGCAAGTTCCTTAAATGAGCCAAAACGTTTCTCGGTGTAGTTTCCTAATTTACAATGTTTTATTGTGAGAGCTTACAATTTCGGGCAGTGAAAAACTTGAGGGTTTTTTTTTAAAAAAAGTCCCATTATTTTACAATTGACATCCCACCTCCCTCCCTCTCGACCTGGCAAAATGCCACAAACCACAGGCAATGCTGAGGTCAAACAAGACTGAGAATTGATTCCCTGCAATATTATTAGTGGAATCAGCAACTGACAGTTGGGTAACTTGGGTCGGTTCATTTCAAGACAGTTGCAAACTTGCGCGGGGGGCGGGTGGGGGGGGTGTGGGGTGGGGGGAGCAAATATTTCGTTTGCAAAACTTGCTTGTCAATCCTAACCAAACCTGCTTGAAGCAAACTGATTGATTGTGCAACCAAAGTAGTAGCAGACGTGGAGAAGCATTGTGTGCAAATGCACACGCAATGATCCGGCTCTCTTGCAAGCTCGCAAACTTCCGCCTTTACGAAGGGAAAGTAATGCTGTAATACACACCCACACACATACATACACACACCCACACACAGTCCTGTATATTACTCATCGGGATTGAAGTGTAAAGAGCGATCAAACGCTGGAAGAAACAGGTGCGTTTGAGAAGCTCTGGCAGGCTCTTCACAATGACTACAAAGCTCCCAACTCGAGAGGAGTGTGAAGGTTGGTCAGTGGAAGAGCTGAAAAAATACCTGTGGCAGGTAGGACGAGGATTTGTGTTGTTTTTAATAATAACTTTAGTAAACTGGCTGGTCAGTTTCATGCAGACAAAAGTGTGAAACGTTTTACAAACTGGAGCACTGCTTAAAGGTATCTTAACAGGATGAACCCCACCCACCCAACCAACCCATCAATCAATCAATCAATGCTCCCAAAAATATCCCTTCAAAACAGAGTGAATGTTGGAACAGATCTCTTTTCTTTTTGGAAAATGTCTTTGAAACTATTCCAGGAAGGAGTCAAACAAGTTGCAGTTTGACCTGTGAAGTCATTAAGGTGGGGAGTGTGTTTGTTGTAGTAATGAGAATCAAGCTTGTTGCTGGGTAAATGCAAAACTCTAAATCACTAACTTTTTAAAAAAACCATGACTTGTTTCTCTGCCTAAAGCACTTCTATTCATTATGTTAACCCTGCTGCTACTCTAATGTTTCGCTGTGGCGCTCCTAAGTTTTGTTTGTGACAATGAATAGAAATCGCTGTGATTTTGTATTTTATATGGCCCTTGATAAAGAAGTTTGGCTTAAAGGGCCAACTGATTGCTGGAAACTAAATATGTTGTTGTTTATGCTTTGCACACAGAACAACATGCAAAACTCTGCAAATATGGTGAAGAAACACAAAATAAATGGCCATATGTTGTTGGTAAGTCAATTGACTCTGTATGTTTAATGCTAACTTGAGTTTCTTCCTTCTTTGTAACTTAAGTCACTGTATCTTAAGTCGCATACACTAGACCTGTACTTTTAAGACAACATGAGTGAGATTTTTTTTTAAACATGGCTCTAAAGGGTAATAATTAACTCGGGTCAATATAAACACAGTCTATTGATTTTGGTGAGAGAGGATTTATTTTTGTGGAGATATGATTCGAGTTGAGTTCAAATGCCTCCAAAAAGCGCAATCTTAATCTTTTGACAATAGCTACACGTGTGTGGTTGTGGGGGTGGTGAGGGGGGATGGGAGGAAACATTAAAAACACTATTGATATGTGGATGAAAGTGTATAAGAGTGCAACTTGGGGTATCATTTCATTTGGAGTGCTGCACTTCTCTCTTCTCCCCCACCACCTTCCCTTCAAACAAAAAGTCTATTCATTATTGATTATACAAACATGTCCAAAGTGAACTACCAAGCTCAGAACACTTGGCAGTATCAAATCACAGAAAGCCTCGTTTTGCCCATTGACTAGAGATTAAGGACATACTGGACAGGTATGAGAAAAGCAACTGTACCCATATTTGTTGTGTGAATGACAAATGCTCTTCAACTTTCAAATATGCCAAGGTTGAGGCAAAATAGGTTCAGGGTTTTGAAAGGCATACCTGCATGATCAGGAAAAAATTCTAAGAATAAACTAGTGTAGTTTACTGGATTGAGCAACCAGGAAGTGCAGTGCAGGCCAGGACAAAACACTGGAATCAAAATTCACAAAACAACTGTGCTGCTACTGCTCTGCCCAATTGACTGACACGTTTCACCCTCAAAATACATCATCACTTAACTTCACAATACATTCTGTGAAGTGCTTTGAGATGTCTCAATCATGGCATAGAATGAATATTCTGGTCGGATGAGATAAATGGTCTAAAGGGCCTTCTCTGAAACTTGTGATCTTCTTATGATCATGGTCTACTTGCTTAAGTAACTGTTGACTTTATTTTTCTCCCTTTAGTATTTCTATAGTTTATCCTGTCCTTCACCCTCCTGTCTTGTTTGATGTTTCTTTGAGACGTCTAGAAGACATAAAAAGCGCTATATCAAATGCTAGAGAGTGGGTGATGCTATTGCCTCCTATAGGAAAATGCAAGAAAGTACTTGCAAGCCTCTAGAAATCATTCTATTGTCTTTTCTATTCAATCAACTGAGACATGTATCAAGCTTTATTCAGTATCTTTCTGCTTGACACAAGGCAACCATCTCTATCCACATCCTCAATATGTTTTGTCTGAAAAGATTTATTAACTGGCCTTCTAAAAAAGGATGTATCACTTTGGCTTCTCAGAAGTTAACAGTCTGCTTTTTTGTAATTGATGACTGAAAACGTTTTGCATAAATAGAAATAAAACTTGGGGATTTCCCCTCAACAAAATATCTCAAAAGGTTTGCACTTGCCAAACTTGGCACTTATTAATGCTGCAGTACAATCGTAAATACAACGGATGTGCTGCAAAGATTCTGAAAATCTTAAAGCCAACAAACATCTGTACTATTTAAGGATTGTACTGTGGCCATAAATTAACGTGAAATATCAAAATTACATAGAAAATTGAAATAAATTGTCTTTTTCTCAATGCCCCAGAGTTGAATACAGTGCCTAAATATGATTTTCAAACTTTAGGACATTCATCTTGGAAGTGTTTCGATGGAGTGGAATGTTTAGAAGCTTGCAAGTATCTGAGCTTTCATAACCATTTTTTACTTTTCATTTGAATAGTGATTTAATTTTAGAAATACAAATGTGGGGAGGACATCTGTTGGCAATGATTTCAAGCAGTATATTGCCTCCTCAGCATAAATTGTTAATATGCTGTTCCTGTTTAGTCGGCATTACTCAATGTATTTTTAAACAGGCTGACGTTTGTTTGAATACAATTACATTTATAATTATTGGTCTGAACAGTGATATTTTTCAAATTTGTCTTGAACTAAGTATCAGTTATTGAAAACTACAAAGTTTAGATAGCCTATCTCTGAAGTGGGTGGAGCTTATGTGTGCACAAATGCAGATCTTATAGCAACTGAAAGACAAGAAATTACAACACATGCACACATACATACATACATAGTATATATCATGCATTCACATATGTTACATGAAAGTACAAACTGCTAATGACTCATTACTTATATCCCCAGAAGTCACCACCTTAAAAAGGAGGTTCTGCTTTTAGGATATTATCTTTTACGTTGTGAAGTGGAAGGTCTTAAGCTATAAGGAACTATGTGCACAGGAAGTGTACAAAATATTGCTCATCTAAATTTTTAAATAAAGAAATAAGGCATCAAAATCCAATTTGGATCAATTGGGGTTTTATATATTGCACAATTATGTGTACTGTATTATTTATGCATTTTATCTGTAGTATTCTGATGGGAGGATGGGTATTCTGGAAGGTTGAGATCAGATGGGCCAAAGAGGCTACTTTATCTGAGCAGATCTTATGATATACAGAGGTGCAGTCATTTAAATGAGACTTTAAACCGAGGTCTGGTCTGCCTGTTCAGGTGGACATTAAAGATCTCATGGCACTAATTCACACATTCAATCCAACTTCAAAAATAAGGGAATTTCCTCCCAGTGTGTTATTGCATGATTGTTTCTGTGTTTGTCTGAAAACGCATAGCAAAATTGGGTGAAATGCTTAGACATTTTGAGGACGTGATAAGATGTTCCATCAAATGCAAGAATTATTATTTTGTAGTGGAGATGCTCACTGCAGGTATGCCTACCCTGGTGACATCAGTTTGTACTCTGGAATAGTAGAGCTAAAGGAAATGTATTGTTTCCCTCGGTACAGACTTCAAATACTATTTTACTCTGAGGGGCAAACTTCTCAATGCATCTATTGAATGCATTTAAGGACAAACAGTGTCCAACTTCCTTGTCCTAGAATGAATTACCTTTTTTTTCTTCAATTATTGTTGTATCCATTGGGCAAATTGCTTCCTTAATGTGGTTCTGTATTCTTATCCAGATTGTGCGATTTTTTTTTCACTGCCTTTTTGGGAGAGTTTAAAAAGTAAAGTAGTTGAAACCTAACTTTTGCCATTACTATTCAACAGAATTTTGTTTTAATACCAAAGAATTTTCTTTAGTTGATTTCAAATGTTAGACACCACTTCCTCTACTGTGGGAAAATTGCAGCTTTGTACAGAAAATTGCAGCTGTGTACAGGGTGACCAAAACGTTGTGTAAACTACCCTATTATCTAAAATATATACATATATAATCATTTTCTTTAAGTGCCTTGGGACATCCTCCTGACTTGATAGGCACTATGCAAATCTAATGTTGTTGTTGTTGTAAGGCTTATTAAACATTGTAATGGTATCATGATTTTTTTGGTTACGCACAAAGACGGCAACTAATTTAAATTATTCCCAGTTAATTTACCGGTAGTTCATAAAATTTCAGTAGATTTGACACAAGAGTCAGTTTGGGCAGAAATAAAAAATTACCTTTTCTTCTTGTGATTGCTCAGTGGAAATTCAATCCTTTAGTATTAATAATCCTTACAGCAAATAATCATATTCATACTTGTGTATTCTTCTTGCACATTTCTTTCTATTTTTCTTCCTTATTTCCTCTCGAAAGGCCTTTCTAATTTTGGCTACATATAATTCCAGTGAAAAAAATATGTTTCGTGACTGACATTAATACTTGCTGATCTGCTGACTGAAACACTATAGATGCAACGTGGTCAGTTGTGCCAATTTGCTTTTTCTCAGAGTCAAGTAAAGCAATTCCCTTTCGCAAGCTAGAGATTTAACAAGAATTGCTAAAAAAAATCTTCTGCCATTGGAATAACTTTGATCGGCGGGCAGCTTTAAATATATAATAATATATAATAATATAATAATATAGATAGTTTATAGTAGGGTCTGGCGATATATCGATTTATCGGTTGTATCCGATATAATTTTCATATCGATATGTTGATATCGGAATTAAAAATATAACGATATATCCAAAAATTCGATATGTAAAAAAAAATCGATATATCGCAAATATCGATATATCGTGTCCGGCGATATATCGATATATCGGTATACATCAGTATAATGCAGACTTTTTCAACTTACCTTGTCGATATCCGAATGCGCGCACACACCAGAATGCGCGCGCATGTGCAGGACAAAAGAAACCCACGATATCGATATATCGATATATACCGATATATTAGTATATATCGACATATTGGTATATTGATATCGGTGATATCGATATATCGGTATATATTGATATGGGCAAACCAATATAACGATATCGGAAAATTTCGATATTGACGGACCATAGTTTATAGCTGTAATATAATAATATTATTATAGCTTTAAACTATCTAAACCACTACCCTTACTGCCATTTTCATGGAAATCCATAGCGCAGATTAGGGTTAGGCAGTGCACCTGAATGGAAAGCCACACCACAACATTGCTTTGAGAAGGTGGTTATGGCATCACAAATTTTGTTCTGTCCCAGTATTAACTGAAGTCCCAAATTGAAAAATGGTCCATTAATAGCTCTCGAGTTAAACTTGTATTCCTTGAGTTGGCACAGAAATAGAGTACGCTACTGGGATCTCCATTGCTGCAGCACCAAATGTTCTATCAACAACCTAATTCTCTCCCACTCCCTCCCCCCCACCCTGCTCCTCTCCCATGCTCGGATTCCACCTGATTGTTCAGCGCCTTGGGATGTCCTTCCGACGTGAAAAGCGTTCTATAAAGTAATGTTGTTGTTGTTGTTGCTGGGCTTTGGATGAAATCATTTGAATGAAGTTGAAGGTAGGGTATTAAGAATAGGGGAGTTCCCACTCCCCTTTCCATTGATGTTATGAAATGGCAGTCTTACAGAAATAGAACGTTGCAAGGATGTAATGTATTGGACGTCGCAGTTTTCACTCTATCTACCGTTAGAGGGCACTATAACCAAAAGGAGAAGATTTAACACCCTTTTTTTCTCTTGCTACCCAAATAAGAACAACTGCATTAAGTTGAAGCTACGGTTTTGTTCAGCAGTAAAACAAAGAGAAGGGGAAGCCTTGGTGGAGTGCGCAGAGGCAAGCAACCTTTGCCACAAGGGGCCAAGTTTGTTATGTTGTTTAACATGACAACAACATTATTCCGCTACTGTGAAGCCTTCCGGGATGCTACCCTGCACTATATAAATGCAAGTTGTTGTTGCTGTGTCTCTTATTTCTGTGACGGGTTAGATTGTTTCTGAGATAAGTGCAAATATATGTCTACCAATAAATATATATTTTGTTTATTAAAAAATACAGGCATTTTGTTTTAGACGTATTCTTTCATAGGTATTCCTTGTAGGTTTAAAAAGTACAATTTCCTTTTAACTGTTATGAATTTTGTTTCTACAAAACTCAAGCAAAGTACAGTATCTCATTTGGTTACCTCCATAAATGATGCACAAGTCTCAGAAGGGAGGCAAAGTAGAATATTTTTTGTGTTTTTGAAAACCTAAACATTTTAAGTTTAATTTTTTTTAAATGTTGAATAGAAATGGCTTTATAATTTAGAGAAAACATTCTCTTTCAATAGTCTTTAAAAACCTGCATATGTTTCTGAAGATTTTGCTTTTACATTCCAGTGTAGATATAAACAATTAGGACTCTCCCCGTGTACACTATCAGGAGAATATTATAACAAGAACATGTGAGATTCTATCTCCATTACGATGTTCAGAAAGAAATTGCTAAGTTGCTAATATCTGCCTACTTCCCCATACATTTTATGCTTTTATTGCCAGCCATTGTGCAGTGTTTTGGAAATCCAACATTACCAGTAGGCATTACCCCAAATAAATTTCCTGTAAATTACAAAATGGTACCTAATTTTCCATTGTGGAGGAAATGCCGAAAAACAAATGCTGGCATCTACACCCAACATTGGAAATACATAAAAAGGTGAAGGTTTTCAGTTTGGCCTCTTGTCATGCCTCTCCTGGTAACTGCCTGCCATTGTGGGATATCAGGCAAAGTGCATCTTTTAAAGTGACATATTCAGTCAGATGAACTATACACCCCTTTTCTCCAGTGCTCATGTAAAAAAAGATGAAAGAAATCCTTGCGAATGCTCAAATTAATCTATTTAAATGAAGGGTAACAATTTTTTTTCTGTTTCTTTGATTTAAAAGACTGCTTGCGATGCTGCTGATCATTGAAGGTTTTCACTGCTTCAGCATTATGCGGGTAATGTCTTTAGAGCAAGGCTATCTGGATGTAATGTCTCACAGAGACGTTAGTGGCAGTGTAGATGTGCAGTGCACAGGAAATAATGTGAGCATTGACTTGAATCGGATGGGCTGAAGGGCCTTCTTTATCCAAAGCAATGTTGTGATTATTTCCGTGTACTGTACTGCTCTATTACAACAACAACAAATTACATTTATAGAGCGCCTTTCACGTCGGGAGGATGTCCCAAGGCACAGTATACAGTGTACAGTACTTCAACATAACTTTCGGCTATGTTCTTATGTTGCTGACAGTGGAAAACTCTGAAGATGGCGCTGTTCTGTCATCAAGAGGAATAAAAAAGGTGCAGTTACACTGTTAGGGGTATACTATAGACCACCAAATAGTGGGGAGGAGATAGACAAGCAGATCTGCAAGCGTATCACGGAGAAATGCAGAGCTAATAGAGTAGTGATAATGGGTGACTTCAACTATCCCAACATAGACTGGCAGAATAGTAGAGTAAAGGGCAAGGAGGGAGAAGAATTCCTGAAGTGTGTGCAGGACAACTTTCTTGATCAGTATGTTTCCAGTCCAACGAGGAAAGAAGCATTGCTGGATCTAGTTTTGGGAAATGAGGTAGGGCAAGTTCAACAGGTTTCTGTAGGTGAGCATCTAGGGAATAGTGACCACAATATCGTTAGATTCAGAATAATTATGGAAAGGGATAAGGAACGATCACAGGTGAGGACACTCAACTGGAAAAGGGCTAATTTCAATGAGTTGAGGTGGGACCTAGCCAAGGTGGATTGGAAAGAAAAATTGGCAGGTAAGACAACTAACGAGCAGTGGGCAGCGTTCAAAGAGGAGATAGTTCAGGCACAGGTCAAAAGCATCCCCACAAAGGTGAAATGTAAGGCATCCAAACCTCCCTGGATGACTAAGGAAATCGGGGCCAAAATAAAACAAAAAAAAGAGGCTTATGATAAGTGTCAGGCTCAAAATTCAGAAGGGAACCAAGCAGAATATAGGAAGTGTAGGATAGAACTAAAAAAGGAAGTTAGAGGGGCAAAGAGACTGCATGAAAAACAATTAGCGAGTAAGATTAAGGGGAACCCTAAGGTTTTTTACCAACATATTAAGAGTAAAAGGTTGGTCAAGGATAGGGTGGGGCCAATTAGGGACCTAGGAGGAAATCTCATTGTGGAGGCAGAGGGCATGGCTGATGTACTGAATGAGTACTTCGCCTCTGTCTTCACAAAAGAAAAGGATACAGCCAATGCCATGGTATTAGAGGAGAGGGTAGGAGAAATGGATAAAATAATTATAACCAGAGAGGAAGTTCTAAAAAGGTTGACGTTGCTCAAGGTGGATAAGTCACCTGGTCCGGATGGGATGCACCCTAGGTTACTAAGGGAGGCACGGGAGCAAATAGCAGGGACTCTGGCCACGATCTTTCAATCTTCCTTGGACACAGGGGTCGTGCCAGAGGACTGGAGGATAGCTAATGTTACTCCCTTGTATAAAAAGGGGCAGAAGGACAAGCCTGGTAACTACAGACCAGTCAGTCTAACGTCGGTAGTGGGCAAACTTCTAGAGTCCATAATCAGGGACAAGGTAGATCTTCACTTAGAAAGATATAGGCTAATAAAGGACAGTCAACATGGATTTGTTAAAGGCAAATCTTGCCTTACAAATCTGATAGAATTTTTTGATGAGGTAACGGAATGGGTGGATAATGGTAGCGCAGTTGATGTAGTTTACATGGACTTTCAAAAGGCATTTGACAAAGTGCCACATGAGAGACTTATTAGGAAATTAAAGGCCCATGGCGTAAAAGGAACAGTGGCTGCGTGGATCCACAACTGGCTGCGAGACAGAAAGCAGAGAGTTGTAGTGAGCGGCTGTTTTTCAGATTGGAGGGAAGTGAGCAGTGGTGTGCCACAGGGATCGGTTTTGGGACCATTGCTGTTTGTAATCTACATCAATGATCTGGACTTGGGTGTACGGAGTACAGTTTCCAAGTTTGCAGATGACACTAAGTTAGGGAGAATAGTAAATAGTGAGGAGGATAGTAGCCATCTGCAAGAGGATATAGACAAATTGGTAAAGTGGGCAGACACATGGCAGATGAAGTTTAATGCAGAGAAGTGTGAGGTGATGCATTTTGGGAGAAGAAATGAAGGGAGGCAATATAGGCTAGATAGTACAATTTTAAATGGTGTGAAGGAACAAAGAGACCTGCGGATTTGTGTTAGTGACTCGTTGAAGGTGGCAGGACAGGTAGACAAGGCTGTTAAGAAGGCATATGGGATACGAGGCTTTATAAATAGGGGTATAGAGTACAAAAGTCAGGAAGTGCTGACTAACCTCTATAAGACTTTGGTGAGGCCTCAGCTGGAATACTGTGTTCAATTCTGGTCACCACACTACAGAAAGGATGTGAAGGCATTGGAAAGGGTACAGCGAAGATTTACTAGGATGGTGCCAGGATTGAAGGACTTCAGCTATGAGGAGAGGCTAGATAGGCTAGGGTTATTCTCTCTGGAGCAGAGAAGATTGAGGGGAGACCTAATAGAGGTTTATAAGATCATGAGGGGTTTCGACAGGGCAAATAGAGAAAAACTATTTCCACTCGTGGGTGAATCTGTGACTCATGGTCACAGATTTAAAATAGTTTCAAGGCGAAGTAGAGGGGAGCTGAGGAGAATTTTTTTCACTCAGCGAGTTGTTCAAATCTGGAATGCATTGCCTGAAAAGGTGGTGGAGGCTGATTCGATAACAACTTTTAAAAGGGAATTAGATCTTTATTTAGGGAGAACAGGTCTATTAGGCTATGGGGAGCGGGCAGGGCAGTGGGATTGAATCGCTCTTTTCAAAGAGCCGGCACAGACTAGATGGGCCGAATGGCCTCCTTTTGTGCGGTAAAATTCTATGAATCTATGAATCTATGAATCTAACTTCACCTCTAACAAACCTCATCAAATGACAGAATTGGAACAATATCTTACATCGATGAACTCACAATTGGCTTTCTTCGTACAGCCAGATAAATCAGAGAATCTGTAAGGATTTGTTTTACAAATCTTTTCATCAGCACTTCAGAATAAATGAATTGTGAATCTTGCAAAAATATCATAATAAATCATATTTGGTACAACTCCTTTTCAAAATGCTCTTTATCTGAATTATGATTAATTCTGTACCTGTGAGGGTCCAGTTGGCACACAATGTCTCATAAACAGCCAGAAGGTGAATAACCAATTCAACTGGATGATTGTTTGGTTGGACATTGGGAGAAACTCACTTTTCTTTTCAACTATTGAAATGGGGATAATGCAGGTAGGTGGAGTTAGATTAGAAGATCAGCCATGATTTTATTGAATGGTGGGGCACTCGCCAATGGAGGGAGTGGACAGGTTGGTAGGGAGTTAGTAAGTCGCAGAGGTAGGGGGAAGCAAGACTTTGTTTAGTAAGAAATATTGATTAATTACTCAGTTTAAAATGCACCTACAAACAGATTCTATACATCCTATGAAGTATTTTGCAATGTATTTGTCAGTTTTATATTCTAATGAATACTTATTTTTGATTTCCAGAATTATTCAGATGATTACCAGAATCGGTTCAATGCAATAGAATATCCGTGAGTAGGTTTCTCCTTGTTTATGTATTGCGCGCTTTAACAATATTTTGTACGTGTATCACTTACAATGCAAGTCAAGAACAACAACAACTTTGATTTACATAGCGCCCTCCATGCTGGACGGTGTCTCAGAGCACTTCAAAGTGTTACATGGTGCATTGAGTTCATTCCAATCAAACTCTGGGTTCTGAAGGTTAATCTCTGCCTTGCAGTGTATCTAGCTACTCTGAAATCATCTATATCAATGTGGTTAGAGCACTTGCCTCGCAATCGAGAGACCTAAATTCTATTCCCGGCGTTGCGCAATGTTGGGCAAAGTCTCCTTCTCCAGACACCTGTGGTCACTTCACAGTAAGTAGGAATCCAATTGTTAGTCGATTGGCAAATCACTTTTCCAAGGATAATTTTTTTAAAATAAATTATTTGGTCACTTAGTCCACGACTATTTGTGATACGCTGGTACCAATTGGCTGCTACATTTTGCCCACAAATATAGTCAGAGGGCGATGATATGTGCTGTAGAGTTCTGGATGATGATAAATAAAAAATAATAATAATCCTTGCGTTTGATACTGTATAGCACTTTTCACATCTTCTAGATGTCTCAAAGCACTTCACAGAATATGCTGTAAAGTGAATTGACTGTAGATGAAACAGCCAATGGCAGCCAATCGCACACAACAGTGTCCCACAAATAGTCACGGATTGAAATTACAATTTTGGGGGGAGAGGGATTATTATTAGGAGTGTGGAGAAAGGAAATTGCCCAAGGTTTCGCCCTGCCTGGATGCGAACACAGGTCTCATGCCTGTAAGGCTGGATTGGCCAGCGGGCAGTGCAATTGGAAACATCAAGTCTGGAAATAACAAAGGTGTGCTGTGTTGTGTTTGTAGTGGCGGAGATGAGTGGTGTTGTGGAAATGGAAGAAAGAGGAATACAGTTCACTGTTACTTCCACCGTCAAATATTTCATTCACTTTTACAGTCGTTTTTGTTGTTCAAGCTTCTGCTTCAACTTGACTTCAGTTTAACTGATTCTATAAAACTGTTATCAAAATTGATCAAGAAACTGTACATTTGGGGGGGGGGGGGGGGGGTTCCTAATTTTGCAATCTTTCTACCATTGTGTACAACAATTTACAAACTGTTTAAACACCATCAGATGTGCTTGAGAAAACATTCTTGTACTAAAGGTACTTCTACAGGTGAGTTTCAACAGAGAAAATTACTTTGAGGGGAGAGTAAGACAACAATCCATAGGGTGAAATTTGTAGTATTTCTTAACATATTAATTAGTACCAAGCGTGGGCATTAGAAACATATTCCCTGAAATAAAGTTTGTCATTTACTCTTTATGGGACATTGTTGTGCGGTAAGAGGTTGACTGTTATCACCGTCATAGTTTTTCCTTGTGTAGTGAACATGCATGTTATGTGCCACTGTCGGTGATGTCATTTGCATTGCAAATGCCATGTAATGGACTGAACTGCTTATAAAAGAGTTTGTAGAACAAACACCCCCCGAAATGTAGGCTTTCTATGTACAAAAAGATCAACTTTTATTCAAGGTACACTTCTCTTTCCTTTATAGTAATCCTCTACAATGGATACCCCTCATTGGTGAAACTTTTCACAGGGTTGGGGGAACACTCTTGTACTGAAGGTGATTTTTCAGACTAGTTTCAACAGAAAGAATTCTGAAGTACTAATGAGGGGAAGGCGAGACAACAATTTATCGTGTGAAATTTGGAATTTGTTGGGGGTGTTCTGCCCATGAGCAATAGTTATCACACCAAAACAATTAGCACGTTAAAGTTTTATGAATCCCATAAAGCTCCTACCGCATTTGGCAAATATCATTTACCAGGTAAAGATTCACGAGTAATGTTCTGAGCCTTCATAAAACATTCCTTCCAATAACACGCCCACAGCTATCAAACGGAAAGAGTTGCATTGCCTGGAATCAGTGACTGAAACAATCAGGAAGTGTTTAACACAGCCTAACCGTGCATTCAATGTTTGCTCTTCCTTTTGCTCTTCTCAAGTAAACCATCAGAAACTTCTTTATTTATACCTCTCCTTTCAATAGATACTGAAGACTCCCTGGATCACAACTAACTTAAAATATCTTTCCAACTTCCCTTTTCTACTGTTTTTACACACTCGGTTTTATCCTTCAACCTGAACATCAAAGGCTATCAAGATGTCTGCAGAAAGCATAGTCTGTTTTCACTGAAAGAAGTTAACAGCTGATTATAACGTAGATCATGAAGATGAAAAGTGTAAGGTAGGCATCATTCTGTATCTCTATTTTTATCCAATCAGTTGTTTGAGAAACATAAAAGTCGGTTAACACCCAAAGTCCTGCACAGAAGGGAGTCATTTAACCCATCATATCTTAAGGACTGTTTATTGCTATTGTTACTTTATAATTTTTAATTGAGAGTGGATATTGGAGATGAATGATACTCTAAATTGAGCTAACTGGTGAAATGTATTGGACACTTGAATTTGGAAAAACAAATCATTTAAACAAAGGAAAAAGGCAGCATATAGGAACAAACTATCATTATAAGTTTACCTGATAATAGCTATAAGGTTTGCTCCCAATTCAACTGAAGGCTACAAATGGAAACAGTGGCAACTTGTATTTTTGTTTGAGCTTACAAATGTTATTTTCATTCAGTTGCTTACTTTGAGTCTGTTTTTCATAGTAATTCTTGTGAAGTGTTTTGAAACATCCTCCCAAGGTAAAAGCTACTACATTAAAAGCCTGTTTAAAAGCCATTAAAATTCCATCCCCCAATCCCTCCGTCTCGTTTCTTCCCTTTTGTTCCACCCAGAATTTTTCGATCTCCCCTACGTGTTTCACCCCTCCCCGTACACTACCCTCCCAGCTCGGGTCACACGCCTCCTGTGCAGCGCCTTGGGACGTCCTCCCGACGTGAAAGGCGCTTTATAAGTGTAATTTGTTGTTGTTGTTGTTGTTGTTTATCCGGCACCCTCAGGATCTGGCCAATGCCTGTTAAAGCGTGTGCCAAATATTTGGATGAAAATGCAAAAAAAAAATTAAAATGCATTTTTCTGGATAAATTCCGGTTAATCGAATGCAGACTTTTTTTTCATGTGCCGGTTATACGGAAGTTACTGTTGATTGGGTGGATAAATGGGCTTTTAATGTATCAAATGCAAGAATGGTTACTTATTATTTAACCTCTTTTTCAAATGAATCAATTGTCCTGGCCTCTGTCACCCTTCCTGGTAACCAGCTTCAGTGTCCTTAACCTGTTCTGGAATTGCTGTACATAATCATTATCAGCTTGAAACGGATTTGTGATAAACCAGCACTGTTTGCTAGAAACAGTAACTGATAGAAAGGGGAAAAACTAAAAACTTTTGTCTCTCCTTTGTTCTGTTATCAGCTATCAGCTGACACGGCCTTTACATTTAAACTATTTTTCAAATAATTTTTCAAATAATCCTTTGGGAATGAACACCAAAAAAACTGAAATTACAAACATTTCAAAACATTTAAAATTCAGAGAAATCATTGTTCATTCAATTGAGATAAAGCCAGATCTCCATCCTTCTCTTTCTTTGTTCTATGCATTTAAGTAGGTAATAATTCAGTGATGTTTACCTTTATTTGTCTTAAGTAGTGGTTCCACAAATCCCAACTTCTGCATTGAGAGGAACACTGCTGTGTCTTTGTTATACCATATGATTTACACATGTGCAAGTACTGTATCTAATCCATTACTTTCAGTGAAATTCTACACCACTAACCATGAATGGTATTTATAACAGGAAATTGACAATGGTCAACTTCAGCGATTTGTATTTTTGTTCCAGCTTGGAGGAAGCAACACCAGGACAATACTTTGGATTCCTTAAAACAGCAGAACAATAGATACAGGTTTAGAGCTCCAAAGGGCAATTTCAGGAAGGACACCAGAAATAATTTGTTTCCTATAGGGTAAATAATGACTGAAGTGGGTTACCAGGAAGGGTAACAGAGGCGAGGACAATTGATTCATTTGAAAAAGAGGTTAGCTAATAAATAACCATTCTTGCATTTGATATAGCTCCATTCACCTTGGGAGGATGTTTCAAAGCACTTCACAGGAATTACTGTAAAGACAAACGCAGCAGCTAATTTCCCCCCTATTCCCCCGTCATTTCTTCCACCCTGGCCAATCCTGACCCCAGCTCGGTTCCGAAACACTGACTGTCCAGCGTCTTGGGACATCCTCTCGATGGGAACAGCGCCATGCAAATGTAATTTTCTACATTTCTAAGTGACGTATTACAGAATGAGAGGAGACATTTTGAACCTTTGCAGCGAGCTGATTAACTGGAAAACCACACCTCGATAGATTTTAAGTCATAGGATAACATTGTGTGTTTAGATGAAATTAAATTGCATGCTTTATTTACTTTCTGTTTCCTGACGTATGGGTAAAGTGCATGTTCTGGGTGTGGTGTGATAATAATGGAGGCTTAACACCTGTCAACTGTGATTAATCTGTTTCCAAAATTCAATTGCCATCATGCCTCTTCATTGCATGTACTCACAGGAAGAAACCAATATTCTGGTTTCATTCAAGCATAGTAGAAAATCGAACCTGTTGGCAGAAAGAAAGTAAAATTGATAAAAGGAGGGGAAGAAAAAGACAATTGTGAACAAATGTAATATTTAAAATTAATTTCAACTAAAATATGTATAGAATTAAAGTTAAATTACCACGGTTATTTCCAATCTTAAGAGCAACTTTGTAATTTCACAGTTGACAGGTGTTTGGCTTCCTTTGCTGTGTTATTCAGGGTTGTTTCCAATGAGCATATGAGCTAAAAATGCACACAAACCAGTTATTCGAACAGCAATCCTACTCCCAGTCAGACATACAACAGCTGTCTATCAGTTCCTAAGGAAGTGGTGTCTGCTTCAAACTGTCAGTTGTTTAATTTTTTTACATTTTGGAGCTCTTTTAAAGCTATTATCATTTAAAATGAACTAATGTCTACATCTGAATTTCAGTACTCTATGTAAAAAACAATGGACTTTTTACAGCGCTAAATTCTTGTATTCTCAGTGGTCCTTGCTTCCCAGGTTCAGAACAAGCTTGAGGGGCTGAATGGCCTACTCCTGTTGCATTGTTCCTCTCCCTTCCTCTCTTTCCCCCTTAAAATGTCCCAATTATACTCACTGCTAAGGCTCCCATATGAAGAATGATCAACTGGATTAGGTATTAAATGGTTCCCAATAAATAAATTAGCACTTTGAGGAGAAAAGGGGACAGTGGAATTAACTTGTATAAAATAGGTAAGATTTGGCTTTTTTAAAAAATATATATCTATTTTAAGAAAACAAAACTATTATTAACCAAAGGTCCTGATCCTACCTATTTGTGTTTTCCAGCAATTATGTTTGCAGAGAGTGGAGAAATCATTGAAAAAATTGATAAATCATAGAAATAATAGTTTCCACATGCTAATCGGTCTGACTCAGGCTTAAAGATTCAAAGCCTCATCAGTTTGTGCAATGATTTCCCCATTTGTTCATCTTATCAAGAGTCTCGGTTCTTAAGATGTCATGAAAAGCCCCAAAGCATTATAATGGGATATCATAACATGCACAGACACAGTCATGCTCTATTGGTCCCTGCACATGCTCCTGTAGCTCAGTGGTTAGAGCACTCGCCTAACAAGAGTGAGACCTGTGTTTGAATTCAGGCAGTTCAGGGCAAAACCTTGGGCAAGTTTCTTTACTCCACATGTCTATTAATAATCCCTCAAAAAAAAACAGAATAATTTTTTTAAATTGGTCATTTCAATCCTTGACTGTTTGTGGGCACTGCTGTGCACAATTGGCTCACCCACAAATATACAGTCAATTCACTTTATAGTATTTTCTGTGAAGCGCTTTGAGATGTCGATAAGATGTGAAAAGCGCTATATCAAAATGCAAGGATTATTATTATTATTTACTTTTATTCTAATGCAAGTGTTCTTCCTGTTACGATGTGGATGAGTAGTTTTCAAGCTCCATTTCTGGACTCTATTTCTATTTTCTCTGTCTGATGATCATCAGTCCTGTCTGATGATTTAGACTGAGGAATGACTATCAGAAGTATCAAACTTTCAGGTCCAGTTTTGCTATATCTGTATTTTACATCTGTAACTGTTACAATAATAGTTAGGCATGACTAAATTTCATAAAGTGTAGCATATGTGATGTTTTTCCCTTATGCTGTAGATCACTAACAGATTTCAAAACAAAAAGCAGAAGTGTCTCTTTCCATGGTAAAGGCTATTCTCCAGGGAGGTTTATTATTAGCTACTTGGGCGTGTTAAATTAAATGATAATTTACCCTTCCTTCAATGTTCTCGATCGACCTTGCATTTTTAAAAAAACTCAGGTTGTCCAAAGCCTAAGCAATCTAGTATCCAATAATGGTTGCCTCATTTTTAAATGTATACTGTACAAGGTGGGCACACATGTGCAACAGATGATGTGGATATTGCTATTACATGAAACAATAATTTATTTGGATGGTTTACTAAAATTATGAAAGGGATGAGATTGTATTTATTCTACTCACGAAACCTATCACTCTAATCTCAAACATTTGTGAAATGTTACGAATGTGAATTTCTATCAATTGTGTTTTAAAATGGACTGTTTAAACAGAATCTGTGTGGACAGATTATGTGTCTCAACAACAAATAATTGATGTGCACATTGATGTTTTCTACGTAAATTTCCAGAGAAGTTGGATAAAAAAAACAACCACAGGTTGTTCAAATGTTGAAGTGCATGGAATTGTGGGCATTCTCCTGATCGGGCTGAAGAATTAGCTTAACTGTAGAAGTCAAGGTTAATCATACAATCATACAGCACAGAAGGAAGCCATTCAGCTCATCATGTCTGCTCCGGCTCCAAAAAGAACAATCCAACTAAATCCCCCTGGCCCACTTTCTCTCCATAGCCCTGCAATTGTGTCCTCTGAAAATACCCAATCTGCTTTTCTCTTCAAAGAGAGAAGTAGTGTGGAAGGAACCTACTCAGCTTGTCACAGTGACAAGTGGAATTTCCCCTGAGTTTGACGGATAAGTTGTTAATCAGCCTGTCTGGAAGATGTGTTAATAAAGACTCCACTATGAAGAGTATCATCTCTGAGTCACATAATATAATAATTAAATGGTATACCCTCCCCTCATATCTGGGAGTTGTGTTTAAATCTGAAGTGATCGTGTAGGGATTGTACATTGAATCAGATTGGGCAATATTAGCTTATTAGTTGTTATTAACAGCCTAGTATTTAACTCAACACAATTCATACTAAATTGATCAATCCAGAAACCTAGAGATAATTAGAATTGTGGGGGACATATCACAGGTGGAATAGGTTTGTACTCCTGAGTTTAAGGCCATGAGTTAGGGGAGCCGTTAGCAAGCTTCATTCACCTGGTGAGTTTAATCTCATCTGACAATATGGAAGTAACTGTATATTGTTATTACATTATAAAGAGGAATCAGCATATAGCTTTATCTTTTCTGAAATTTGAGTAGACCAAGCCTAAGCTTGCTGTGTTGAGTGTTTTAGTTTATAATAATCGTCCTTGCGCTTGGATATAGCGCTTTGATATAGCGCTTTTCACATATTCTAGATGTCTCAAAGCACTTCACAACATATACTGTAAAGTGAATTGACTGTATATATGCGCATGAAATGTGACAGCCAATTGTGCATAGCAGTGTTCCACAAACAGTCGTGGATTTAAATGACCAATTTTTTTTCAGGGATTATTATTCGCCATGCCTGGAATTGAACCCATGTCTCTCGCTTGTAAGGCGGGTGCTCTAACTACTGAGCTACAGGACACCAATGTTAAAACCAGAAGAAATGTTTTGAAAAGCATTCTCCACGTGAAGCTAATGCTCAAACTACCACTATACATTGAAGTGTAATCCCTTTAAAGATAAATACTGTACTGCATAGAGTAAGTCATGGCTGGTAGTTGCAACGCAATACCCATAAAGTCATTCAAGCATGTAACCTGTGGTCATAGAACACGATAACTGAAAATACATCAGAGACATTTGACCAATAATAGCGAGTGACTGTGGTCTAAATCACCCACACAAACTGGTGGCAGATGTTTGCACATCATATCATTTATGGACTTTAACACTGATTAACTCTCTGTTAGCTTCCGTAACCAAGCACACTAATGAAGATAATACACCAAAATTAATTATACATTCTGGAAACAAAATAATGGAAACATTTAGTAAACTTGCTCAGAATCAGAAAATAAGGTAAGCATTCAAGCCTTTCATAATTAATGAATCATAAAATCTAAATCTATTTCTGTAATTTTTAAGGAGAATTATTTTGAGTAGGAGTAGGCGGTATTTTGTTAACTCTTAACATGAATAGCCAGAAGCAAATATTTGAGTATTAACTTGATAATTCTATCCATGCAGCAGTAAACATAAAACATGTTTGAAGATGTTTTACTCCTTTTGATTTTTGCTATTTGTGACTCATTTTCATGACTAAACTGAAGTGAGTGCTCATATTCAAAGATAGAAAATATTTGACTTTTTCTAATGTGTGAAAGTGTTGTCAAAACATTCGTCAGCTTTTCACACAGTGATTTTTCTATTACTTATCTGACTATAATGGAGGAGGACAGAAATTTAGAAGTTATCTGAACCACACTTGGTAAAAAGAGAAAGTAACTTGATTAATCAATAAGAGCAATAATTAGTGATCAAATCAGTAAAGAATAATGCCTTGCTATAATGCCTCTGTTTCAAAAGGAGTACTTTTGGAAGAAATACCACTTGGATATCAAATACATCCAAGTGAGAGACCTGGGTTTGATTTCCGGCAGGGCAAAACGTTGCACAAGTCTCCTTACTCCGCATACCTCTGTTTACATGGCAGTAAATAGGAAAATGGTTGTTAGTCGATTGGCACCCACCACCAGCTCCAACCCACTTCTCTTATAAAGGTTAACCGGGTTAAAGTTACATTAGAGATTTCATCAAGGGAAACTATTTGTCACTATCTGGACACAGTAGAAATTATTGACTTGATCTAATGTTGTGCTGTCAGGAAGTGCAAATTGGAAATTATTTCCATTGTATGACACATATGCTCCACATGTTTGTGGGCACATATCTTTTGTCTGAAATGTGCAACCTGCTTTTCTTTTGAAAAAATATCGATGTCTATTAAATATATAATGTGTGATTATCAGCAGTTCACCGTAACTATCCCTCTGGCCTATAAAGCACTTTTTTTTTGTCATTGTATTGCGTTTTCAAAAAGTTGTATTCTGAATACAGTATATTCCAGCCTTAATAATGTTTTGAAATCTATCACCTTTTTTAAAAAAAAAATCCAATGTACCTCTTGTTTTTTAAAATATATTGATGAGTTAATTACAATTGCACCATGCCACAAATATCAAGTGTAAAACAAATTACTGTACTACAAACAATTGAATCTTGGTTTGCAGATAGTTGATTTTCACTTGATACCAATTGGAATTACAATGGGGTGGGGGGGGTGGGGGTTGTGGTGGCTGTGGTGTAACCATGTTCCTGCTGCAAACTGGCATCTGGAATATGTGTTGATCGAAAATAGAATAGTTCATGATCGATACTCGATAATTTTAGCATTTTGAAATTGAGAGAAGAAACTAAGCAGTCTTCAAAGTTTCATACTTTCATTTCTTATTGGAACAAATTTTGTATTCTCACCCCTGGGGAATTTTACATTCTGTTTTTAGACTAAATAGAAAGTGCAACAAATTGAATTTTACATTTTTCTTTGCTCTCACAATGCATTGATTCTTGAATTGCTGTTTTCTACAGTTTTTTAAGAAAAATGTTCACTCATCACAGATAGTAATATAATTAAAGTGCATTTATTTTGCAACTAGAAAGTGGGAAAGTAAGTTCCTCTGGACTCAAGTAATATCTTTGACTGGTATGGTATTCCTCCAATTCAAGCTGTGCCTGTAAACTTGTCATTTCTACAGCTGTCCTAAGATCTCCTTGAATCTTGAATTAAATGTAGACATTCTGCCATAACTAAAGTAACTTCTAAGAAATTCAGAAATACTCAATGAATCAAAACATGTTTTTATTGAGTACAGAAAAGTTCCCTCTAGACTTCCCTCTTTTCTTCCTTTCGTCTGCAAAAGTGACACATTATTAGGTTTGTGACTAAGCTCCATTCTTCAGGTCATTACGCTTTAAATTTCAATTGTAGCTGGAGATAGGATTTCATGAAGCAAAATGTGGAAATAGTTCATCGCTAATTGTTTCATGATTTCCTGTAAAGTTACTTTGCAAAACACTGAAGAAAAGTGAGCATCCTTTCTTCCACATGCAGCTAGGGAAACAAATATGTTGCAACAGCGTTAGTTTTGAAATACCACAAACAGAATGACTCAATGAAATTGAATTGGAAAATTAAGTAAGGGGAATTTTTCACCCAAAATATCAATACTTTGAAACTCCATGTCATGAACAATTTAACTGATCTTAAAAAAAATCTTCCTTTGCCAGATGTTTGTCAACATTTCTTTCTGCAAACCAAGAATCAATTTATTTCTGAAGTGAACAAAGGGTTCATCAGGAAAATAAAAACTTGAATTTTTTATTATACTTTTTTTTAAATAGAGTAGTCCAGAATTAATAGAATGTGTTACTCTGGAAATTAATGTATAAGAAATGAAAAATAGGTTGAAGTAAAAGGAAAGACAATGGGGAAATCAACTCAATAACATATTTTTTAAATTGAGCTTGGTGCCAAATATCAAGGCTTCCTCTAAATATGTAAAGCACTACATAGTACTGTATTGTATTATTGTTAGACATGTATAGTATATTCTGTGCAGGGCTTTGAGATGTTTTGAAGATGTGCTATATCAAATGGAAGGAAATATATACATAAATAATGTAAGTTGTAAGGAACAACTATGTGATAACAAGCTTGTCAAGTTGAATATCTTATGGGAGATGGAAGGATTATAATACACCCAGAAGAGACAAGCATGGTAGCGAATTGGGAAAGAGGAGTCAAAATTGAGAGTTAAATATTCTTGCTTGTGATCAACTCATAAGTAAAGCTAGATGTTTAATGTATGCATCTCCTTGTACACTAATAATAATATAATAATAATCCTTGCATTTGATATAGCGCTTTTAACATCTTATCGATGTCTCAAAGCGCTTCACAGAATATACTGTAAAATGAATTGACTGCATATTTGTGGGCAAAACTACCTTGATTATTACACTAATCTCCTAACAATTCAACCCTGGTTTAACTTGTCACTACCATTAAAGTTGCCATGCTGTCAAGTTGCCTCTTCCCATGCAAAGTGTTAAGCACTCCGTTTTGCCGTCTGGTGTGAAGAGCGCTATACAAATGCAAGTTGTTGTTGTTGTTGTTATGGGTATCCACTTCAGTTGACACTCTTAACATATAACTAGTCGCATTTGAGAAATTCTTCTTAGTACTTACAATATAAAATTGATCAGATAACTCATCCTATCAGATAGCAATCTTGCATTGCAAAGTCTTCTCGCCCTAATGCATGTGCTCGATTGAGATCTCAGATCTCCACATGACGCGGGGCTTGAACCCATAACCTACTGACACAGAGACAAGAATGCTACTGACTGAGCCAATCTGACACCTATAGATAAGTGACGGGTGTTGGTAAATTTTACAGACGTTCACATGCAACACTTTCATATTCTCTGCTGGTTAATAATATTGATAATTACCAAATTGCCCTCTGTTATTTCATCGTTAAAACTGATAATTGTACAACCGCACAAGCATGTCAATTCAATCCTCTTGCATAATTTATTAGTTTTTCTTCTTTTTACAGGCAAATACAAAAGATAGTCCAGGACATCAAGAAGAACGATGGTGGAATCATTAGAAAATTTAAAAAGTAGGTTTGTAAACAGGCCTGGGCAATCATTGCACTCCTGTTCCTATCAATTCATTCACATCTCCCAATATAGCTGAGAAAACACATTTGCTTAATCCACGATTAAACAAATTGCTTATTCTTGATAAAGAAATTTGGAATAGCAGTCTTACAAAGATTGTAAAGGAAGTATTTAGGCAAGTCAAATGAAATGGGATCTTCATGATATCTTCTAGCATTATTAATTAACTTCTCTTTATAATATTGTGTTGTAAACTATTTTGGATTGACTTAAAAATAGCAAAATCCTAATCAAATACTGCAAATTTGGCTTATTTGTAGTTATTTCAATACCCCAAGACCAATTAAGAGTAGGGTAATTAAGAAGGAAATAAAGAAGAACAGAAACTATTTCCGTTTATATAATGCCCTTCATAGAGGACAGTATCTCTGTGCACTGACAAAAAATGGCTGACCGGCCTCAGAACATTGAATGTTAAGAATCTTTACACAACTATTCAGGTTTGTGGTTGTAAATTTGAAAATACTTTTCACTGGGAGCAATAGGTAAGTAAGCAATATCCTGAGTTACTATTTCAACTGTTATGTTTTACGTTAATGAACTCCGCAATTGTTCAGATTGTGAGCTTTCCTCCATTAAATCATAGGTTTCAAACTCAACAAGCAGCCTTGATCCGCAAAACCGGGAAAAATACTTGGGATCGGTATGAATGAACAAAATGCATACTCGCACTGTTTGGTGTGCTGCTAACTTTATGCATTAATGTAACTGACAGCTTTGAGTAACATTTGAGAATATTTATTCTGCTTGGGTTATCTTTAACTGTATTTGCTTTCCACAACTGTGCTGTATTTGCTTTCAGCAAGAAGGTGGCATTAACATATATTGTTGATATAACCCGAAATATCTGCACTGGAGAGAAGGACCTTAACTATTTGTTTCAGATAATTGTAGAGTATGTACAATCACTACAGTTAAATTCATTGAGCTTGTACATTTCCCAGCTTCAGCAACAGGTAAAACTTTACTTCAGAAAGACCAAGCTAAACAACAACAACAAAAATATGTTTGTTTTTCACGTCAGGAGGGTGTCCCAAGGTGCTGAAATATTGCACAAACAACAATTCAATGCAAATAAGCATTGAATTTCCGTTCATATAGACTCTCATTGTGATTTGTTGAAACTAATTGTTAATGATCAGAAATTAAAAGTAATTTATCTTGTGGTAAATATTGAGTATTTGAAGGTGAAAAGTAAATCTGGGAGAAATAATTACAGTTTAGAATCTGTGCTTTGTTGTGATACTTTAAACAACTCAACACTTTAAAAGAAAATTAATACAATATATTGTTTTAACATATTATAGCTGTTGCAAGAAGAGATGTTTACATGGAATTAATTGTGCATTTAACTAATATATGTAACATACAATACATAGGATTATTAGAGGTAATTTCTTTGAAAAGGGCAGAAATGTCAAAAGTCTGTCTATATGTCTATATTCGAAAGTTTATTGTCTATATTCAAAAGACTGTCTATATTCAAAAGACTGTCCAGCGCTTTGGGACATCCGCCGGACCTGAAAGGCATCATACAAATGTAATTTTGTTGTATATATGCTACAATTTGTTCCAATTCAAAAGGGTTTACTGTTCTTTACTGACATTGGGATTCTCAAAGTGCTACCTTTTATTTACGTGTCATGCGGCCAACTAAACAATGCTTCCAGCCCAGTTGCACTAACTTGGGAGTGCTCTTAACCCTAAATTTCTGTGCTTGATGTACTGTATCATGCTACTTTAACAGCATAACAGTTTAATGTGCCCAAATGCTGAACCTCAGCCTTAATCACATTGCATTAATTTATTTCCATTTGTGTAGATTCACAAGGCTTGCACCACCCAATGTTCCTCAGAGAGACTATAGCAATTCAGGTAAAATTTTGCTTCAGTTCCACATAAATTGAAAACGAGAAAGTAGATAAGGTGTTTTCAATGACTGAACAATGAAAGTATGCTATTAATTAATACTTTTTCTTTGCATGCATTCATTTCTGTCCAAAAGGCCTTCAGAAACAATAGGATGAGTGGTCCCAGGCAGGATATCTGCTCAAAAATATATATTATATGCACAAGTAGTTTTCTACTGCAAATTCCTGTTATCTCAGAATCCTTGTACACTTCTACTGATTTTCATTGTTATTGGAAGAATCCCTGCTGACATGATTAATTCTACCACATGCTGACTTTAGTAGAAGCACAATTAAATATTTTTGCTCACATTAATTACACAGAATGTGAAGTCCTACAGATCAGTGGTTAAAGCATTCGCCTTACAAGCACCTGTTCAATTCCAGGCAGAGTAAAACTTTGGGCAAATTTCCTTAATCCATTTGCCTGATAATAATCCCTCAAAAAAATAGTAATAATAAAATTGGTCATTTCAATCCCCGACTGTTTGTATGACGCCTTTCGCCCACAAATACAGTCAATTTACTTTACAATATATTCTGTGATGCACTTTGAAATGTCTAGAAGATGTGAAAAGCGTTATATCAAATACAAGAATTATTATTATTATTATATCGCAATATATCGGTATATCGAAAAATTCGATATGAAAAAAAAATCGGTATATCCACAAAATATCGGTATATCATCAACAAATGCCATGTTACAGCATACAGAAAATATACAACCAAAGGTTCAAATGTACTTGACGACACAACACACACAAGAGCTTAATTTTCTTAAAGCGCCAAAGGGCTCTATCAACAACAACAAACAACAAAAACAGTAACAACAAAATTCAGTAGACTTTCAGCAGACCTTGCCGCCTGCATTGCAAACCTCCTGGGCGTAGAGCACGCATATCTGAATGAGCGCGCATCCCCCTTCTTCTCTTCCCCCCACCATCAAACACAATCAGACTTGCGCACAACCCTCCTAAGCCATTCATACGTAAAGGTTTGGAACGTGAGTAAAAAAAAAACCTGGTGTTATTGATATATCGGTATATATCGATATGAGCCCACCCATATATCGGTATCGGAAAATTCAATATCGACGGACACTACTTTCAATACAGTTCTGCCTCACTTATAGTGCAGATTTACTTCAGATCTGAAAGCATTGTACACCAATCTTGCTGAGAAGCTAAACGCAGCCGATCATGCTATAATGAGGTTTCCCTTTTTACAGTACTAAACTTTAACCTTCAATGAGTGACAATGAACATTTCTAACACTGAATAATTTTACAACAAAATATTTCTACCACTGAGTGTTGCAAAGTAGAATAGGAGAAACATACATATGGGAATTAATGTTTTAAAGTCTTATTATGATGTAAAAATCGAATTGACGTATCGCATCTTATTCTGGCACTGATATGTTGGTATCAACATATCTGACTGGCATGGGTATTGGTGATTTTTTTGAAGATTTATTATAAAGGTTGAGTTTTACTCTGCACTTAAAAGGAATGATATTATTCTGGATTGTACACCTTCTCCAGAATCCGAACAATTATTTGTAAATTGTGATTGTTTAATTTATTACTTTCCCCACCAATATACAAAGCTATCCAGACCCATAATAATAATTATATGCTTATACTGTACAAATAAATCTTAGTTCATACAGTTTTGCTATTTACTATTAATCTAAAGGCAACGAAGAACCAGGAGAAGATCAATGGTCTGACGATGAATTTGTAAGTATTTCAACCATTTGATTGAATTATTGATAAGAAAATGCAAGCTAGTGTCTTCGAGTGCTGCACAGTGGCGGAGTTGCTAGTGGAAGGGGAGCTGACCAAATGCAACATATACATTTACTGTGAAGGAGACACTAGCATATAAAATGGTTTTGCAATCCCTATAGATTTATATTGTTTTATGCAATCTATTTTTAAATTGAAAATGTGATATTGCTTTGCAGTTTTTCAACTGTTCAATTTAATCACCATTTCCATTAGAATTATGGGGCCATATTTTAGGCGATCAGTTTGTTACAGAACTTTTGTTCAGTGAATAAGATACTGTTGGGCTGCGTGTTTCTTCCAGAAGCAGTCCATTTTAATGCAAGTAATATCTTGCCACTCTTCATTATGAGTTAATAAAACAGGTTGTCCAATTACAGATAGTACTGTACAAGGTATGAATATCAGCCTGAATATGAAGAACCAAAACTGTTCAATAACCGGAAGAAGATTCAATATGGTTTCTACTCTAATTTGATGCAAACTAAATAGACCGAAGCTATCCTACCAGTTCTCACTCTCGCTTTAAACTCACGATAATAAAATTACTCCCTGCACACCCTGCAGATTTTTTTTTAAAAACCATAATTAGAGCCAGTGGTTCCATCTTCATATAGTTCCACTTTCTTGTTCCAGGCAACTGATGGTGGATTTATAAAAATTGCAGTAAGAGTATAGTTATATAGTGCTTTAATCTGTTAATTGTGTGAAAAAATAAATGTGCGGTCTGTTGATGTGGTGGACATATTCACCTGTTGAATCTGATCGATATCTTTATGCTAAAACAGTAGCACCATCAATGACCAATAATTAGGCTGAGGGTGATTTAATAGTTCTTGTGATGCACCAAAATCTGTAATCAGGTTTGGAATTCTAAATTACATTAAATATTTGAGCAAAATATGCATTTCATTGTGCATTCACGGAAATACACATTGACACGGTTGTTGGAATGGTTGCATGTTTAGACAGTGTCATAGCGCTTTCTTTCCTAGAGATTCTCTTTCTATTATCTAAGGGCTTCTTGCATTTTTCAGCAACATTAAGTTTGGTTCCTGTAACTGTATGGTTGTAATAGCAAAGCAGAAATATGAAATAGTGTAACACCTTGTTAAAATTTGGTTAGATATTATCTACTAACAGCACAACATACAGTGTTTGGCAGTTTGAATGACAGGCTTTAATGAGTGACTAACAATTTATTTGATTTACAGTTGAATTATAGCGCATGATAAATGCAGTATTTTAGCTTTTGATTATAGATATTTGGAATCCTGTGCATTGTAAAGAGCTAAAGGTTTTTGTTCAAACTTTTTTTTACATACATTTATTTATTTTTAAATAGTATTTAATCATTTTGTAGATCTCAAAAATTAGTAGGCTCAGATTTGTGGTACTGTACTTTTTTAAAAAAAAATTATATGAGATAAATACTACCCAAATAAATGAATAGTTTATTTTGAAGGCTTCCTCAAGAGAGGTATCTAGCTAATTTGCAGATCTTTAAATGAAAGTCAACCATATCGCAGGTCTACCTAGCAAAATATGTTACATGGAATCAAGTTGATGATAAAGATGGGGGAAATTAAAGTCCTGTATTGAAGTCATTTTTCTTCATAATATTTCTGTTGCTCCAGATGGAGCAGTTTACTTGCCTATCTAGGTCACTTTGGTTACCATGACATGTTTGTTTTCTGCTTAGGATCACAGGTAGGATAAAATCGTATAATCAAGAGTCCAAAGTCCAAGATGTCCAGTAACAAGATGTTACAAGTCATAAGCAAAATGCTTCAATATTAGATGAATATTGAGGTGGAGTCCTGTAGCTCAGTGGTTAGAGCACTCACCTTGCAAGCGTAAGGCCTGTGTTTGAATCCAGGCAGGTCAGGGAGACACTGTCAGGGCCGTACGCAGGATGTTTAATGGGGGGGTGCGAATTGCTAGTGATGGGACCAACAATGGCCGGGGGCTTGCGGGCTGCCCCCGAAGCCCCCTCGAGGCTCCGACGTTTTACGCAGTTTGAGGTCTTATTTAATCGGTTCAGAAGATCCAATATGAACGGTAAATGTTTCATGCCCTTGGTGTTTAAGAGCATCATTATTTATTCAGTGTTTTTATTTTCCCCGGTAGTCCGTGTCTAAATTTTTTGGGAAGGTCGAATGTGTTCGCCGCTAAAAGCCGACACGATTGTCGACTCGATGATGTACGGAATGTGAACGATAAAATAAATTACAATCCAATTAAAACAGTACAATGACGAATGCTTGATAAATGTATGCGTATAAGAGAAAATGATCATAAACTACAGATTGACAGTAATTAATAAGTTGTTCTGCATTGTTATCCTAAGACTCAATTTATTTCGGACTGTAATGAACAATAATGTAAGAGTAAAGTATGAATTATGTGCTCAGATATTCCAGCAAAGCAAATTTTATAAAAGACAAGAAAATATACAGAAACTGAAAATCAGTGTAAAACAGTTAATTCACACGTGTTACAAGCCTGTTATCAGCATTATCCTGAAAATATCGTTGAACTGTGAGCAATAGTGTAGTTAGTTTTTATTTACTTATTTAGAATCAAAATGAAAGGCAGTGACCCATCAAGCAATACTGACCTGACGAAAAAATACTTGAAAAAATAAGGGAGGGGAAATTAATTCTTTAATAGCGTTCCATATTCGAGACGCCTTGGTCGCTTTGAAGCGAATACGTCAACCACTCTACCAATATCGATTTCCATATTATAATGAATGTGCATTAACACGAGTGCTGAAAGTCGCTCCTATATGGAGCAGAATGCTGGACACTTACGCAAACCTTGACCAGGAGATTAGGTGACTCATGTGGTATGTACCAGGCTTCTAAGAGACGCCCTGAACGTTTACTGGCGACCGCATCTGACAAATAGTGAGCTATATGGTACACTACCACACTGGTATCACAGACATTACTGCAGAGGCATCTTAGGTTTAGCGGACATAGCTGGAGAAGCCGGGAGGAAACTGTCCATAGTGCTACTATCCTATGGGAACCATTGCACGGTCACAGAACACGAGGTAGACCGACCCTAACCTACATCGATACTCTGGAGCGCGATTCGGGTATTGGCAGGCGGGAGTTTTCAGGCTGCATGGAGAGAAGGGATCAGTGGAGAAGTGTGGTTGTCAATGCCCGAGTTCGCTCGATCAGATGATGGTGAAACTATTTTTATGCCAAATTCGTGCGACATTGATGTTTTTTCACTCTGGGTACAAAACTGAAAGTGAAATAAAGTAGCACAGTTTATCTTTGCGGTCATATTTTTTTTGCATGCCAGTGGACGTCTCTAAAAGCAATTTTTAATTACAGGAATACATTTTTAATAATATAAATCAAACGTGATAATCAAGACGAAACAAGAAACGTGATATTTCAGAAACACGCCTTTCAAAACTTAAGTCATTTTTACTTACATTTATCAGATTAAAATACGATTTCAGCTTCCAGAAAGTGGTGCTAACTTTTTATGTAGTGACTGTATACGGGATGATTTCCGATTGACACACCACGTAGACATAGGCGCTAAAGCATAGGCCTACGTCCATGAGTATCTTTTTTAAAGATAGGCATTCCCGTCCAGACACATATAACTTTTTTGTTGGGTTCTCAAAAGCTTTAATTTCTCAGAATCTTGTCATTGTTTGGTAGCATTACAGTCACACCTCTCAAAACTTGAGCAATTTTTACTTACGGTGATCAGATTAAAAGATGATTTTAGCTTCCAGTAGTGGTGCTGTCCCTTGTGGCTGTATGATTTCCAAACGAGGATGGATTTGAGTCTTGGCGCGCGCCTATGTTTATCCAGTCACGAGTCACAGACTCGCCGCGTCATTGACTCGTCTATCGACGCGGTATGTTTTGGGGAGACGCCGATTCTGGTGTGAGACTCGATAATTTTATATTAATACTAAAACATTCAAAGATGTGTGTTTATAATTTATACATAGTTTTGAAGAACTGATTGTTACACAAATGCTCAACAAATTCACTTTACTTGGTATTTAAATTTGATAAAAAATACAATTCTCTACCCCGGAAAATGTGGACCTTTTATAATTTGGGGGGGTGCGTATGCACCCGTCGCACCCCCCCCTGCGTACGGGCCTGACTGTGGGCAAATTTCCTTACTCCACACACCTAATAATAATCCTTCCAAAAAAACGACAATAATAAAAATTGGTCATTTCAATCCATGACTGTTTGTGGGACACTGCAGTGCGCAATTGGCTCCGCACTTCACCCACAAATATACAGTCAATTCACTTTACAGTGTATTCTGTGTGGTGCTTTGAGACATTATTATTATTTGATTCCCGGGCAGCGTCAAATGTTGGGCAAGTTTCCTTACTCCACACTCCTCTGTTTATCTAACAGTAAGTAGGAATCTGGTTTTTAGTCGATTGGTGGATCGCTTCTCCAAGGATTATTTTCCCTACAGAAAAAAATATTATTACTATGTGCGATATCGAAGATTAATTATGATTTTGTCAAAACTACTTTTAAATTCTGTCATTGTTAGCTCAACACTTCAATTGAGAATGTGGCTTGTAACTAAACATGTGGCACAGAGCTTACAACCCAGTTGATATCTCCAACTCTGGTATATAAAAAATATTTGGAAGTGTTTCTTATCCGGAGACTGGACAAATCTATCCACTCCCTGATATTATGAAGATATCTCTTAAGTACCACCATAAGTAAAGAAACAGCACGTTTCAAATAACGACTTTATAACCTCAGTTCTTCCAACTGTATTTAATTATAACTTGGCATCCTTAATTGATTTCAAGCACTGCAGAAACTTCCATGAATACTTTTAGTTCACTTCTCAAAACTATAGCCAGCTCAGGTTTGTTTGGTATATTGACTTGTTGAATTGTGAGAGGACCAAAACAATTACCCAAACAAAATGATTTACATTTTTTCCTCGTAATTTTCAATAAACAAATTGATTGTGTTGTCATAATGGAATCCCCAAAATGCAAAGGACTGCTGAATCAGAATTGTTGATATGTCATTTTAAATGCCATTTCTATAGGATAACAGTGATTATGAAAACCCAGATGGAAATTCTGATGGCTCAGTGACGTATGAAGCTCCAGGTGAAGATGATGAAAATTACGAACCCCCACCGAGTGAAAATAAAAACAAGATTATTTCCCGACCTCGTTCTTCCTCAAAGAGTGAATACGCAGGTGACAAATTGACGGTCTCTGAACTTAGTTTCCTTGGTTACCACCACTCATTGGCGTAGTCTCTACTCTTTATGGTAGCTCAGCCTTCCTATAGTAGATACTGTTTCCACTAATCCTGATTGATCCACAAGAGCTATAAAATTCTAATCATGTTCTTAAAATATTGTGTTTTAAAACAATTCATTGCTTTAATATTTGTCAATGACATCTAACCTAACCAGTTAGCTTTTTTATTCTCATTGATCTATCTTTATTTATTAAATTTTCTCACAGTTCTCAACTTACTGTTTTAGTTCCATCATTACTTATGTTAACAGTGAATACATTTAATAGCTATCACATCTCCTACATATTATTTCAGTACACCTTAAGAGTGGTTGGAATTCTTAAAGGATAAAAGGCATTGCAAGCCTTTATTCTCTCCTTTTGCTGCGTTATTATGGATTTCCATTAAAACTCTTGGTTTTGTAGGTTGCCTCAAAAAAACATTGAAGCATTATGGCCTGTTCAGGCTCCTGTGTTGTTTTTTCTGGTCAAACAAAACAAAAAGCTCAATTTGTTTTATTAGACAACCGACCAGGAAGCAGTCAAGCAGCAGCTTCCTCAAGACCAGGACCCATTCCACCAAGACCAACAAGTCGTTGCCCACAATTATTGTTTCCTCCTCCACAGCCAGCTCCAAGGAGACCAAAAAAGGAAGATGATGAGGTAGGGCTAGATTGCAGAACACACAGCCATGTTTCTAAATCAACTGTGTTTTAAGTATTAAGGCCTGCAAATGAGTCACAAATATTTATGTCATGCCATTGGGGGAAGGAAAGCAATTGATAACTTCACATGAATAATTCAATAAAATCACTGCCATCCATCCACAAAACTTTTTCGTTTCAAAATGCCACAAAATTTACCCCATAAATCTTAAATCGTGTCAACTGTTAGTTTGGAATTTATCAGAAATAATGACTTTCTTCTAGGCTATCTAATTACTGACTAATTTGCCTCTTAGAAAAGTACACACCTGCACCATTCAGAAGGAAATTGATTTAATTTCTGAAGAAACGACATGGGGGCTTTAGTTGCAAAAAAAAAGGATTCAACCCAGAAAATGGATCTGGATGGTTGAGTCGGCTGAATAGCCTTTATGTAACGTTAAATTCCTATAATGATACCTCATTTTCTTTTTAATTTCAGGATGATTATATTGTTCCTGTGGAAAATAGTGATCCTGATGATGCGTACATTGATCCAACTGAGAATGGTCCTTCATTATCTTCAAAAGGTACTCTTTTTTTTTTAGGTAGTTTTTGTCAGCTCACTGGCTAGTTGCCACTTAATTTATGTTCAAAGGATCCACAATCATCTCCCAATTTATCGCGCAATTATTTATACCCACAGAGATTAAACCAATATGTATAAATAGCAATTCAAAGTTCAGTTGTATCATGCTGTTTTGGTTGTTCAGACTGTCTCTGTGTTTTTAACCATGCCCCAGAACAGTACTGGAGGATGTACTACAAGATTGTTAGAATGCACAATTTTTGCAACAAAATTCTCTGAAGCATTTAGACATTTTGAAGAATGATAATGGGCTCTATTCAATGCAAGGATTATTATTATTATGCGTTTATACATAACTCATGCTCTCTTTTACCAGCTCCTGTGATAAATAGAGGAGCCAAACCACCAATCTTCCCCTCCAGTTCTAGAGTTATCCCAGGTATGCAGATGTTCCATAAATATGTTTCATCTTATTTTCAGAAATCAACTTTGTTACAAAATTTATTCTCAAATATTATTTTAGACAAATGTCACACAAACAGAACAATGTGTACATATGCTCAAATATATACATATGTAGCATAACATTTTAAGATTACAAAATAATAAGAGTCTCCTCACTCCTAAGAATATCTATGAATAAAATGCAGGTGAGTAACACTTAACGAGATCAAGAAAGGCCCAGGTTTGACCCCTGCACTATACATCAGATCATTGCTTCACTAGTACAGATCTCTGGTGAGACACCATGTGGAGTATTGTGTATAGTTTTGGGCATGATACCACCCACAACAACAAATTGCATGTACAGTATATAGCACTTTTCTTGTCTAGATGTTGGACAGTGATGAACTTGTAGGAAAAATTAACTGCACTTGGGAGAGTGCGCAGCACAGATATATCAAAATCACATCTGGGTTGAAGGGGCTAATGTGAGGTGAGTTTGGGCAAATTTGGATTATATTCCTTAGAGTTAAGAAGGTTGAAGGTAAGGTAATATAAATGAGGTGAAATATAGGTAAGCATTGTAGATAATATAGTGAGGTCTGAACAGAACTACAGTGATTGTATTAGAAATTATTAATAAATGAAACTAAAATCAGGGTTTCATTGTTTGAAGTAAACACAGAAGCTGTTACTGTATGTTTATATATTGTATAGACATTGGGAATTATATGCATGTAAAACTCTGTATCGATTTGTGAACTATAAATCTTTGCCTCAAATGTCATTGTAATCGACTATTACCTTTTTCACTTAGGTCAAGCTGCACAACCGTGCTCAGAGAGTCCACCAGACGGTGGTAAGAAGAACACAAAATAAACCTTTGTATATAAAAAGAAATCCTCAGCATATAAAAATGTTTAAGGCTGTAATTCAATCACAAGGTTCTGCTACAATTTAGCAAATTGCAAGAACAGCCAATGAATTATCCATTCTTTTCATATTTTGTGTATATTTTTAGTGTAACATATTTACTAATATTGATTAATAATGGATAATAATTATTCTTTTTGATCTAGTGCCTTCCATGTCAGGAGGACTTCCTAAAGCACTTCAGTTTGTTAAAGGCTGCCCATATCAATTCAATTGTAGCTAGAGCAGTATCTGCCTCCTATTTACATAATTTTAAAAACATATTAATATTTTAAAATTAAAATGGTAAATGAAAAGAAGTTCTCTCGTAACAACGATTGGAAAAATTATTCCCCTCAATCCATTCATCGTCAATAGAAGAAAATTCCACCCATTATTTTTGAATCTGAAAAGAAATACAGCACTTTGTGCCTCACACATAATATTGTGAAGCTATAGTTCAACTTAATATCATCCAATCCATCACTGCTATCTTAGTTGAACCAGATTTGATTTAACCATCTATTTCAAAAGCTAATGCAACATTCTAACAAGGAAAGGCGATTTTTAACAGAAAATTCTTATTTGCTAATTGTTTTAGTAATATGGATTTCTCTTATTTTTCTCCACTACTAAGATGTGTATGAGGTTCCAGATTCAGAGGTAAGCATTCAAAGTGGATTTTTTTTTTTAAAAAGTATAAATTATATACATTTATTTCACTCTAATTGTTGGAATTTCAGCTATTGTGCTATGTTATTTTAATGGGTATTGTTTAAAACCCGACTGCATATCTAAAAGATTTTGCCCACTTATGTTGAATGACCAAATAGTAAAATGTTCGTAAGATCTGATAGCAGGACATCTTATGCTGAAGCCACCATTATGTTATATTGAGCATGTGGGTGTGGGTGTAAATTGTTTTTAATTGATTTCAAATTGCTTTTCTTTCATTAGGAAACACCTTTACCAGTGCAGAGGTAGGTAACATTTGACTGACGAGAAAAGAATGTTTCAAGCAATGCTGTCCAATTGTTATCAAGACCCATGAAGCCTCAAACATTTTTAGCTTGATTTTAGTCCAATTATGCATAAGCATTAATGTTAAATAAATCAATGGAGCAATTGGCTTGGAAGAGTTATGATTTCAAGCGACTAGAATTTAATAAGTGTATTTTAACTAAAAGGTTGTTTATTTTCATTGCATGGTCAATTTCAAAATCTTGATCAAGTCTGTTCCAATACAAGGTTTATTCAACATTTATTTGGAGCCCTGTAGCTCAGTGGTTAGATCACTCGCCTTACAATCGAGAGACCTGGGTTTGATTCTAAGGTGAAACCATGGGCTAGTTTCCTTATAATAATAATCCCTCAAAAGAAAATTGGTCATTACAGTCTATGACTGTTTGTGGGACACTACTGTGCACAATTGGCTGCCGCGTTTCACCTACATATATATTGTACAGTCAATTCACTTTACAGTATATTCTGGGAAGCACTTTGAGACATATAGAAGATGTGAAAAGTGCTATATCAAATGCAAGGATTATTATTAATAATTATTATTTGTGTTTTAAAATCATTGGTGGCTGTAAAACTCTTCTGTTTATTTAAATATGAGGAATTATTTAGTGGCGAAATTATGAATCAGCTTAGCTCCCTAACAACAAAAATATTTATCTTGACCCTTTAACAGTTAATGTGATTCTCTTCTTACTATACCATGTAAGAGTGACCCCAAGAGGTTGTTTATATTATTTTTACCCACGGTTCAAATTAGTCACATCATTATCTTATCGTGGAAGAAGCCTGTCTTTTTCACTAAATAATTTCTTTAAGATTTAAAAGAAAAGAATGGCATTTATTTTCCCCTATACCTTCACCTTGATCACAACTTATTTGTTTATATTATCACATGTACACATGAGAGGAAATATCAAAGGCTCCAGCAGTAGAAAGCAATTTCTAACCTACATATATTTTCAGTGCTTTAGTTCTGCTCAGTACTTTTTTTAATATAAGACTTCATACAGATGTATTGTAGAAATGATGGGCATTAAATAGGGTGCCATGGCTGATTTATTTCTTTCTGATTAGTTTGGTATACCCATGGTAATCATCTTATTTTGGAATCATTAAAATGCTTCTCTGTAGTTCAGTTGCAAACCAATTTGAGTTCCAGAAGGCTGTTTGGCCAATACCGTATATTGGTTCTCCCATTGTAACATTGAAAGACATTTTGAACAGCCAATAGTTTTTTTCCCCACTGACAATACTCTGTATATTAGGCTGAACCTTTCTGAATCTTTAATGTCTTTTTCTGAGATTAGTTCTAAATTTGTTTCACTAATTCCGTCTGTAAGGATCAAACCACAACTTCCTAAACCTGGACCTAAGGTGACAGGAAATCCTTCATTGTTTCCGCGCACTTTCCCAAAAGTGACAGGTGCATCAGAAAGGTATGGTACATTTTTCACTCTTGGTTTATACTCACTCACTCTTTGAACCCCTCCAATCAGGTTTCCGCCCAATTCACAGCACAGAAACTGCCCTGGTTAAGGTTACAAATGACATCCTAACCGCCTGTGACCAGGGCTCCCTCTGCCTCCTCGTCCTCCTTGACCTGTCTGCTGCGTTCGACACAGTCGATCACACCATCCTCCTCCAATGTCTTTCCTCCCACCTCAACCTTCAAGGCACAGTGCTTGACTGGTTCCATTCCTACCTGACCCACCGTTTACACTTTGTTTCTTCCAACGGTTTTTCTTCAAACCCCCGCACAGTTTCTCATGGCATCCCTCAGGGCTCTGTTTTAGGCCCCCTCCTTTTCACCCTTTACACGCTCCCTCTGGGCGATGTCATCCGCAAACATGGGGTAAATTTCCACATGTATGCAGACGACACCCAGCTGTACCTTTCTGCCTCATCCCTCAACCCCCAGACCATCGATGTTCTGACAGCATGTCTGTCCGACATCAAGTCCTGGATGAGGGACAACTTCCTGCAATTGAACGTGAGTAAGACCGAGGCCCTCCTGATTGGCTCAAGCCATCGCCTCCGCACATCGGGCGCTGCCAGCCTCAACATCCAAGGCTGCACTCTCCACGTCACAAAGCCAGTCAGGAACCTCGGCATCATGTTCGATCAAAAACTCTCCTTCCTCCCCCACATCCGTGCCTTGACTGGCACCGCTTATTTCCACCTGCGCAACATTGCCAGGCTCCGCAACTATCTTACCCCCCGCACTGCCAAAACACTCGTGCACGCATACATCACCTCGAGGCTGGACTACGGAAACTCTCTCCTCGTCGGCCTCCCCAGTTCCTCCATTCACAGGCTGCAGGTCATCCAAAACTCTGCTGCCCGTGTATTATCCCGCACCCGCCTCCGCGACCATATAACCCCCACCCTCGCCCATCTCCATTGGCTCCCCATTCTCCAGAGGATCGAGTTCAAGATCCTCGTCCTCACCTTCAAGGCCTTACACGGCCTTGCCCCACCCTATTTAACCAATCTACTTTCCCCCTACAAGCCCACCCGGACCCTCCGTACAACAGGACTTAGCCTGCTCCAAGCCCCCCGCCCGAACCGCCCCACCATCGGAGGCCGGGCCTTCAGTTTCTCCGCTCCCACCCTATGGAATGCCATCCCTCAATCCCTCCGTCTCGTTTCTTCCCTTTCCTCTTTCAAGGCCGGTTTGAAGACTTTCCTCTTCGACCGTGCCTTTTGTTCCACCCCGAATTTTTCGACCTCCCCTTCGTGTCTCACCCCTTCCCAAACACTCCCCTCCCAGCTCGGGTCACACGCCTCCTGTGCAACGCCTTGGGACGTCCTCCCGACGTGAAAGGCGCTCTATAAATGTAATTTGTTGTTGTTGTTATATATGTGGAAGTAAAGCCAAATCAATGAACAAAAATTCACTGAGCTGTCATTTATTTATTGCTTAAAAAATAACAGCAAATAATCAAAAGGAAAATATTTCTATGATGATTACAATTTTAATTAAAGTCACCATACTTTAGTAAATCCTATGAAGCACTTTAAGGTGTTTGATGATGTGATAAGACACTATTATATATATTTGCAATCATTATTTAGTTTTTGTCAATTTAATATAAAATATGTTGCCTGATGGAAGAGTTTATCCTTTGATTGCAGTTTTTAATATGCTATTTATATTATGGATCTTCCTAGCCCAGAATATAAACATGGTACAGTTCTCAACACGTCATATTTATTTTCAGAAATAGTACACTCATGAACAGCAAAGCACCCATTGCATTCCATGTAAGTATTAGTATTTTCATTTATTTTCCATTTAAAAGCACATTTTAGCATGTGAAACGTTTACGGTGACAGAAAATGCATATCAACAAAATGCCAACAAATCAGTGGGCAACAAAATGATAGCAAATGGGTTAGCTGAGCTCACAAGTTCATTATGGTTTGCTCACACTATCAGTAAATTGTGTGCAACTACTCACAATTATTCAAATATAGTTGATGATAAATTGTCATTATGAAACATATGGTATGTGCTATGGATGAGGGATGAAAATTAAACCACAGAAGTAAATTATTTTGACACCCAGAGGATTTTCATTTGCAATCTATGTAGCAATCATCTAACCAAATATTCTAAAAATATATATTAGATGTTATTCTATATGAAGGGTGCTATATAAATGCTAATTGTTTTGCTGTAACAGTACATATTTCCCCCCAGAATTTGGCAAAACAACAACAGGGTTTATATAGTGCCCTCCACGCAGGACGGAGTTTCAATATTAATCACCAGTTGCATAAAATCGTGTGAATGCTTGAATTTGACAGCACTGTGTTAAGGCTTGTAAGATAAATCTTGTGCTCATGAAGAGGGAGTGGCAGCTTAACAACTGAGGTGAAATTACTGAATCAAATCAGTATTTATTGTGCATTTTGCAGAGACTGATATATAACACCATTTGGATTGTGGCTGAAAATTGTTTACCAAATCGTACTTTAGGATTGTTTCCAATGGGACCAAATCATCAACTGTACAATGAGCATTTTTAACTTAGCATTTTTGCTGCCTTCATATGCACATTTTTGCTAGCTAAGCTCTCTCTCATGCACTGCATGAACTTTAACATGAAATATTTTCCTACTGGTACTGGTTGTTTTAGTGGTATCTCTATTTCTTTCTCCCGATTGCACCCCAACAGATGATAATATATCCATTGCATAAATCAAAAGCAACTAATACCTCTCATGCGCCTATTCATTCATCATGAGCCAAGGATTTTTATTTTAAAAAGCTAGAAGTCAATATAATCATAAATTTCATTGCAGGATGCTCATTCTGAAGAATATGAAGTATGTGACCCTGAACCAAGTTAGTATGCATTGTTGGTATGAAAAAGGCATTATATTAGTTTCTCGGAAAAAATTAGCTACACTGTCAAACATATCATTTTATTTAATTTTTATAGTTTGAATGCAGACCTATTAATGCATAATGCTGAACTATTAATCCCTTCATAAATGGGTTATGGTAAATGATCGAGTTAAAGGTCAAGTTGATGTTTTTTTCATTTTTCAGTCACTACACTGGAACTGTAATGTGATTCTAGTGCATTGCTTTTAACGATGGAAAAAAAATGGCAATCTTCTACTAATTAAGTGTTATGCTAACCATCTGCATCAAATATTAATCAAATATTTGTCTACAATCTTAATTTATTTTGATTGTTAAAAATTGTTAGCAACTAATGTTTTAATCTATTCTTAAATGACATATAAAGTAAAGCCATTCTGAATTAATTCCAATTAATTTGTGGCCGTCTCTTTCAGCTGAAAAGCCTCGAATTCCAGAAAAACCTCCAAAAGTCTTCAATCCATCTGTTGAAGTTCCCACTCTACCTGCACGGCCATTTGATAAAAAGTATACTTAATTCTTATTTATTAAATAACTACAAAATGTTTTAATTCAGGCAGAACTTGCATTTATCCGAGTGACTCTGTGATTGAAACTTCAGCATTTAAATGCTAGAATTACATTTTCTCTTCTCAGACCACCAGCTCTCAGACCACCAACTACAAATCAATCAAGTAAGTTGCATACTCTTATTATGTTTAGTCCTGGCCAAATAATTTGCTAATGTTTTCCAAATATATTTGGCATCAAAGACTGCCATAGGAAGCTTAGTTTCAAAACAAAATGCAACCAACCTGGGTCATCGGCAGGATCTAGATGGCAGATCAGTCACTGCGGGCTGGGAATCTTCCCACTCAGCTGCTGTTAACCCTCCAAGCCATAGCCCAAACAGATGGGGTGGTCCTAGCTAGACAAACAGCGGGAAAGCTTGCCAGACAGTGTTATCAACGTCAAGCTTTTGTGCTCTGTGATTTCCAAGTGTAGGTGGGAAGTATGGAATTCTCAGTTTGCTTTGGATACTCTTAAACATGGTGATGGATTTCCGCATGTGTCAGATACCTGGCTGACAAAAGAAAGAACAGTATTTCTATGTGAACTAAGGCAATGAGGTTTGGCAGTCTACTCAATTGGTGGTGGGTGGAAAAGTGGAGGAAACACTTGAGACAACTGTTTTCTGGCACTTAGAAATGAGGAAAGTTTTTTGATGGCCAATGTAAAAATGTACATTAGTGAATTTCTTGATTATTTTAGGTGCTCCAGTACTTCCTAGTCGACCCATTGGAACTCTTCCCAGACTAAGCATCCCCCCACGTCCTCCTAGTCCAAGTTGCACAGAACAGGTACATCTCTACATCATGTATAATTATTTACTTCAACAAAAAGATTCAGGTCATTAGGCCCGGTCTTGCATTGTTTAAATTATATTGCATTGGTATTTACTCTGTCTCTTTAGAAATTTATTCTACATCTTATATGCAGCAAACATGACTGCTTCATTATTTGATATGCTGTGGCTCCTAATATGAGACTTCACAGTGAAGCAAAGATATATTTGTTGATATTTTTCACATCAGACCTATTTTAATAGCACATATCCAATCATCCTCTTTTATTGTATTTCATTTGAAGGATTCAAGTGTGAATGGCAAAGCATGGTATACAAATTATGGTGACCGAAAAGCAGCAGAAGAGGCTTTAAACAAATCAAACCAGGTACAGAAGCTGAATATCTATTGTATCCAATATTAAAGATGATAAATGTATATTATCATGGTTTTAAACATTTATATTTTTCTAACAGGATGGATCATTCCTTATACGAAAAAGCTCTGGCCAAGATTCAAAGCAGCCATACACATTAGTTGTACTATACAAAAGAAAGGTTTATAATATCCCTGTCCGTTACATTGAGGCAACAAAAGAATATGCATTGGGTAGAGAGAAGAGTGGAGAAGAGGTGAGCAAAATGCCCAACTTTCAATTATCTATTAGAATTTCATGGAATACCATGAAAACAATTGATTTCATGTTTGTATGCTAATATGCCTTTCTGATTATATTTGATTACAAGTATTAAGGTTGAGTTAATAAACAACTGAATAATCCCAAATATTAATATGTAAGCAAAGCTCACAAGAGAAATACTAAAATCAGATGCTTTATTTAATATTTCATACTGTACGATGAATTTACACTTCAACTGATTTTGGAGGTTTGTGTCAATGTTGGCATAACTATCAAACATTTTTTTTTCACATGCAACTGACTACAAATACTTGAGCCTGCCCACCAAAAGATGTTGATGGACAAGATAATGTGTCACATTCACACATGTTTTCAAAGTTTATAATTGTCAATCCTGTTGAAATAAGACCTAGTTTGAATAATTTTAGTTTCACATATGTATGAAGGACTAATCTGATTCATTTCTTCTTAATCTAGAGATTTGCCAATGTTGCTGAAATAATTGAGAATCATCAAAGAAATCCCCTGGTTCTCATTGACAGCCAAAATAATACCAAAGATTCTACTAAGTTGAAGCATCCTGTCAAAATCTCATAATATTGTGAAGACTTCCATCAGAATTATTTGCGACTCCCAATCAGCAGGAAGCAGTTATATATGCATGTTAATGTATTTAATCCCTCCCAATCCCTCACTGAAGTTAATTTCTGCAGTGATTACAACAGCACATTGTTGCTTGTGTATAAAATGTATATTTCAAAAACTGATGTACTGAAAGCAATTAAACACAAGAGCATTTATTAACAATAACTAAATTGTTATTAAATAAGAGCATTTATTAACAATAACTAAATTGGACAATTTTCCCAATAATAAAATGGTTAATCTAGAAGTGAATCAAAGTATGAAAATTAAAATATGAATAAATGCCATTGTTTATCCAATAACTCATTTTTGTAAAATTGAGAAAATGTTTCATTTTCCATCATGTTTAGCCAAGATTAATTACATTTCTGGGAATTATTACTCTCCTAATTTGTAACTATAGTAGTAGTTTACATTTTTTGTAATAAATCATAATAATAAATAATAATCCTTGCATTTGATACAGCGCTTTTCACATTTTATCAATGTCTCAAAGTGCTTCAGAATGTACTGTAAAGTGAATTGACTGTATATTGGTACGCTTCAAAATGTTACTATATTTCACGGGAAGGTACTAAAGTGCTTTATTTTCTGACATGAAACATACTAAATGTGCAAGTTATTCTATTAGAAAATTCATCCAAATATTGTGCAATAACTTGAGAATGTTCCATTTATATATTTAGCACTTGCATTGCTTTTTTAGAATGAGTGACATTAAAATCTACAGCTACAATCTGATTGATAGCTTCCTGATATTGTATAATTTGCATTCCTTCCAATGTGTAATAGAAGATATTGCATTGTTGTACGCACACAACGGTAATCGCCAAGAGCATAAACCCATTGGTAAAATACAATTTTGCAATGCCAGTATGGAGGTAAGTGGAGTCTCTAAGGTGATAATGGTCTCCAAATCGAGCTTGTCCTGTGAGGCAGTTGTGGTGGTCCAAATACTGAGTCAGACAGGTCTGCGGTGCTCCAAGGCTAATAATAGAAATTGCAGAAATATTTGCCTAAAATTGTAAGGAAATTTGACAAATTTTGTTGGAAATTGCATTGTTTTGATTGGTGTTATTGCGAGGTACATTTCACTAGTAAACTACTTCACTTTGATTTAAAAAAAATTAACTTGAAGAACTATCACTATGTTTAAAAAAATCTTTAAGCAAAACAGAACACCTTCCAAAAGTGTAGTTTCAACACAGTTTGCAGAGAAACCCAAATATTCAAAATCGCATTTTCACAGAAATAAATATACCTCAGGCAAAACGTTAGTTATATTTTAAAATGTGCAGAATCTCCATATTGTCTTCTTAGTCTGTTGTCTTTCAAGAAGTTTGAATAAACAGATTACTTTTCTGCATCGGCAAATGCCACTGGTAGCCAAACGTATTCTTTTGCCATAGAGTATGCAATCCTGACGTGAAAGGCACTATACAAATGTAATTTGTTGTTGAATAATAAAGACTGGCATCTGTGGTTTAATTCCATCCTTTGACTCCATAAATGCCAATTACTGATGCCAGTGCATTAGACTTTGGCAGAAGACTTTCTTGACCATAGTTGATCATTGTGTTTAACTCCTCCACTGAAATAGCCCAGATTTCCAAAGTCAAGTTCAAATGATGGGCAATGCATGTAATATGTATTGCTTTTGGAACCAATCCTGACAATTATTTTAAAAGTTTCTTCAGGGCAGTACTGTATTACAAAGCTGTGATGGTGTTGGAATAAGTCCCACCCTGTTTTGTGTACTTGTGTGGAAACTCTTGGAAGGCAGAAAGGAGCTTTTTTGTATGGGATTTGTACAGGATTTACAAAGATGTTTGGACATTTTTGTATTGTAAACTTATACAGTGAAACAATACACTTAACTACATACATAGGCATATACTATCTGAAAGTGCAGTTATGTTTAAAATAACAAATTTTATTTTGAACAGTACTTACCAGGAATTTGTTACAGCAGCTCAGTTTATAAAGCCAGAACCTCAAACAGAAGGCAGTGACATTTCACAGAGCTGGTAATTGTACAGTGATGTACTCACCAAAAGGGAAAGCGCATTTCCCATCCACACTGCTACCATGATCCAAATGCTCCCTGCACTATACATGCGCGTCCAGAGCCACTCTGCCCACAATAGCCACAAAACCTTCTCCCAACACTTCTCCAAAACCATCTCCCAAAATATCTCTGGTATTTCCAAATAATAATAATTGCATTTGATATAACACCCTATCACATCTTCGAGACTGTGCTTATCACAACTTCAAAGTGCTCCACAGAATACACTAAATTGAATCACAGCAGTGTCCCAGTCATAGATTTGAGTGATTTTTTTTGAAGAAATTATAATTCCCATGTACAGATGGGATGCATGGAACTCTGTATGTTTCAGATACTCAAGTTAATGGCTTTCTGCATTTCAGACACCTGGCCCAACCAAAAAAAAAGGCAGCATGTTGTCAAACTGGCTCAGTTGGAAATGTTCTTGCCTCGGTCGAGAGGGTTCTGAAGCCCGTTTTAAATCGGTCTTGTCTGAAATCAATCAGGTGCTATCTGTTGGATGAGCTAAACCAGATGAACATTAAAGAACCCATGGCCAGCAACCTCCAGAGAAAATTGGTCATTCGGTTTATGTAGTCTGCGAAACATTACTTTGCACAAATAGCCTACCATGTTTAGCAATGTCACACAAACTAAATGTAACCAATTTTACGCTACCCAATATACTGGTAAAATTCCTTGTTTCTTTGAATAATAGATACTTTACCCCATTTCTAATCAAGTAGATAAATAATGCCAATTAACAGAAACTGCTAAAACAGGAGGGAGCCTGGAACATTTGACACTCAGAAGCTTCTCAGCAGAGGTGACGGGTAGCCCAGACGACACACATCAGCAGAATCATGAGGAAAAGCAGCTTCAACAAATCTTACTCAATATTTTATCAAATAAATAGAGATGTAGGTGTTGGCTATTGATGCTCTGATAAATTTACAGGAACAATTAGATACCAAGGTAAATTGTGGTACTGTACTACATTTACACTTGTGATTTTAAGTTTTCACACATTGAAGAGATCACAATCAAGACATTTTTAGATAAATTTATTTCTGATCTGTAAAAATGTACATCACATATATAAAAAAATATTCAATAGTGTAAAGCATTTGTAAAAGTTAGCATTTAAGAAATTCCATTACTAGTAGTGTATACCTATAAAATTTACAAAAACATTTCAAGTTTTGACATTGGTAAATTAAAAACATTGGAAATTCACTTAAATACACATTTTCCAATGTCGTGTGAAACTTACACCTTAACTGTAGCAGGCACTGGTTTGTTTAAGATGAACTAACAAATAAACTAAATAAAGAAGCTTTTACAAAGTAACCATTTTTTTGTGAACCAAAAGATATTGCCTGGTACAAGAAATTTCCTCATGGTACAAGAAATTTACTTAATTTTATTAACACAGGAAGGAACCATATAACCATTAGTCATAAATACTATTAAGTTTTTCCATTAATGCAGCAAAGAGGTTTATGAACTAGAGTTTTTAAACCCTAATCAAGGAATACCAAAATAAAGCACATACAGTATTATATATCCTTGCATTTGTTATAGTGCTTTATCACATCTTTGAGACCTCTCAAAGCACTACACAGAATATACTGTAAACTGAATTGACTGTATATTCTGTGGCAGCCAATTGAGCACAGCAAACAAAAACTCTCAATAGTGAGCTGTATAAAGATTCATCATTAGATTTATCAACATGATTTTGTACATCAATATGAAGAATAATTATTCCATCAAGTACTTTTTCGGTGCCTTGGGACATCCCCCTGACGTGAAAGGCGCTATACAAGTGTAATTTTGTTGTTGTTGTTGCTTAAGAGTCCCTTGAGACCAAAACAAACTTGTACCTAGTAAAACGTTTAACTCATCAATAATACCAGAAGCAAAACTATTTAAAGATTGGCCAGAATCTGGCCCTATGAACAACCATTATAAATCAAATTGCATCAATGCAAAAAAGCATCTCAGCTTCTGTCTTTTGATTGCAAGATGCTGATGTAAATATTCCCTCAAATATTTAGACAACAATCTACATGTGAATAGTAATGCAATCAGCAGATTTGAATACTGTACATTTTTATCAATTCAGAATGAAAGTCCCTAGGCTACAAGCTGCAAAGCCAATGGGATGTTCACCACTATATAAACACTTAAGGAAACAGTTGAAATGGGCACAAGTGATGAACTGAATGTTATTAATTCTTGCACTTGACATAGAGCCTCACCAGTCGCCATCTGAAAGCACTTCACAAGATTTCTCAGCTAATTTGTATCCAACAATGTTGAACAGGCATACTGGACCTGGTTTCAATATCTCATCTGTAGGCCGACACCTCCAATAATACAGCACTCACCCAGCACTGTAATGGAGTATCAACTGGTACAAAGAGCTCAAAGGCTCAAGGTGAGGCTTGAACCCACAATCTTCTTATTCAGACAGGATAACTGAACCAAGCTGCCACCTATGTGCCAAAGAGAAAACAAACACATTTTACCCATCCACTGCATCTTCACCACAAACATGTTGGGGGCATGGAAGAACTGATCACGAGAAGAGTCCATTTGGACTATAATTTCAAATCTTACTGCAATAAGTCAAAGTGTTTACAGTGAAGCCGAAAAGGACAAGCAACGGCAAATGCCTTCTACAATTAAATTAAACCCTGAAATCAACACAGTATCAACAGTTTTTGCCCATCAGCCAGATAAGCAATGTACCTCCCAACATGTTTATATCAACTGCAGTATTCCTCCTCTCTTCTGACTTCAGGTGAAAATAAAACTGAAAATAAACATCAGCATGTATTTCACCACCTTCAAATTATCTGTTGTGATTCTGAAAAGTTGCACATAATCAGTTAGTGTTCACATCATTTAGGTGGTGACGACTTTCAGTGTTTTGCAAATGATAATGGTACATACTTCAAAATGTAAAGAAATACAGCGCTTATGCAAGATTGCATGAAGATCTACAGTATATTCAGGTTTACATACTTAATTTATATCTATCAAGATACTGTAGCTAATTCAGTCCAGATCAAAAACATGTCATCACGAAACACAGAAGCAATGCATTTTAGTGAATTCAAATATCAATAAATATGGCCAACCACAAAAAGGCAATGTAAGCCTTTTTACACCACTTGATCCTGTGTTCATGATAATTAAATCAAGGTGTTCCAATCTCTCGTTGCTTCCATCAAGTGTCTTTGACCATGTCCAACCCAATCATCTTGATTATCAAATATTCGACCACAAAACCAGCAGCTGAATTTAGCCTCAATTGCTTTACTTGAGACTGTTTTCACTATCTGGTAATTGTTTTTGCTCGTCTTTTTCAATTTTAGTTTAAGTACATATCTTTCCTTCACTGGGCTCACTGGCTTCAGCTTTTTGCGTCGAACGGCAGGAAACCCTTTTGCGGCCACTGGAATATTGCAAGAAGTTGGATTCAACAAGGCTTCAATTGTTCGTTTTGATAAAACCACCTTAATAACATTTCCTTGATACTTTTTCATGGTTTTCATCACATTATGCACTTCAGGAACATCTACATCAGGATGATTAAGGACAATCACTGGCTGGTTTCTCCTTGGACACCTAATAAGCTGATGATGATCAAAAGGTATAAGCCTCATTGTTCGCACAGTTCTAGCAGTAGCTGCATTGTTGTGAAATTCAATAGGTTTGATCAGTTCTTTCTTTAGTTTTTCTTTGCGTCTACCACAATCAATGGTTACCCTTTTGGGGGATTTTTCAGGATGCTCCAACTTTCTTTTTAGGCGCTTACTGTATCTAAAAACAAGCTTTTCACTAGATGTCTTTCTTGGTGTCCATGCTTCATCAGATTTTTCTTCCGTTGATCTACAGTTTGGGTTTGTTGCAGAATTTGGGGTATCAAATGAGTATACTTTACCAGTACGGTTCTCTGTTGAACGGATGGAAGGAGTTCTGGGAATTCGAGGAATAGGAAGTTTAAGAGAAGTGTGAACACCACTCTGTGGAGGAAAGTTCCAGGTTGCAGCAGATGAGGGAAAATGTTTATTCACCGGCAACAAGAAACAATGAGAACCACCAGTAGTAAGCAGTACAGCCGAACTTGGTTGCTGTAAAGGTTTAATTAAATTGCCTGTAGCATCTTTCTGAAATGTCGAAAGTACATTTTTTAAGTATTGGCCATCCTTGGTGCTTGACTCTTCATTGGAACGTTTAACAATTCTCAATAAAATTTTCTTTTGAGGAGGCCCAATGTCATTAGATGTAGAATTGGAATTAATCAGAGATTCTTCACTATTAGGCCCAGTCTGTTTCTTTTGCATTAAACACTGAAGCACAACTGTTTGTTGGCCACACAAAGTTTCTGCTTTTACATTTCTTGGTGTGCTCGAACAACCCAAAACTCTGTCTTGACTCGTTGAAAGGGATGATGAATTACTTGAGACAAATGACTTAACATTTTCACATGGTTCAAACAACAAATCTGCATCATCAACACAATCCTCTAATGATCTTTTCTCTATTAAATTCTCTAGCGTTTCTTTGGAACGAGTTGTATCCTTTGCATAAGAACAGTGATCAACCAAAGCAGAAATTGGACCTTTAAACGGTGTGCCTTTGAGAGCCATGCTATTTACTGCTGAAGCTGATGAAGTCTTTGAGCAAGATATTTTAGAACCACAAGTTACCACTGAATCTACACAACTAACAGAAGATGATGTTTCCCTTTGTGTCTTGGGTGTTTGAAGATTACCACCACAGACAAGGTTAGAAATTGCACCAAGTGTTCCTTTACTAAACGTAAGAATCATACCAGGCTGTTTCTTAGTCTGGGAAATAGAATTGTCTGTTACTGTCTGCAGAACAGCTGTGTTCAGTTCTGAAACAGAACCCCCAGATACTAATTGCAATCTGGATTGCTTTGATAAATGTAAGGGCAGTGCCAAGCCGTTCTGGAGTGGTTGAAATAAAATTGGCTTATTGAGGCCAGCAAGACGTATAGGTCTTAAAAGTGTCACAGGTACTACAGATGACCTATTGTTTCCATTAGCAGATGTACGAATTGCATCTTTCATTAACTGTTTGTTGATTATTTCATCTCCATGAGTTTTCAATAAAGTGTTCAGCTTTTCAACACTTGGTGGTGTACTTATGCTTGACGCAGGACGCAATGACATACTCTGCAACTTAATCCCATTGTCATTACATTTGCCCTTGCTTAAAACAGTGCTGTTAGCATATTCTTTCATATTTGCACAGTCCTGTTGTACAACAGGTGTGTCTTCTTTAGAAGAAATGCTATGTAAATCATAGCATTTGTGAGCTGGAACATTTATACCAGTCTGTCTTTCTATAAATGTACGTTGATTACTCTCACTGCAAACATTTTCATGGCCTAAAAATACAGAGGTATTCGTCAGTGCATCAAGAATTAATTGGTTTTCTTCAGGGGGCAAACAATTCATTTCATGACCAGTCTGCAATGAGAAAACAGATGTGATTCTAGGCATTTCAGGTGACATTTTAGCATCAACTTGAAAATTGTTTTCTGCTTCAATCTGCTGTATCTCCTCTTTTATGTGGCCTCTGGTATCATGATCCATCATCTCTGCCCATCCATTTTCAGTTGGGTCATGGTGCAGTTCTTTTTCTGAAGATGAAGTTGCTCCACAGTAATCTAGTTTGTTTGAGCATTTAGCTGTACTACCACCATTCACTGTTTCACTGCTGCTTGCATTTTGTGATCTATCATTTTCATCACCCACAAAAGAGACACCAGTCAAATTGGGTGAGCAATCAAAGCACCTAAATTCAGATTCCTGTTTCTGCAGTGCAGAACTTTCATTATTCAAGATGTTACATGTATTGTTAATGGGTAAAGTCTGAAGTTTAGAGTCTGCTTTGCCTGACGTGGATGCCTCTACAGAATAAGGACAATTTAAATTATCCATACATTTACTTTGATGCTTTTTTTCACTTATTCGACATAGACTGTTTTGTTCAGACAGAATACCACCTTTAGTTTCAGAATTAATGCTGTTAATTCCATCATCATTTGTGGATTCATCGCAGTTTACACTCAGAGTTTTAGCTCCCAAGTTTGTTGAAACAAGAAAAGTAGAAATTGGTGTGGTACAATTAAGCGATGTGGAGGCTGAAGAAACAGGGATTGTTTTTGGTGTTGTCAATCTCACCTTTGCTTCATCAGATCTCTCACTATTTCCCTCAGAAGGCTTCAACATTTGCAGGAGTAGAGGTGAATTAAATTCACTCAAACCTTGGCTATCACAATTTTGGAAAGCAAACACTGGCTGTGAAGGATATGATACAGATTGGTCTCTGGAAATTGAAACCATACTAGGTGTACAAATCTTTCTGTTCAAGAGACTCAATTTTGGAATTTTAGAAAATGGAGTAGTTATGACATCTTGTAGTTGCTGAGAACTAGATACATTTTTTCTTCCAGCTTCCATCCCAGCTGGTTCTGCAGACCTCAACTCAGTCCTTTGCTGAAAGGCAATGGTTGATGGTTGTGAAGTTACTGAAGTATTTGGTATGTCTCCTTTCACTAACAAAGCATAATGACAGTTGTGTTCAGAAATGCTCCTCTTAGCATACTCATGAAGTAAAGGCAGGTCCGTGCCTTTTTCAGATGATTGCAATGAAGTTTGAAATTCTGAACATGCCATGTTTCCCTCACAAGATGTCTGTTTACCCATTACATGTTGCAAGTCAGTGCTTGAATCAATCTGGCTCTTTGTTAAATATGCAAATGTATTAGTCAAATGCAAACTTGATGCTGGACACTGATCTGAATTTGGAGTCTTATTTTCTATTGGCATTTTATTTTGTTTTTCTAATAGTGTTTTGTTTATTATAGTTTCAATTAAATTTGATGAAGATATTGGTATTGCTGGTAACTGTTTGATATCTCTTTGAACTGTATTCATATCAACAAGCAATGGTTCTGGTAACTGTATAACTTTATCATTTTTAGTTGCAATAGATACATCATCAGGTACCTTCTGCAACACAGGGCTTAACGTTTTCAATATCACAGAACTATTCATTGCGGGGGACACCTGAGACTGATTTCCAGTAATATCAAATTTAGTTGATGGTGAATCCATAGATGTGTTTGTTCCAGATAATCCATTGCAGTCCTTTTTCTGAAGATGAATTTGCTCAACAGTATCTGCAGCCCTCTCAAGCAAATTTGTAGAGCTGTCATTTATGCCTTGTGGCTGCGAGTTTGAAAGACTTGAATTTTGTTTGGTTGCTGGTACCAGTTTTATAACTAAATGTTGTTTTCCATCAACCACTTTGAAGCCCATAAATTGAGCACTATAATTTGGTGGCACTGATATTTTATTATTTACCATTACCACAGAAGCCGTAGGATGAAAATTTTTAGAAATTTGAGAAGAATCTGTTTTGTTCTGAGGAAAGCTCGTGGAAACGTTTGGATTCAGTCCCTGATTTTGAACATTCTTAAAACCAGCATCTTTTGCATTAAGTATTCCATCGCTCAAATTTGGATCTACAGTTGTTGGAGATTGTGTTCTTACACTGTTGCATTTGTTAACTGTACTAAGATATCTCTTAGCATTATCCATTGTTGCTACAGCATGAAGACCTTTCTTCCTCCACTGTGTTTTTCGAGACACCCCATTATTGTATCTTTTCAGAACAAGTTTGAGACCCACAGAATTCTTCCCTTTTCCTTTCTGAGAAGAATCAAGTTCTGCTTTTAAATTACTGTTCGCTGTCAACTCTTTATGGACAGCATTAAGGTGCTTTATAATATAGTCTTTCCGAGTTGCACCATAGCTGCAATATTGACAATTAAATGGAAAAGAGCCTGTGTGTACAACAAGATGCCTCTGAAATTCACCTTTTGTGTAACTTACGTGCTCACATTTACCACATTTGTATTGAATCTCATCATGTCGGTGAATATGCTGAATGAATGTACCTTGGTCTTTTGTAGAAAATCGACATTTTTCGCAACGAAAATGACCATTTACACAGTGTTTCCAATTTAAATGCTTCCTCAGCTCTTGAAGGGTATACATTTCTCCATCATTGCAAACTTCACAGTTTAGAAGAGGGGTACGATGTTGCAGTCTATGTTGTCTCAGTGATTGAAAATCATTTGCGGTGAAAGTACATAACTCACAGGGATACACAGGTAAATCTGCAGTGTGGAATTCTTGATAATGTTTCTGCAACTGCTTTGGGTTATATTCCACATTATCCTTACATTTTGCACAGCTAAAACGAAGAACTTTTATCAAAACGTTTTTTGCTGCCTCTGCAGAAGTTTTAGACATCACACTCAAAGGATGCTGCACAGAACTCTTCTTGAAACAAGATAACTCCTTCCTGAATGATTTTCTTGCAGTCTGGCATCTACGTGATGATTTCTTGTTTAGATTTACAAGTGAGTTTGGATGAATATCTGTTTCCATATTTAATCTTGATAGAACAACTTTTGAATTTTCAAGTTTTAATTTCAACTCCTGCTGAACGTCTTTACTCACATTTACTGAAACAGGTGTAAATGTAACTTTTGTGAATTTATTCCCTACTGATCCTTCAGACCTTTGTAGAAAATTTTCCTTAGATATATTTATTTTTCCACAGTAACTCTTGCTATTCACAGGAGTAAAAGTATTTGCTTCATCACTTTGCACAGAATTTATTTCACCAGTCTGCATATTTCTATTCACTGAAATACTGGAATGGCAGGAGTCTTGTACACACTTGTTCAAGAATACCTCTTCTCTTGAATTTAGTGCATGTCAGAACAACACTCTGACAATCAGGTGTTTTCAGAATACTTAACTGAAGACAGCTATTTCAGCAGTGCGATGTTGAAGCTGCAAAGTACAAAAAAATTGTTTCAAATCACAAATATTGTACACCTTATTGTGATTCAATATAATGTAAAATAATTCTCCTGAACATATTTTGGTGAATTTAACCATCTACAAAATGGGAATTTTGAGATCTCTAGAGACTCTTAAATTAAAAATGTACAGACAAATTTTCAATTTAAATATTTTCTAAATGGAAAAAAAATACTATTACTTTACTTCATTATTGCAATGTTCACTGCATCACTTAGTATTTAGAAGGCTCATTTTAAATGTGCTATTCAAATTTAATTTTGTTGTTGTTCCTCAGTAATAATGTTAGATGTACAAAAGCAAAAATATTAGTTTCAATAGGTCATGAAGATTACACTTTTGATGATGTCCTCTTCCTTCTCCATTCATCCAATTGTTTTTAAAAGGAGAAAAACAAAAGGTTGGATGCTCCTCCCCTCTGGCCAAGAGATTGTATAAAGTATTTATATCTACTAATTTCCATTTGTGAAGACAGCATTTCCCAACTTCAGGAATTGAATTACTTCAACATTAAGTTTATGAAAATACCTTGAAGATTTTTTTTTAAATCATTACTATCACCCTATCACTCTCAAGATTCCCCAGAATTGGTATCTAATGCTGGCGCTCATCTGTGTTGCTGTGGGAATGCCAGAAATCTCTTCACAAGGGAAGGGATAGACTTCACACTATCGATAGGTAAAGTGAGTTTAAATTGGTGTTTTAGTCTTCTGTACAAAAGGCATGATCAAATGGAGCATATCAAATATGATTTTTTTTAATTACTGGAGGATAACAGAACAAATCATTGTTTTTGTGTCCTTCACTAGAAAAAAAACAATGTTTATATCAGTGGGTATTTGCTATATTTAAGAAACATTTATCAACACTGAAATGTATTCGTTTTCATCCATTTTAAGAGTTTACTAATGTAAATCAACATTACTTCAGGTTTAGCCATCATTATCTTTGATGACAACTAATGTATTTACGAATATCGTTAAAACAATCTTTAGAAAGAACTCGAAAGACATTGTGGTTTGTGATCACATCAAACATTCAAAGCTCATCAGAGAGAATTACTAATGCACCAGGTGAGTTCCACAATGATCCACGCAATAAGTGTCTAATCTTGAAGATTGCACAATACAATCACAGATATCCAACACTCCACAAAACAGGCTGATGACTCATTGCCACATCTAAAAAGACAGATCCATCATCGCTTCTAAACTGGGCAATCCCTTTTTTGGGGGGTGGAGGGGGGTAATCAGCTTGGTCTGACATATGCAGAAACCTATCACCATGCTCAAACCTACCCAAAACCAAATTGCCAAGAGCGCCATCAACCAGGCCAAGGCAGCATAAAATGACATACAAAGTGCAATTGGCTGAAGTGACATGATCATGTCCACATTTCCTTGTAACATTTTACATTGCACTTCCTAGGAGAGGGGAAGGCAAAAATGTTTTTTGTAGAGATATATATATATATACACTGTATATATATATATAGAGAGAGAGAGAGAAACTCTGCTGGGACACTTCAGGCTTAAAACCTTATTTCTAATCTATATATTCAAATAAATTAAAAAGAGAAAAAGCTATAAAACCTGTTCAAAAATGTACGGGTTGGATTGAGTCCGGGTGACGGTTCAAGGTGACACGTGTACCTCGCGCTCCAATGGCAACGTTGGGAAATAATGTTTTAAAATGTTAATAATGTTTTAATAATATAAAAGAAACGGGTCTTGACTTGAGTCCGAAACGACTGTCTTTTCGAGATGAGTATTATTAAGACGGGACAATTTCACGCCCCGTCCACTTACAGCCGACACCGGTCCCCCTTTGGGAAGTGCCGCTGCTGAACTTTCCTTATTATGTGAATTATAATATAATGTATAATATATATGAGCTTTGACAGTTTTTGTTCTCTCCGCGCGCGTGTGTGTGTGTCTACCTCCCTGTCTGTCTCTCTTTCTCTCTCTCTGGCCGGAGCCGGGGTCTGGAAGCAGGAAAGTTCCCGAATAGAAATCTATTTCATCGCCCGCCCTCAAAATGGCGGACTTATACACTATGGTTCTTGTCGTTTTATTTTCACCCTCCCCCCCCCACCCACCCACCACCTTCACCAAAAACACAAGCAGTTAAGTCTTCCTTCACGGCAAGGACGCGAAAGAAAAACTATTTCGAGGTTGGGGAGAGGGGGGGTAGAGAAACACATAACACACTTTGGACGCATCCCACCTGTCATCAAGCCGTGCTCTGCTAACCGTTTAGCCGCCCGCACTATTTACTCACAAAAAAATGTCCTCCAGTTCCTATTCCTTTCACCCGGGACTTAACGTGAAGGGAGACATTTTCTCTCATTATCACTCGCCGAAACAAACGGTAAAGTTTGTGGCGGGTTCCCGTTTGTTTCCCACCCCACCCACACCCGAGGAAATTATTTTAATGAACTACTTGGGAGTGGGTAGGAGATGTATAATGAAGAATAAAAAAACCCAAAAAGAAATCGTGTTAAATTCTCTCACCATTCCAATAGAAGAGCCTGCGAACCGCCATGACAGCTACATCCGGGCAATCTCGAGTGTGGAAGGAGACGAGAGACACCGAAGGAGGGAGGGAGGGAGTGAGGCGGCTGTGAGGGAGGGAGAGGGGTGGGTGGGTTTGACGGGGGGGGGGGAAACTTCCGTTTAACAAACAAACAAAATGTCTTTCCCTGGTTGTCAACTTACTCCTCGTTCATCAAAGATTTGCAAACAAACTCCGCTTGGCACTCAACAGTGAGTCAGTGACATGAATGAGTGAAGTGAGTAAGTGAGAGCGAGTGATGAAAAAGGCCGTGACCTCCCTCTTCCCTTTCCTTCCACCCATTGGAACCATTTCCGATTCTAACGAATTCGTGTTGAGTTTAAAGGCCTGCAGTTCTCATCCTTTATATATATTTTAAAAATACTCCCCCCCCCCCCCCCCCCCTTGCTTCTTTCTCATGCCCTTGGATAGACACTGCCTCCTTCAATTGTAATTGGATTTCCAGTCCTTTTCCGCACCTCCATCTCATCACCCCAGGCAGGTCTGCAATTCAGCAGGAAATTAGTATTGCACCAGTCACTGTTTCCCCTGCAATTTATTGACAAATATTTCCGCAACTTCTCTATCCCGTTCCAGGTGATCTTCACACAAGTTAGGACGTAAGCTAGAAAGGGAATTACAATGGCCACTCATTCGTAGGAAGAAATGCCTCACAACAAGCATCAAGTTACATCAGTAACTTGGTATCATCAATTTCCATTTTAGAACATCCTTGCATCTGATTTAACACCTTTCATATCAGGAGGGTATCTCATCGCACTTTGCACAAATTACTGTAAATTGACTTCATTGTGTGCATTAGCAATGTACTCCCAAGCAACCATGAAGTGAATGAGCAATTTTAAATGGGAGGAGGGGATTGTTGGCTTGAGTGCCAACAATCTCTTTGAAAAGTGCTCTAGGATCTTTAATATCCACCTGTCAAGGTGGACAGAACCTCAGGGTCACATTTTATATGAACAATGGTAGCTCAGTCAATTAAGCATTTCCCCCAGTACTTTATTATAATGTTTGCCCAACATGAGTCTTGAGCTAGACTGAGACCTGATGAAAATAATAAACTTTTCTTATGCCATTGAAGGGATGAAATTGTACGAGGTTTGTGGATTTATCAACACCTCTTACAGAATATTAACACATTTTGTTACTTAAACAGCATGCATTTTTATATAACAACAACAAAATTACATTATTTGAGCACCTTTCACGTCTGGAAGACATCCCGACATAATATGAGTATCAACATTAATTTTCAACTTCAATTCTCAAAGCACATTGATGTAATACTTTGACCTATGATGACACATATTTAGTGCTTAAATATGTGATCAATATTTTCTGTATCTTGTAAACACTGATTAGACCAATGATAATATTGCGATTAGAAGTGACATTATAGTAAATTACCTGGTGTGTTCTTGATGTTCATTTGAAATTTTAAACATTATTGTTTGTTCCCGTTGCTTGTTTGTTTCCCAAAACAAATTCATGCTTCTCATTATAGCTTTATTTTCCATCTACTAATTCTGATGGCAATAATGAAATTCAAGCATCAAGTGTGTGTGTGTATGTATGTGTGCGTGTATGTAGATATATTCTACATCAGTATTTTACCAAATCAAACATTCAGGTTCGCTAATGGCTACCCTTTATAATGAATCTTTTTATCAACAAAATAAGGCACTATATGAAATGCAAGGATTATTTATTTATTTATTATTTATTCTTTCAGGTCAGCACATTTTCCATACCACTGTCCAGTCAGCTGCAGGCAATTGTAGGTTATTGCCTACTTATATCTTTAAGAAATAAAAGGCCACCCAGCAAGATTTTAATTTGACCTTTGAAATACTGTACTTTATTACACAGAATCTGGTAGTCTAATAAGACGTGTAGATAATTTATTGCACAGAATCCGTTTTTTTTATTCCAAAAGCCCTAAAAATATAATATTTGTGATACCAATAGGTCAGATTTACCCCATTGAATAAAATAAAATTTATTTTATTCATTGTAAACATCTCAGATTGTGTTTTTGGGGTAAGTGCCTATGTAAGACAGACCCATCTCTAGGGCAGGTCTCACATTGATGCTTGTTTGAATAAATACTGATGGAAAGTATGACATTAGATGATGTTCATTTGCTACAATAACAAAATTACATTATAGAGCGCCTTTCACGTCGGGATGACGTCAGACATATTGCTATGTTATAAAGAAGCAGCAATTCTAAATTTCTTTGGTTGATTTCCTCCATGTAAGTGATTAACCTCAAAAGTCTTCTGTGATGTGAGACATTTAAACACAGCCTCAACTAAAGCTAGTTATAACATGAAAGTCTGGTTGAAATTTTGTTTTTAAATTCAATGATGAACAGGACACATGTCCCAGAAAAAAACAGCACTATTATAATATTTACAGGGACTTCTGGAAAAGGAGTGAAGTAATATAATAGTGCTTCATTTTCAGCAGAGTAATGTAACAACAACAAGTTGCACAAAAATAGCATCTTCCATGCCAGGTAGCATCTGAGAGCGCTTAACAGTGGCAGAGCCTGACCAAGCTGGTGGGTGGGGGGAGGTGGCCGTAACCACGGTCAAATAGGAAGGTTTTCAAGCAGGACTTGAAAAAGGAGAAAGAGGGCAAGGCGGAGGGACTGAAGTAAAATGTTTCAGAGTTTGGGGGCATAATAGCCGAAAGCGCAACCTCCAATGGTGGCGCAGAAGGTGCAGGGACAAGCAAGAGGCTGGTGCGAGCGGAGGCCCCAGGTGGTGGATTACGGAGTGAGGATGTCGGAAAGCTAGGGAGGTGCCAGAGAGTGAGTGAATTTGAACACGAGTTTAAGGACTTAAACAAAAGAAACAGATTTGTTTTAATTGGTAGCATTACCAAGATCCACAATTTGACTGAAGTTCCAATCGAAGATGACATGCCAATATAATAACACTATGCTATTTGCTGTCCATAAGAACAGATGTTAAACTGAGTTCATATTTACATGTTCCAAGAAGACTAAAAAAAGGCATTTTTGCAAGTGTCCTGACCTACAAATTCTTTGCATCTTTCACTATTCGTGGCACCTTGGTGTGTGTATTCGGTGACATATTAAAATAGTCTTTATAGCAACTACTATTGAGACAATTTTGATATTACAATTGTTACATGAAATACAAGCATTATTATGTTTTTTAAAATATGTCAAACATTGCTTAGTGAATATACTTTTAGAATAGTTTGCCATGATATAAAGTGTAAGAATATTCATGTTTCCACAAATAGTGGAACACAATAGTGCAACAAGCAGTTACATTGTGTATATTGTAACTATACGGAAATAAATCACATTGTTGAAAAAAATCTGAAAATCTGTTGAGTATTGATTGATGGAGAAAAGGAAGACTATCAATAAATTACATTCTTTGTGAAAACACCAAAATATTGAATTCCTTCCTGTTCATTCATGGCATTTAGTCCTTGCACAAGGACAAGTTGCTTCCTGTTTTGAAGGAACCATATCTGTCTTTCGCCTGAAAGGTCAAAGAAAGTACTGTATGTAATATACATACAGTGTACAGCAGTTTATTTATTCAGTGTTACCAAACCCTGAAGATGTGGTAACTAAAATGTTGGTTTAAAAGAACTCATTACAGCATCTGTTCTCAAATCACACTCACCTACATATATTGTACATATACATAAGATTACAAAAGAAATAAGTTTAAATATCACCTTGTTTACATGAAAGATTTGTCCATATTTTATTTAGATCCATTGTGTTTTCCATTTCTATCCAAAGATGGGGGAGTAGATCAGTAATAAATTTACTACACTCTAGAATATTTTAATTATTAGACTAAGGCCAGTTAAAGTCCTTTATCTCTGAATGGAGAACAATTGAGTCCCTCCTGGAAACATTTCACAAATAAATGGTATGAACAGAGAACCAAGATGCAGTTGGTCTTCCAAGGATATTGAGATATATTATGAGTATATTCTGGTTATGGTACTTTTAAACATTTAAAAAATTATGCCTAATTAGAAAATTATGCTATTTTCTAACTTCCACTCCAATGCCCTCCTGCTGGTCTCCACTCCGCCACCTTTCACAAAATCCAGCTCATTGAAAATTCTGCCGCCCGCATTCTCACCCGAACCAAACTCCGTTCCCTGATTACCCAGTCCTTACCACTGGCTCAGAGCAGATCGATTTCAACATCATCACTCTTGTTTTCAAATCCCTCCACTCCTCTGCACCCCCCTAACTCTCTCCTCACAACAGTACTGGTTGCCTTCACTCTACTGGGTCTGGCCACCTCCTTGTCCCCCAAATCCTCCATTCCACCATTGGCAGCCGTGCCTTCGGCCACTGTGTCCCACTATGAAAAGCAAAGGAAAGTGAGCAAAGAAACAGTACCCAATGAAGCTAGTTGATGCCTTGGCTCACTGCCCTTCTGTAATAATAATAATAATAATCCTTGCATTTTATATAACACTTTTCAGGTAGTGTAGATGTCTTAAAGCGCTTCACAGAATATACTGTAAAGTGAACTGACTGTATATTTGTGGGCATAAAAGGCTGCAGACACAGCACTGACCCACAAATGCAATCTAGTTGCAGATATCCTCCCGTGAAAGGCACTCTATAAAAGTAATTTTGTTGTTGTTGTTGTTGTTGTTGTGCAAACATTTTTTACGGGGTGGCTTTATTTAGCCTGATTGGTTTGAAAGGGCTCAAAGCTGCATCGTCTCTCCTGTCACTATCTACTGTACAGCAAAGATGCTGAAGGTTCTCACTGATTACCGGAAATGTTTGTTATCCTCCGATGGATGGGGACACTTCTATTTTCAGTTGTGCTCCACACTTCCTGGGCTGCAGACTTTCAACTTATAATTATTGCTCAGGATCGCGACCAACTAAAGTGAGTTGACGATCTTACAGAGAGATCTACCTGCTTTACTGTCAAAACAAACCACCATCTCACACACACATACTCACACACGCACACACGCAAAAAAATAACTTTCAGGTGCGCTGTGCAGAATGTTTGTTTTTTTGCAAACGCAATTGAAACTAACCATTAGCCAGATCGAATATTTATCATCAACCGCAGATGTTGGTTTTGTCCGGGTGAGTACGAACAATTGGCGTTAATTCGTTGGGTTGATAAGGACGGGAAGGGTTTGTGACTTGTTCAGTGTTAAACGCCAGTGTGTTGCAGCACTGATGAAGCAGCAGTGCAGGCCGCCCACTAAGTCGGCTGAACGTTTTGTGTTTTTCAGGAGGTAGAAGAAAAAAGCTTTGATTTATTATATCCAATGGAGTTGGAGGAACAGTGGTGGACAGGACAGCTGGCTGTAGATATACATCAGGCTCTTCGAAATAAGGTACATTTTTTTCTACAAGCAACAGTGAAGGTTGAATAAGCTTCAGCGAGCGTTTTGTACAAGCTTGTACGGGCTTTCATTTTGAGGAGTTAACTAAAGTTTGTCATTACCATCTATCTATCTAAATATGATTTGCAGTGTTTTCTTCTAACGATCCTATTTGTTGTGCCTAATGTGAGCATAATTTTTTTTCATATGTCAAAGCATTCTTTAAACAAGGCTTTAGATTGTAATTATTGAACCATGGAAGTCATCATGATTGGTTTTCTCTACGTTTACAAGCCTTGGATCACTTTCTGTGCCCAGGAGTAGAAATCTTCGGTCTATTTTTCCTTTCACAACTCATTAAGTCCAAGATTACTATAGCATTACAGTATCAGGTGATATCATCTGCTGTTTCTTGGTCTTTAATCTAGAGTTGGATAGATCCCAGCATTGTTACATTTAATAATGCAGTGAATTTTGCAACTAAAATACTTGACTCCATTTCAGGCATTCCCCAAGAAATTGCTAGTTTGGGGGCCTTTTTACCCTTCCTTTCATATTTTACTTCCACACAGGGAAACAAACTGGAATGAATGCTATTGGTTCTAACATTTAATCTATCTGAAGGAGCCCACTTGACTAGTTTATTTTGTTTCGTCCCATTTCCAGTTAGGTCATTTTTTTGCACTTTTTCCTATACAATTCAAAATTGGTGACGTATCTTGTCTTAATCTTAAGAAATTCAAGCCCAAAGCTCTAAACACTGCACAGCGTGTTGTAATAAACTATTGTGTACTTTACAAAATAGTGGAATTCTATTTTTATGTTAACATTTTCTTTTTCCTTAGGAGGTGAAACTAACCCCTTACAAAAGTCAGTCTCCACAGTTGAATCTCCGCCGATACTTCGCAGATCTTCTTGCTATCGTCAGCAATCATTTTTGCCTTTGTCCCACAACCCGGCATCTTGCTGTCTACCTCCTAGACTTGTTTATGGACCGTTGCAACATTTCTGTTCAGCAGTTGCATGTAGTGGCACTCTCCTGTTTACTTTTAGCAAGTAAGTGATTTATTATCAAATGCTGAAAATTGGAATATCATAGAGATTTAAATTTTTTTTAATGTTATTCTCACTTTAAGTATTTGTACATTATTCTTATCTCCCTCAAGACAAAGCATGACATTAATTCATTTTGGCCTTATTTGGCTCTGATTGAAGTCAATCATTCCCAAATTAATACCAGAGAATAATTCATGTAGAGTGATTTGGGAAAAAGACGTTTGTGAGTCTTAAGAACAATGCATTGGATTTTTTTTAAAGCCATTTTTCTCCCTCTTATCTTTTCGAAAATAATTAACTTTTGCTGGGTTCACTTCCAAATGCACCAAGAGCCCTACATCACACCAAAGCTGGCCATTTTTCATATGGGTCCATAGAGTATATGTTGGCTAACTGTTTGATGTGTAGGACATGATATCCAAGCCTCTTCCTGTTCCACTTGCAATGCACATAAACTTACTCTCTATGTTGAATGGGTATTAGGACAAGAAACCTAAATGATTTTTTCTCTCTCTCTGGAGAGAAGCACTACGGCTCAATTGTAGGTTCCCAGCTGTGATTTGCTAATTCTGCACAAAACCAAATCAGTCAAAATTCTGAATCTTATTGCTTCCATTTTGTGCATTTTTTTGTTGGGAAGAACTTGTCTGCTTAATTTTGTCTGTGACTATTAGTGGAATAGCTTCAGTGATTTAGAGTTACTAATGCACCCTCAATATGGCCTCTTCATTGAAGCCTTTCTAAAACATAGGGTTGCCAGGTGTGAAAGACCATAACGTCTCTAATGTTGGTTTTTTATGCAGGCCTACTTTATTTGTTTGTACTGTGATTGTATTTGCTTTTGTTCTACCTTCTTCTTTTAATGTTATAGGTGGCTTTCTGCTATGAAATCCAAATTTATTAAATGCAAATTTAATTCAGGTAGGAAGATTGCAAACGTAACTCCACTATTTAAGAAGGGTGGGAGAGAAAATATGGGAAGCTATAGACCAGTTAGTCTGACGTCAGTTGTAGGGAAAATTCTTGAGTCCTTAATAAAAGACATAGTTATGGGATACCTTAAAGACCATTAAAAGATTAGGCAGAGTCAACATGGCTTTACAAAAGGGAAGTCATGCTTGACTAATCTTTTAGAATTTTTTGAGGATGTATCCAGCAGGTTGGATAAGGGGGAACCAGTAGATGTGGTATATTTGGATTTTAGGAAGGCATTTGAAAAGGTGCCACACAAAAGGCTGTTACTCAAGATTAAGGCCCACGGGATTAATGGGAACATATTAACATGGATAGAAGAGTGGCTATCGGGTAGAAAGCAGAGAGTAGCGATAAATGGATCATTCTCGAATTGACAGGATGTAACTAGTGGAGTGCCACAAGGATCAGTGCTTGGGCCTCAGCATTTGACTATTTACATCAATGATCTGGACGAGGACATTGATTGCAATGTGTCTAAATTCGCGGATGACCCTAAACTAGGTAGCAGAGTGAGCTCTCAGATTGATGCAAAAAGATTGCAACAAGATATAGATAGGCTATGGGAGTGGGCAAGTAGGTGGCAGATGGAATTCAATGTTAGCAAGTATGAAATTATTCACCTAGGTAGCAAGAATAAAATAATAGATTATTTTCTAGACGGGGAGAAGTTAGAGTGTTAGTGTTCAAAGGGATTTGGGTGTCCTTGTACACCAGTCCCAAAAAGGTAGTTTGATGTGCAGCAAGCAACTAAGAAGGCGAACGGCATGCTAGCGTTCATTTCAAAAGGTTTAGAGTACAAGAGTAGGGAAGTCTTGCTGCAACTGTATAGGGCTTTGGTGAGACCGCACCTAGTGTATTGTGTGCAGTTTTGGTCTCCTTATTTAAAAAAGGACATACTTGCCTTAGAGGGGGTACAGCATAGATTCACCAGGTTAGTTCCGGGGATGAGGGGACTGACCTATGAGGATAGGTTGAATAAACAAGGGCTGTATTCTCTAGAGTACAGAAGAATTAGGGGGGATCTTATTGAAACATATAAGATTCTTAATGGGCTACATAAAGTAGGCACTGAGGGACTGTTTCCCCTGGTAGGAGAATCTATAACCAGGGGTCACAGTCTTAAAATTAAGGGCCAGCCTTTTGGAACAGAGTTGAGGAAACATTTCTTCACTCAGAGGGTAGTGAATTTATGGAATTCAGTACTCCAGAAGGCTGTAGATGCTCAGTCCTTGAACATTTGCAAGGCTGAGACTGATAGATTTTTGAAAAATAGAGGGAATAGGGGATATGGGGATAGGGCAAGTAATTAGAGTTAGGTGAGAAGATCAGCCATGATCTTATTGAATGGCGGAGCAGGCTCGAAGGGCCTACTCTTGCTCCTAATTCTTGTATTCTTATGTTCTTAGGATAGTACTTTTGTTGATTGGACAGAGAACTTTTTGATTGGAACTGCACAAATGCAAAGTGGCTCATTTTGCCGGTAATTGTTTGCTATTGCAACATGATAAGCAGATGTGTGTCCTATTGCAGTTGATAGGGTGGAGTGATGCACTACTAGTAATTTACTTTTGACAGTAAAGGCTACTTGTGACTGCTTTATGCCTAATGTGAGGCTTTCCAAATATTAATTTCCTGTAACTTTAACTTAAATCAGGCAAATTTGAGGAAAAGGAAGAACGTGTACCTAAACTTGAACAGCTCAACACTCTTGGCTGCATGACCAGCATGAACCTGATGTTAAGCAAACAGAACCTATTGCATATGGAGCTCTTGCTGTTAGAAACTTTTCAATGGAACCTCTGTCTACCTACTGCTGCTCACTTTATTGACTACTACCTCACAGCTGCGGCACATGCATCAGACTTTCACGATGGCTGGCCCATGGTTTGTTTGGAGAAGACCAAGGTGTATATGGATAAATACTCTGATTACTTTCTACAAGTGTCCTTACAAGGTATTTACTCTTACTTTTTTTTGCCATATTATAACTGAACTAGTGCACTTATTTCTCCCCCCACCCCACCAACTTCCTTTCTGCAAGATTTTATGTGGTGGCAGAAGGAGAAGTTTGATATAAAAAAATTAGAACAATCTGGAATAGAAAATCATGACCTTTCTCATTTGCAACAACTTAGCTTTTTTTCACAAAAAAAACTTCTTGTGGAAATGCACATTATTTTTACAGAAATACCCTATGCTTAAGGGGTGTTATTTTATAGGGGTTCACTTTATCTTATAAAGTACTTCGAGGCGTTCTTCTAATGTGAAATATGTTGTATCAAATGCAAGGTTTATGGTTTATTATAACTTTTTGATACGGCTTGTTTGTTTTTTACTCCGCAATTACAACAATCCAGCAGACAAATAGTATTTTATCTTTACTGGATATAAAGCTAAATGCCTAATGTTCCGGGATGTAAAATGCTCAGGGGTTTCAATTGACTCCATGCTATATTTTACCTTTGCAGACCATGGCTTTCTAAATTTTCCTCCTTCGCTTGTTGCTGCTGCTTGCATAGCCTCATCTAGAACTGTTATTCGGCTTTCTCCTTTCTGGCCTACTCGCTTGCAATATCTTACTGATTACACGTGGGATTCTTTGTTGCTCTGCATTGAACATCTGCTGATGTAAGTAAAATTCATGCAGTGTAGTTATTTTGATAGGGTCTGCTGTTTGATATGTTCCCTGATTTTTAATCATGTAATGTTTGCCTCTAGTGCACATGACAGTGATGTAAAAGAAGCCAGTAAGCAGAACAACCAAATGCAAGTTCAACAATCCAGCCAGACATCTTTCTCAATTCATTCTGCAACTTCACCCCAAGCACAGATTGAGCAGTATGCATCCACATCAACTGCAGTATTCTCACCAACAGTCCAAACAACAGAGCTGCCTGTCTTTAACAACTCAGGTACCAGGGTACATGTTGCCAACATTCTATTCCAGTATACAAGCCAATACAATAACTTGTGGACATTTTCAGGCTAATGTCACCTTGCCATTAGCTACATCTGTAGATGTCGAATCTGCTATAAATATATCCTAGAACCAAAGTTACCAAATCAGTGATTATTATATTTGCACAACACCGTGTTTTGAAAGGTGATTGTCCAAAAGTGTGCTACTACTGTACAGTAGTTCTAATTGAAGCCTTACGTTTTAAAAGTGACATGCAATCAAACAATCTGTTGCTGTTGGATACTGTAATGTTTACTGAAATAACTAGATAACTGTTGAGATATCTCAACAATGTTTCCCCTCGAGACTCTTGTGTCGAATTAAGAATGTGAATAGCTAATGAGCAATAGCAATAAAAGGTGCAAGTATGATGCTGTTTGCTTTACGATATTTGCAATATGTTGTACTTTGATGTCATGACTCGTGTCTTCAGCAGGTTTATGTATCATAGTTTCTTCTATTATATGTCCATTATCAAGCTGAATACATTTTAAATGCAACATTTAGTTATTGTCCATATTTGGCATCCAAATTTAATCAGCTATTGAAATAATTTGTGCAATTTTTGGGGATGAAACTGAACCACGTTTGATCAATAAAAAAAACTCTTATATTTCAATATCACATTTGGTAATACCAAAATAGAACTATTCAGACCAATTGCAAGGTTTATCTTTTTCCCTTTTTGATTTCAAATGTGATGGATTGTAACAATTATTATTTAATCATATGCCAGACTTATAATGGTTGTCTCTCTTTTGTTCAGTGCACCTAAATTACTCAATAGATTTTTTTTCTTGTCATTTAAGACTCTTTAAAGCTCACTGTCTTGCAGTTTAAAATAGTGTGCTCTGTTTTCTACTTTTTACAACTACTTCTGTTGATTTCTACAATTGTTTTCTCACCAATCCTTGAACAGTTATGAAAATACAGCGCCTTGGGACGTCCTCGTGACGTGAAAGGCGCTATACAAATGTAATTTGTTGTTGTTGAGCATTAAAAATACTGTTTCTATAAAAAGTAGCAAAGTGTTGCTCATTTTAATCCAGTATTTATAAGGCATACTCAAAATAATACAAAATGCTACATTTTTCTTGTTACTTACAGAACAGATTATTTGTGTAATGAAATGACAACAGATTACAGTTACCTGCATTTTATTAGCTGCACCATAAGTTGCTCAAATTTAACTTTTGGAAGTTATTAGTGTTTTTAAATCAAACTTTCCACTAACTATTTTGATTTGTTGATTATAATTTAATTTTTTTTAATTTGTGAAACTGAACCACGTTTAATCAATAAAAAAATAGAATTTATATTTCAAAATCACACTTGGCAACACACAAAAAAAGGGACAATTCAAACCAATTGCTCCAAGATAATTGGAGTATAAAGTATCAGAGTATTTCAAGCTTATCAATTCAGGAAAAATAAAGCATTCAAATTGTAATTATGAAATAAGGCATTTACTGTTATTTTTATTGATCCTGCTGGATTTATACTAATTAAACTTAAAAGGACAAGTTAGGATTCTTTTGGCAGTCGTATAGTGCATTTTAAGAAACTGTTATATAAAATGTTGAGATGGGGTAAATTTGTGATTTTAAATATGCCATCAAGGAAAAGTATTGTTTGGTGGCCAGACATTTCAATTATATACTGTAATAGGGACAAGTGTTAAATTGCAGGACTGGTTGCATTTGAGAACCTGCCATTGGCTAAATGTAATGGTAAGTAGGCAGACTTGGGGTATGATAGTTTCAGTTCCGCTTGTCAGCAAGAGATGTAGCATTGGTTAAAAGGGGTAACTAATTTAATTAAGTTGGCTTTCAGTTTACTAAATTGTATTGAACTTTAGAAATATTACTGCTCACGATCAATCTTCCAAACACATTAATTCCACACTTCTTGAAACAAAGATGCTACATAGATCCACACAGACAATATGTTGTTGGGGTATGGATGAATATATACCGCAACAGCAAACTCAATGTTAGGAAGGTCTGTATTATGGACACCTGTGTTGTTAACTGTCTCAATTATCGTCTGTAATTCTGTGTACCGCATCTGAAGGGGAAATCCTGAAATCTATGAAGGGAAAATAATCGAGAAATATCATCTAAAATACCTGTGTCACAATCAATTATTTCCCCAGGCAACAGAAATATGGTTTAGCTTTTTAAATCTAATTGTTAAAATTATAACAATGTTCATTACAGTGGATTACTGCTTCTACCTTTTTAGAATCTGTCATTTCCCATGTACAGTAGTTTGAAAAATAAATGGTAACTGTATAATATAGTACATGTCCAGCAAGGAATACATTTTGGTTCACAGGGTTGAGCACATAGTTTTATTGATCTGGTCTCATTATGAGTAAGATAGGTTAGCCAACTATGAACGGTGACTTTTAAATCCTGAGATGTGACTGGAATTTCTCTTAGCCAGCTCATGACGAGGCAGAAACTGCTTAATCCCTTGCAACTTTAATGAGCCCTGATAGGTCCAAGCTTGTTGAGTGCAAAATATGTTCTTTGTTGCCCTCTACAAGTACACTAAAGTACAAAAGTAGTTCACTAGCCAAATTTGCTAATGACAACAGAACAAGGTTAATTGGAAATCATCAGCATGACATACTTCTACGACATTCAATTGCAGCAATACAAACCTTGTAATCTTTTAACAAAGATTCTATTTCTGTACTGTACTCTTCACTCACAGTGTGTCCAAGATTTTGTTCTAATACAGGAAGAGCATTGTAAAGCACTGTGGTACAGTAGCGATTCCACCGAGTTGGTTGATGAGCTCTCCATTCCATAATTTTATGTTTTAGTGTCCATTCAATTCTAAGTTACAGCAAATAATAATTAAAGCATTCAACCAAACATTTTATCAGAGCAACTACCAGCAGTATTTATCATTTTAACTTTACCGTTAAGATTTTTGTGATAAACTGAGGCCACTAAAATAATAAATCTGTAAATTTAAAAATATTCCGATTTTTTGTATTGTGTGATACAAACAGAAAATCTGAAGTCAGAAGGATGGGTTTTATGGTTGCTGAATGGTATGATAAAGATGGTCGGACTTCGTAATATATATGACTGACTTACCCTTATAAAACAATGTACAGCAGAATAATTTTGAAAATGACTCCTATATTTTCTGTTGTGTCAAATTTATAAGAAAGCTGACTTAGCTGATTGGACCTGTATCATTTTGAATCAAAGTGTCTAGTGCCTAGGATTGAATGATCTACTTTGCAATAGAAATTCATGTTTAGTGTCCAAAAAGCAGTAGTTAAAATAGTTTCTACCTGTTTTGTAATTTCATCACAATGCTTCTTTCTGTATGGTAGTAGACTAATTCCTGTGGCTAGAAAATATTATTTTACATCAATTTCTGAATCAGATATTAAGTCTTAGTTTTAATAAATCAATATATGTGATCCCAAAGGAACAATGTTCTTCAAAATAAAATTAATTTAATAATAATATGAATGAATACCTGTTGCAAAGATACCTGTTTTAGGAGTCAAGTAGACAAATATTCACAATATTTCTCAACCTGGAAAATTAACAAATTAATTAATTACCTGCACACTGGTAAGCATGCGATGGGTTGAATTCTTTGTGAAGAATGGCAACCAATTATTTTCTCTTGAGATGTCAAAATTTACACTCATAGGAGTGTTATTCTTTTGAATATTAAACCAGATCTGCAAAAGTACATGGATAAATTTATGGCAACAAATATTCCATAACTTTCTTGTATACAAATTTATATAAATCCTAATGTAACACTTTTCACACCCAAAGGACATTTTAGGATTTACTAAAGCCTATTGACTATTTTGCCAGTATAAATTATGTTCAGTTCAAAAATATTATTATTTTCTTTTATGTCAAATTCATAAAACAGATTACTTATTTGATGGAGTCTGCATTATTTTGAATCAGTGTCTAAAACTAGTATATCAGTGTCTGTAATTGTTATGGTGATGTCCCCATTATCCTTATGATTTAGTTGATATTTAATAAGCTTTTAATAATAATAATCCTCGGATTTCAAATAGTGCTTTTCACGTCTTCTAGATTCATAGATTCATAGAATTTTACGGCACAAAAGGAGGCCATTCGGCCCATCTAGTCTGTGCCGGCTCTTTGAAAAGAGCGATTCAATCCCACTGCCCTGCCCGCTCTCCATAGCCTAATAGACCTGTTCTCCCTAAATAAAGATCTAATTCCCTTTTAAAAGTTGTTATCGAATCAGCCTCCACCACCTTTTCAGGCAATGCATTCCAGATTCGAACAACTCGCTGAGTGAAAAAAATTCTCCTCAGCTCCCCTCTACTTCGCCTTGAAACTATTTTAAATCTGTGACTACGAGTCACAGATTCGCCCACGAGTGGAAATAGTTTTTCTCTATTTGCCCTGTCGAAACCCCTCATGATCTTATAAACCTCTATTAGGTCTCCCCTCAATCTTCTCTGCTCCAGAGAGAATAACCCTAGCCTATCTAGCCTCTCCTCATAGCTGAAGTCCCTCAATCTCTCAAAGATGTCTCAAAGTGCTTCACAGAATATAATGTAAAGCGAATTGGCTGTAAATATGTGGACGAATATCTTCAATGTCGGTTAAAGTTTTTGGTCCTTTTGGTTAAAATGCTCTGTTAATTTAAATGGCTTTCAACTATCTTGTTACCTGCATTTCTTCCCAGGCTGCTTCACCTTTATTTGAAATGGAAGCAAATATGTGCTCCCTTGACAAACATTGCTGCCTTCTTTGACTGTACTGTTTATAAACTAAGAGTAACATCAACAGTCTCAGTAAATACAATTCTTGTTTACTGCTTGCAAATTTGTAAGCACACGTTTGGATTACTACACAACTAATTTATTTTAGAGGTTATAGGTTCATATCATAGTTGTTTTAAGTGAAAATCTTCATTTAAGTGCTATGTGTAAATGTGGCACTTGTTCATTGGAATTTGCAGCAAGATTTTAAGACACCTATGTGTAATACAAAAAGACCTGATAAAGGTTAAACAGTTAATAATAGTTGGAGTGAGTCAATAATGCAGATCGGAGAGAAAAGCGCGATTGAAGAAAGTATTGTTTTTGTTGTAAACCCACATCTGAGTCTATTCTTTATCTTGGCATTTGGCTGCTGCGTTTTGCTTACAAATATACAGTCAATTCACTTTACACTATATTCTGTGAAGCACCTTAAGACATCTAGAAGATGTGAAAAGCACTGTATCAAATGCAAGTATTATTATTATTCTACAGCAACCCTAACACAGCAACCCCAAATATATCTCCATAGACAATACCACTTTACTATTCACTTTAAAATGGAGGACTTTTACAGCACTGTATATTCTATGGTGATAGGTTTGAGAGACACACAGATGTTGGCTGTGTTAAGATGCTACCCTGCATGAAAGTGGGTTGTTATTGTTGTAGTCGTCAACAATCAGGACACTGGATTTAAAATGCTGCTTGTTGTGTGGGGAGGATGTTAGGGATGAGATCAGATGAGCCAAATGTCCTTCTTCATGAAAACTGAACTTTTGAATAAGCATATACTTGTGAATAAGTAGTTCATTTTAAAACAATTTAAAGCATATACAGTTTTTTAAGACATTTGCTTATAAAATAGTCTAAGAATCTATCAGCCTGTGGATGATAGAGATAGTTTAGAATATTTTCAATTCTCAATTATTTTTATATTCCAATGAAACTTACATTTTCATTATTGATCAAGCAATCAACACTTTGCAATGGACAAAATGCATTAAATTGCACATAAAATTCTCCAGTTTCAGGAATCCAGATCATAGTGTGTGTTTGTTCTTGAGTAATCACATTCACTGTTGCTCCCTTCAATATAAAAATTGATAAAACATTGTCAGATTGTGTCAGAAGACCATCTGGACCAGCAATTCAAAGACCAAGGAAAGCAACAGCATCCTTAAACTTAAGGAAAGAACCACTTTTTGCTCATGAATTTAGCCTATAAATCCCCAAGACAAGCATACAATGCAAGAAAATAAACACAACATATATCATAGTAATTGAGAGCAACAATGGTCCTTTCACAAATATAAAAGTTTGATTTATGCAAGTAAATTAAGGAACAATTTGTAAATACTGTACTCACTGTGAGAACTGAGTTTCCTAAGACTATGAAAGCCTTCATCCCCATGTGCAAGAAGTAATTACAAAGAAGGACTGCATGTTCTGCTTCATCTCCAACTGCCAGGTTAAGAAATTGCTAAATGGAACCCACAATAATTTGAGGTATTATTTGATTATCTTCATGTAAATAATATATCCTTTCAGAATCTTTTCAAATTCTCAAGATTGTTATTTTTCATTTTATTTTTCTTCTCTGTTCCTTTGAAAAAATATTCCAATGTTTTAAGCCTACTATCATAACAATAACTCTTTATTCCTAATATCATCCATTCCTCAATCCTAATGTCATCATTGTATATCTCCGCTTTACATTTTTCATGTTACTGAAGACTTTGCTATAATGGAATGATCAAAACTCCATGCACAATGTTAACTGTGGCCTAGGCACTGCCTTAAAATGAATTAAATATTTCACTTGCATTCACAATATGAAATTAAGAATCCCATTTGCTTTTTCATAATTTTTTTGACCTGCTGGATAGTGCTTTCAGCAGTAGACTGTTACAAAACAACTGAACTGGCATCCAAAAATATGAGCTGCTGAAATAGCACAAAAATCCCTTTCCTTTTATTCTTTTCGCCAACAACGACAACTTGGATTCATATAGTGCCCTCGCCATTAGATAATGTTAAGCAGCTCTATCCCATGTTTGAGAATCCACAAAGTATTTTTCATTTACCTGTGATGTTAACCAAATATTGCAGCTATTAGAAATTCTCAGACTATCTGGAATAAATGGAATCAAGGACACAAATCTAGCTATAAGTCTCTGAAATGTAAAACAAAACACACAATTTAATACTAATGCTGATCACATTTGGATATTTCAAAAACTGTAACTCAATTTACTTGATGTTACTTAAGAAACAGCACAGATTGTTAAAGACCTATTCATGCAGTAATATATATTGTTGAAATATTCATATAAATAAATTGTAAAGATAAATCAGAGCTAGTAAATTATTCTGTAAGTTAAACATACAGACATATGAGATGTCAGAGCAGCAAATTCTATTAGTTTCTTGAGAAATAAAAACTTGATACCAAAGTTCCTTGTGAATTCCTAGGAAAAACCTCCAACAATTGTTGTGGTGGGGCCAATGGCCTAATATATCTTGTGATAAGCCCAACTCTGCATTCGCTATCGATGACACTGGTAATAAGTCTTCTCTTTGGAAAAATATTTTCACATTCCTTTTGAAATTTATAGGCCAACTGGGTAATCTTCTCATCTTCAATTGTTTCCAGCTAAAATGAAGGTCAATACATTTAATAGAACAAAATCCTGTATTAATAGGTAATTACATAAATGGATTGGCACATACATTAGAAATGTGATTTTTAAATGTTACTCGCCTGCAACAAAGGTGAATGTTGATCTTCCTGAGGCAAAATGAAATATATTAATAGCATACTCAGAAAACAAATAATTGAAATTCCAGTCAAGATAATATCACACTTATGTTAACTACTTTTCGTTTAAAGCCCTCCATGGCCTTGCCCCAGCCTACCTCTGCGACCTCCTAACCCCCTACCAACCTGTTCACTCCCTCCACTCAGTGGGCTTCGACCTGTTCCATGTGCTCTGACCCATCCGCCCCACCATTGGTGGGCAAGCCTTCAGCCATTCTACCTCCAACCTTTGGAATTCGATCCTTCAATCCCTCTGCCTCGCCCCCCATTCTCCCTAGGCTCCTTCATGATCTAACTCAAGACCCTCCTCTTCGACCGTGCCATCGGTCACCTCCCTTCCTCTACACCCTCCATGATCCTGACTCCAGCTCAAGTCCAAAACACTAACTGTCCAGCACTTTGGGACGTCCTCCTGAAGTGAAAGGCGCTAAATGTAATTTTGTTGTTGTTCTATCTCACAAAGGTATGAATGATATCAACATGTTACTTGGTGATCTAAAAAGTCATATTTTTATTTCATTTTTCCAAATGTTTTCAAAAGTTACTTCTTCCACAATAAAATGAAAACTTACTTCATCCGGACATGAAATCTGAGGATCCAGAGTAATAAAAATTGTTAAAAGGAATCCCTCCATAACACCAAATTCAAAATATTCTTCACAAGACCCTGCATCTTTTTTCTTCCAGGTATATCCGAGTAACATTGGTGGGGTATTCATTTTGAATGTCCCACTGACCTGAAATCATGCAGCAAGTATAACAATTTATATACATTCACATTTTATCTATAAAATGTTTTAAAACTTTTCTAGAAGGGTTATTCTGTTGTAATTCTATTAAAACCAGTACCTTTGATTGCTGGAGGATAGTATTAAATGGGATAGTTATGGATCCCAGCCAATGTTTAATATGCGGCTTAACAGTGCAACTCTTGTAATTGTCAATCTATGATGAAAACAATTGTCTATTAGTTCCACACAATAATAGTGATGTGTTGAAATATGTCATAAACTGGGTATGGAAAAAGACGGTTAACACAATATAAATTGCATCACAACCAGGCAAGAGCACAATAATCACCGTTCACATGGATATTTAGATATGATGAAGCTACCTACAGTGCAGAAATGTTGTGATCTCCAACTGTTTATCAATAACTTTTGACTTTAACTTTTGTATTTAAGCAACTCTTAAGTTTAGAAAAATAATTAATAAAAAAAGTAAGATAGTTCTGATCTACTACATACAATATAAGAGTCAACATCCTTATTCTATTCCACGTGTTACTCAAAATATATTGAATTACCTCTATGTTATCCAAAATTACACTATCAAATACATTGATGAATATTTTATCCTGCATTTTGCATAAAGTTGTACCACTGTAATCTCCATTAAGGGATCTGTAATCAAATACATTTATTCTTATTAAACTTGGAAACATTTTATTTACAGTACATTGCATTATTCTATTGGCTCAAACCGCTTGAAAATTTGCATTTAATGATTTACAATTCAAGATATCTGGATAGCTTCTGTATGATGATAACATGTATCTGTCCATAGCTGAGCAAATTTTTTTTTCATGTTGGGTGATAACCAGCCTTGTTCTCCAACAGGTATAAGTGAAGTTTTTGTATGTAATCAGAATCTCTTAGCGAGCTTGGGGACTATTGGTCCACTCTATGTAAAAGCTCTTCTAACAACACTTTGCATTTATATAGCGCCTTCCATATGGGATAGCATCTCAGAGCACTTCTATGAGGTTTTTAAGGTGCATGCTCATAATTTGGTGACCAAACAACTAAACAAAATGAATAACCAAAATTACTCAGAGACTGTTTCTTCTTAGAGATACAATTTTAAAATTATTGAATTAATACTCATCGAACAGTTATACTATAAAATATTGAAGAGAATAAGTATCTGTAACAAATAGAATATTGAAATAATACTTGAAATCCACTTCAAGCTTTTGATTCCAACATGGCTGGGTTCCATCAGCAATACTTGTCTGATATGTTGATCGTTGAAATGATACTTCTACAAAAGGTTGGACTCGAATCTGCAGAAGATAAAAAATACAATTAATTTATTTAAAGCAATGTCATTATCCTCCCAATAGTACACTTTGAAGTAAGCCCTGTTTGTGGTTTAATAAGAAGATTCTAAAATGCTTCATGCTAGAATTTATCTAGGTGAAGAGAAAATTTAAGTATTAGGGGAAAAAATGATTAAAGCAATGATAAATCAATATGATTATCAAATTCTACAAAATATACGTACTAGGCACTGCTAAAACAACGTTTTTACTCGAAATATGTCTAAGCAAAGCCCTAAGACATCTGAATCCAGGCTTGTTGCCTTATTCCTTTAATTTCCCACTGTCTTTATTCCCTATTCCTTTTTGATTAATAGATTTTAACCTGATAAAAAGGATCCTCTTCACCCCTAGGCTTGTTGTAATGGCCCCCAGTGGCGATTCCAGCCATTGTGGAGAATGATCGAATTGGTACCCTGAAATGAAAACAAAATATATTATATGAACCAGAAAGAATGACTACAGTACCCCTGGCCAGTCTGAAAGATCAAAGCATTTTGGGAATGAGCAGAATCGAAAATGTTCCTTTAAGTAGATAATAATAATAATGAAGTAGATAATAATAAAGTCCTTTAAGTAGATAATAATAATAATCCTTGCATTTTTATATAGCATTTTTTGAGTCTTCTAGATGACTCAAAGCTCTTCACAGGAGAAACTGTAATGTAAATTGATTGTGTATTTATGGGCGAAATGTAATAACATAGAAAGTATACTTTACAACAATCACAACAATAAAAATCTGTTGTGATACAGGGGAACCTTTATCTGATCATTCTTTTTTCATGTCCATTTCAAAAAAGAAATGTTAAAAAATGAGAATACGGGTCAATTTGATGATACAGTATTTCTTAATTAAGGGATTTCTTAAACACACAATATTCTATAGAGTGGAGTGTTCTACTTTGTGGACAAACGCAGCAGCCAATTTTTTGCACAATATCCCACCAATAGCCTTGAAGTGAACAACCAATTTTAGTTTGTAGCTATATTTTCTGTCTTATATATTTCCTGGTTAATGTATAGAATGGGAAATGATACCAATCAGCATAATTTGCTGTGAAAACATTGACTGAGCATCAAACTAGATACATTTTGTGAATTGTTTTTACCTGTAAATGCATTTCCTCATTGGTATATTATATCCTGCTATTATGTTGATGAGCATTTTGATATCACCATCAGACAGGGTCTGTGCAGGGACTCTTTTTCTCTCCTTTCGCAGTGGTTTCAAATTTTGTCGAGGTGTAATCAAATTAAGGAAGGCACTGCTTATTATGCTTTAACAAAATTTAAATATAATATTTTAGTAACATTTTGATGTTAGTATAGATTTAATACATTCATTTCCAACAAGGAAATGAATAATAACTGGGCAAAACCTCAGGCAAGTTTTCTTACTCCATACATCAAATAGTAATCCCTCAAGAAAAAAAATAATAAATTGGTCACTTCAATCCACGACTGTTTGTGGGACACTGCTGCGCACAATTGGCTGCTGCATTTCGCTCATGAATACACATTCAATTCACTTTACAATGTATTCTATGAAGCACTTTGAGACGTCTAGAAGATGTGAAAAGCGCTATCTCAAATGCAAGGTTTATTATTATTAAGGAAAAACAGCAGGTCTTGTTTTTTTAAAAAAAATTAGAATTGTTACATCAAACCTATTTATACAGAATTCACATAGTAAACATCCTTTGAGAGTTTTGAATCCTGCTGAAATTTTAAAAACCCAGAATGTGCACCTGTACATAAAAAAAGCTTTGAAATAATAATGGTAATGCTTGCATTTGATATTGTGCCTTAGCATGTCTTTGAGACATCTGAAAATGCTTCATAGAATATAGTGTAAAGTGAATTGATTGTATATTTTGTGGGCGAAACATGGCAGCCAATTGTGTACAGCAGTGTCCCATAAAGTGGTGAATTGAGTGACTAAATAATTTTATTATATTTTGAAGGGATTATTAACCCGGGAAAGGAGAAACAACCGAGTTCCTACCGAGTTAGGTTGATAGAGGTGTGTGGAGTAAGGGAATTTGCCCAACGTTTTGCCATGCCCAGGAATCAAACCTAGGTTATCTTTTTTGAGGGGCGACTAAGCAACAGGACTCCACATGAGAGCTTTATGTGTTTTAAACTTATAAGGTTAAACTGAGTATACTTTTTTGATAATATCTTTTTTATACAGTACATTATACAATATATTTATACAGTCCTTTTTATGCAGTATTTTATACATTACATTACACAGTACATTATAGCAAGATTATAATGATTTATCACTACAAATGCAACATCAAAGTCTTAAACAGTTAAAATAATTTGAAAGAGGAGAATCAGTGCTGCACAATTTATATCCACACCTCATTAATTTATTCAATCAACTGTTATTGTATATTTATGTACCAGTTCTCATTGCAATACTGTTAATATATAAAAACACAATAATCATGAAATAAAACATTTTATCTAGTGACAGTTGAGAAAATAAAGGACATGTTTATTTAAACCAGTTAGATGTTTTTACATGATTCAACAAATACACGAAGATCTTACCTTATGGTAGAAACTTCAGCGCTTTCAACAACAATATCAGATAATGTGTATTGATATTTAACCCTCAAAAGTCGTTTTAGAATAGTTGCTTTTACCTTTAATATAATAATATCGATAGTTATAAAACTTCAAAGCAAATAAAAATAATTTGTCAAAATAACAACGATGTTAAATTTCCTACATATCTATTTTATATCATGTCTATCTGTGATAGTTTATCTGGGGTATGCCGCTTACATTATCTTTAAATTATTCACCAAAACATTTTAAATATTTCAAAAGCATCAGGTGAGAGTTAAACAGAATAATTTCCATGAAACACCTCATTAATTACCAACTTCCCTTGAATTTTTTCCAACATTATTGCTTCTTTTTCAGTTGAAGAAGAATACACATTCTCAGTGTATACTGCACATTTTGCAGAAAGTCAGATATCTAAAACTAGGTGTACTCAAGATTAATGGTCAGCCTTCTCGAATAGAGTTGAGGAAAACATTTCTTCACGCAGAGGGTAATTAATTTATGGAATTCTCTACCCCAGAAGGCTGTGGATGCTCAGTCCTTGAACATATTGAAGACTGAGATTGACAGATTTCTGATGGATATTGGGATTAAAGGATATGGGGATAGGGCAGGTAAATCGAATTAAGTTAGAAGATCAGCCATGATCTTATTGAATGGTGGAGCAGGCTCGAGGGGCTGAATGCCATACTCCTGCTCCTATTTCTTATGTTCGTATGGTAATTCATCCCAAATAACACAAAATAGATCAACCCTGAACAGTACAATAAATATGTAGGTGAATGGTCCCAAAGCTGTGAGTCTGCCCTGAGAAAGATTTTTGTCAAAACAAAATACCTACAAGTGAAAAGAATTGTTTCAGAATTGATTCCTTGAAAACACCCTAGAAATTTGAAGGGGCCATTTTTTGAAACAATCATACGGCTTACTCTATAATAGAAATTTAAAATTACTATTTAGTGGAATTCCATACTTCGTTAAGAATGCATAGAACTGTTCTCAACCCGGCCATTAGAATTGTCAAATCAAAAATACTGCAATTTCCATTATACTTTTTATAGCAATAGCAAAACATTGTATGAAATTATTTTACTGGATTACAAGATACAAATGATTTTATCCACACAATTTACTACCTTTTCCAAGTATTTAATGGCTATTATTTTTTGTTCACCCATGGTGTCTTCACCAGTAATAACAAAAACATCATCCTTTTGGCTTTCAACATCCTAAAAAAACATAAAATACTATTTCATCTTGATGAAATTTACTATTTTCTATAAAAGGGATAAATAATAAATGATGCTAAAAGAGAGCATGGCAACACTTTGTAGATAAAGAAACATGTTTTTTCTTTTTTTTTCAGCCTTGTCTTCATATGCACTTATATTAAAATGTTTGTGTTATGCTTTATAGGTATTTTAAATGCTTTCATCCATTTTAATTTTATTAAATCAGAATTATTTTCCTTGCGTGCCATGCAAGAATTCCTAATGAAGAAAGAAAACTTATGACTTAGTACCAGGCCAGGTCATTTTATATTGGTATATGATTGGTGCACAACTCCATTATCTTATGAACATTTAAAAATACATATTGATAGATTTTAAATTTGGGGGAAAATTATACCTGAAAGATGCTGTCAGGTATTTCTCTATCATATGGAGGCACTTGCTTAAAGTATGAATATTCAGCAACTCCAGAATCTCTAAGTAATAACAGCAGAAAACGTTTAGATTTCTCCATCTCTTTATCTGTAACAAAGTTAAACTCTTCTTGCATTTGTTCTAATCGAAAGTATTCAAGAGCATGTTGATCTGCACCACTTTTATACTGTAGTGAAAGGAAAACACCAATAGCAAACATGAACGTTAATGAATGTAATTTGTGTATTTTAAGGCATAGATTTTTATTTACAGAATCTTACAGCAATCTTTCATGAAATGAAAAGGTATATATCACAATAATTAAAAAAGGAAATAGAGGATTTGTTTTTCGATTTAATAAATAGCAATAGATGCTACACTAACCTCAATTAATTGCATCAGGCTTGAATTCTGTGGATCATGTGGGTCAATTCTAGCTTTTTTTGCCCAGTCAGCAAGTTTCTGTACATCATTCAACCAGGATACCCCAATTGATGCAATAGCATCAATGGCATTTAGGTCACTGAAATTAGATACAATTTACAATTGTTTTCAGAACATATTTATTTACCATCAATACATTTATTTTTCTAGCTGTTTCTTAAACGGTTTTTTCCTCTATTTCTTAATTTGTCTGCCTGACTTTCCCTGATTCAATCTCCAACTTTTTGACAGACCTGTTCCCTCTGTTTGATTCTCTGTTTCGTGTGTTTATCTCTCCGTCTCTATAATCCTGTACATATCTCTAAAAATGTAAATTTGTGCTGTTGGATAACAGTGACACTGAAGCAAAATTGTGTTATTATAATAATAATCCTTGATATTGAGCTTCATATCATAAGATATTAGGAATTCTGGCAAGCGATTCCCAGCAGGGTGAAACCATGGGCAAGTTTCCTTACTCCACATGCCTGATAATAATCCCTCAAGAAAAAAAGAACAACAATAATTTGGTCACTCAATCCATAATTGTTTGTGCACAGACTGCTATGCACAATTAGCTGCTGCATTTTGCCCACAAAATGTACAGTCAATTACTTTACACTATATTCTGTAAAGCACTTTGAGACATCTCGAGGAAGTGAAAAGCACTATATCAAATGCAAGGATTATTATTTTATTATGTCTCAAAGTGTTTTGCAGGATACAGTTAAAAGTGTTGTAACTATATAATTGTAGGCATTTCAGAACACTAACATCTTTACATCTTTGTAAATTGAAATGAATAATTATTTTACAATTATAGTACAGTATTTGATATGCAGACTTACCTCTCTATAAAGGCTTTTGGCCTTGGTGCAGGTGGTGCAAGCGCATTGCCATTTTTATCGATTCCCCATGATACATGACACGTTATAATTCCAGATGTCAATAAAAAAACTGGTTCAGAATTATCTTCATCCAAAAATAAAAGGGTATCTATACATTGAAAACATGATTGATAATGAATAACAAAATACTGTTCAGTTATTTAATTTAAGCTGAATTTAATTCAGTTATAAAATCTGTTCAGTTATTTAATGTATCATGCCTAAAATTCAAATGTGAATATTACTCATTTAAACAGAAGTATTTGGAATTCTTAAAAGATGTATTCAGCAAAATGAATGTGTTTGTTTAATGTACTTGATTAAATTTGTGTCCAGTGCTTAGTACAAAGCATCGTCTACACTGTGTTTGAATTATTCTGAAATCTGATCCAGTTATTTGACTTGCTTGAGTAGTCATGAAGGCAGACATCAAGTCCACATTGCCCTTTGACAATTTGGGGCTTAGAGAGTTCGGGAATATAAGCAGCCTGGGACTCTACCCTACATAAGGGTCGCTGTATAAACAACAAGTTATTGTTGTTTTCTGTGGGTGCACCCTCATTCTCTCGTGGATTCAGTCTAATTCAGTTAACGGGGGTGAGAAGAGGTTAACCTACTCATTCCCCCCAAATCTAAAAAGTTGCAATTTGTAGAGGTATGCGGAAAAGACAGGATAGCATTGCTCTTTCAAAGAACCATTATACAAACATTGAGCTCCTTTGCTGTAAAATACTGTATCAAGCTTCTACATTATCAGCAAGTTCTTAAGAATTTACTCACTGCTTCCAACCCCTTCATGGCTAGGTGAAACTGTTTCCTCACTGCTAAATTCTATCTCTTCCAAAACAGCACTGCCTGTAAGCAATGTCACTTCAGGAATAGCTACAAACACATTTGCTAATACATTGTTCATTTTGCTTGTGACCTCATGTATCTAAAATGTAAAACAATTAGGTGAGTGAGAAATATTAAAGAAATATTGTGATCCCCGTCCTTAACTCCTTAAGTCCTTAACGATCATGAAAATTATATTTACTGATATACCTTACTGTTCTTTTATATAAATCTAATAAAAAACAATTTATGACTTTCAGGTGGTGGGAGGGAAGAGTAAGCAAGGTCTCTCTGGAGTTGAGTTAACTCCGATGTGGCACAGATAGCAAAAAAAGCAATAGAGCATGGTCAACGTTTGTCAACAATGTTAAATGAAAAACTATTCTTCACACAAAATGAAAAAAAGTTAATGTTAGCAGCATGTTTTCTTTTCAATTTAATGACACGGTATATGTTGTATTAAGCTTTGTGTCACTTATAAAACACTACATCCAGTTATAGTTCCAAATGCCACAACAGATCATTCTAAAAATCTATTCTCTTATCATGAGATTCTTATCATGTGTCAGCATTGGGATGTCCTCCTGACGTGAAAGGCGCTCTATAAATAAGATTTTGTTGTTGATGGGATTGGTGCATGACATGCTGATGCTGCCAGCGCCTGAGGTGTGGAGGCACTGACTCGAGCCAATCAGGAGGGCCTCAGTCTTGCTGACGTTGAGCTGAAGAAGGATGTCCTTGTTCAGGACTCAATGTCAGACAGACAGGCTGTCAGGTCACCGGAAGTCCTAAGTTAAAGGTGGAAGCAGAGCGATAGAGTTAGGTGTCATCCGTGTACATGTGAAAATTTACCCCATATCTGCGGATGATGTCACCAAGGGGGTGCATATAGAGGGTGAAGAGGTGGGGACCAAGGACAGAGCCCTGAGGAACGCCACACAAGATGGTGCAGGGACTGGAGGAAAAGCCATTAGCAGACACAAAACGGAGACGGTGTGAAAGATAAGACCTGAACCTGTCAAGGACAGAACCTTGAAGTTGAGGTGGGAGGAGAGGCGGTGGGGTCCATGGTATTGAAGGTGGCGGATAGATCAAGGAGGATGAGGAGGCAGAGGGAACCCTGGTCACAAATGGTCAGGACGTCATTTGTGACATTGACCAGAACAGTTTCCGTGTTGTGGGCAGGAAGGAAGCCCAATTTGAGGGGCTCATGGAGGGAGTGGGATGAGAGGAAAGAGCGAAGCTAGGAGGCAACGACTTTTTCAAGGACATTTGGCAGAAAAGGGAGGTTGGAGATGGGCCAGTAGCTTGAAAGCTGTGAAGCATTGAGGGAAGGTTTCTTCAGAATGTGGGTGATAGTGGCTGTTTTGAGGGGTGTGAAAATGGTGCGAGATGAGAGGGACAGGGACAGGTTGATAGCAAATCATTCCCAATTTGTAACTTAGTTTGAAGATTTCAGGATTGTTCAGATCATGTTCCACCCAGGTCAATGCAGTATAGATAATTCGAACAGGTAGAAATTGGGTTATAACTTGGATTTACATCCAAAATATTAAGTTATTTTCTGTTGAAAAACAAACACTTGGCATATCTTTCACAAAAGTGTACACAGTATTATAATATAATATACAATGGTAAACTTTAAAATATAATTGGAACACTTAAAAAATTCAAAGGCAATTACCTCCAGTCTAATACTTTCAGGATTGTTAATTATCTGAATGTTGAATATCTGCTTAAATTGAACACGAAAATCTAACTGTAATTTACAGACAGCAGTGGAAGAAACAAGTTTTTCATTGTAGAAAATATTGATAAAGAATTTATGTTCTTCTACTTCCATCCTTCTCTGTACTTCTTCCCTAAAATTAAATACAAATTGAACAATGGTGAATGAAACACTATTTTTCACACCAAATGAAACATTTTTCATGTCAGTAGCAGGTTTCCTGTACAAATTAATTACACAGGATATGTTATATTTGTATCACTTATAAAAATATGTACCGATTTGCTTGTATAGCTGTATAAATGTTAAAACATGGGGATTTCCTCAAATTTGTTATTTGAGTTAGCTATGGTTCTGATAAACCATGTTAACCTTATCAAAATACTATTAATATTTATGCTAAAATACTGAAAGACAATGCTGCATTTCCTGTATATCCAGTTTCCAACTTCAAGTTTTATTTTATCTCTACAGAATTTAATGCCATCCTCATTGTTCCCTTCTGTTTTGCTTCTAGATTTTGCGCAGGCCCACCTCACCCATGTCACAGTGAACAGAAATGCATATAGTATTTCAAGTGTGGCCTAATAAACACTGTATGGCTTGAACACATAGCTTGTATGCTTTACAAAGATCAGTGGTAATAATGGAACTTTTGAATATAATGAAGAAATGGATCAGGTGACGACCAGATGTGAGGTAGGGCAAAGGAGATTTGAGGCGGACCAGTTGGTGAGACACTCTTTAGATTCTTGCCTTCTACAATTTTATTAATATTTTGTAAACATGCTTGGTTCTATGAAGTTCTTAATTACATTGTAAGCTTTCATTTTATGAACTAGCTAAGATGAAACAAATGAGCCCCCAAAAATGTAAAAACGTTGTAAAAATTATTGAAAAACAAAGCATTTGCAGGTGGACTACATCCCGCAGTCCCTCCGCCTCGGCCCCTCCCTGGACTCCTTCAAGTCCTGCCTCAAGACCCTCCTCTTCAATGGTCCCATTGGTCAATCCAAATCTCCACCTTTCCCCCCACCTTTCCCTCCACCCTTCCCATCCCTGACCCCAGCTTAGGCCTTAAAGTAACTTTAGGACGTCCTCCTGACGTGAAAGGCGCTATACAAGTATAATTTTGTTGTTGTTGTTGAAGACATGGTGAACATACCTCCAAACAAACCAACGGTGCTTAGGAGAAGCTTTTATTCATATCATGCAGATGCAGGGAAAACTCATGTAGGTGACTCCAACAACATAACATGTGATGCCATATGAAAGAGAAATTTGTTTTTTTCCCCCCAGCAATTACATTACCTTCTGTGTCAGCAAATCTGGATATTTAGGCAATGTTGCTAGAACAGGAAATTAAGTGATTTATTGTGAAATGAACAAATTGTTGAAAAGGGAGCATTAACGTAGAATACAAATATACACACAGTACCAAAAACACTTTGATATTAGTGTTACATCCGTTGTCAGTGAAAGTTCAGGAATTAGAATCAGCTCATCATATTGTCTAGAAATCATCTTATTTCTTTTTTTCACCATAGTTTCAACTGCTGCTCTATTCAGTGGAGCAGATGGTTCCAGTATTTTTTCTAGATCATAGTCTGTATACGCATCAACTGATTCCTCTCCTTTTCCATATCCTTTGGTTCCCTGGTAATACATTAACATTTTAATGTATTTTTTTTAAATGATAACTGAACCATTACATATTCTTATCCATTTATTGTATGAATGTTTCACAGTGGTCCAATGCTTCATGTTGTACAGAAGTTGCTAGCTAACATAAAAGGATAAGTTACAAGGTTGTACACCAGTTCAGCTTCATTTACTAAAGTGAAAAAGTTGATTTCCACTTTAGAAAATCAAGCTGGAATGGTGTGCAACCTTGTAACTCGATTTACAACATGTAAACCAGGACACATGCACATCCTGTTACTGAGATGTAAAAAGTGTTCCTGAATGGGGAATTGTGATTAAAATGAATGCATTCTAAATTCATTTACTGCAAATGTAAAACTATGCAAAATAGCAATGGAGTTCATTGTCACTAATTCATTGAAATCACATGTTACAAATGATTACATGATTAATATGAAGTTTTGATCTGCATTCTTGTCCAGTGTGTGCTTCACAAATTCATAAAGAAGTGGCCAGGAACCAAGCAATTCATGCACTCCAGAGCAATAATACATTTAATGACAGCTTAACCACTGTTTAAATCAAGCAACCATTACAGAGTACAATATTCTGATCTGCACGCAATTGAGGTTGTGGATCAGATCACTTCTTCTCACTGTAGTAAGTTGTTAGTGCCTTGGGACGTCCTCCCGACAGGAAAGGCTCTCTATAAATGTAATTTTGTTGTTGTTTTATAAAAAAATAACAGATATATAGAAGGGAAATAAAACAAACAAAATTGAATCTTCCTGCAACCAGAAGTAAAACTATTCTGATGACATAGTATACAAATCTTAGGTCTGAGCACCATATATGCTACTTTCATTTTACAAGTTACACTATGTATTTATATACCTGTTTCTTTTTCCATAATAGCATTTTTTCTTCATACACCTCCATTTCTTTCCTGTAAGTTTCTTGAAGTTCCTGTTCCTGTTCAATTATTTCTGCAAATAATTCCACTTTATGTTGGTTTTCAATTTCGTCGCGATCCACTTTCACTCTGTTTACAACAAATCAACTTGTATTTATAGCACGCTAATATAGTTTAAAAATTGATATTGTACTAGGTACGAGAAAACATCTGATTCATTTCATCTGTAAGGTATATTCTTTACAGCTAGTTCTAATAATTTTAAAATGATTGATTACAAAAGAAATGAACGCACAGATTTCAAAACTGTATAGAACAAACTTGAATTTCTAAAGTGCCTTACGCTTAAGAAATTACAATAAATATTTCTAAATATTTCACATAACCTGTTTGTGCATTATAGCTAATTTGCTTCTGCAATTTATCTGTAGTTCAGTTATTGGATCTATTATTGTCTTGAATAAAAATGAGGAAGACTAGAAAAGGTTTTAAAAATTGGAATCTGAAGACACATTAGATGGCACGATATTTCTTGTATTTTATTCACCTACACATGTTGCAAATTTATACACAGGAAACTCCACCATTAAGAACATGAAATGCTATTGATATTAGTGACAGAATATGGATAGAACGTATGTACAACCTATCATATTCAGCAAGTGCATATTGAACAATAACACCTGGTTCTCAAATCTAGACATAGAATAAACATAATTAAGTACTTATATAACTAAATTATTTTATTTGTATACAGAAAGTCATTAAGGTAGATTACTAAAGGTAAACAACTTACTTTTGCACTTGTAGTTTTACTGGAGTACAAACACAATGTTGAGATTTACGCAAAGACTTGATCTGTTTCCAGACTGTCAAAATATTTTTACTCAGAGTATGATCTTTTCCCCGTTCAACAGCCAGAAGTCTCCTTGTTTCTCTAAAATACATTCAAACCTTAGTGCAACAACTTATGTACAATTCTGGTTCACAATAATTTACACATACAAAAGGTAATTAATGCCTGCAAAAAGGTAGCAAGGAATGCTAGTGGAGGCCAAGAAATTGAACGCATTTGAAAGCAGCTTAATGCTGTGATAGGAGGATGGTCGGATGAGTATATTGGTGGGTTGAGATCAGATGAACCAAAAGGTCTTCTTCATCCAAATCAATCTTGTAACCTTGTGAAACTTCAGCAAATATAATGATGAGGTTACTATGACTGATATCTGCATACCTGATTTAGGGAGGGAAACAACATTTATACTGTTGCTCTTCTTTAACCCTCTACTACATATCAAGATGAATGTTTCAACATTTATTGCCCAATCTATTACTAAAGAAGGTTTTATTACATAGTCAGCAAATGAAGACAGCATTTGATGTTGCTGTCAGACATCCTGTTAATTTTGGTAATTTCAAAGATTGTGAGATTTTACTAGTTAGAAAACATATAAGATGATCGCATTGTGAATTTGATTTTGTGCATTTGTCCACATCCACCATTAAACAGATGCTAATAGGGAAGGAATAATGGAATAAGTCCATCTCAAATGCAAACCACCATAAGCAGGAGACTGAAAACAAAGATAAAGAGATATTTGAAAACATACCTTATATGCTTCTTTAAATCTTCAATTTTACCAATATTTATAGAATTGCTTTCCAAGTGACTTTCTAAATTCTTTATAGTATTTTCCAGTGTTTGAAGCTATCAAAAAATACCATTGTGGAAAGCATTGTAGATTGTTTTAAATCATTACATATATAGTTTTCAAACATATACAATACGTCTTTGAGCTCATAGTGAAGGATGACAGGGTAATGCTGCGTTACAGAGGTGCTGCATTGTAAGAGGTGCCATTCTCCAGGTGAGATTTTAAACTGAAGTATGGTTCCATCGGTGGCCAGGCTTTCAGCCTCTCTGCCCGCACACTCTGGAACTCTATCCCGCAATCCCTTCACCTCGCTTCCTCCCTTTCCTTCTTCAAGGCCAGTCTCAAGAGCTTCCTCTTCGACCGTGCCTTCTGCTGTCCTCCTAACTCTCCTCCCTTTCCTGCACTCCTTCCCCCCCAACCCTTCCTCCCCTGCTCAGGTTCTGACCTAACTATTCAGTGCCTTGGGACGTCCTCCCGACGTGAAAGGCGCTCTATAAATGTAATTTTATTGTTGTTGTTTCCAGACTTCCCCCAGAAACATTTCAAATTGTATAAATGAATGGTAAAAAGGTTTATTTTATAATTAAAGTTATTCTCTATCCTCAAGTTATTTCAATGTTTCGCTTCTTAAACAGTCCGAAATGCGATAGCTTACTTTTTCTGTTAGGACTTCGGTGACATTTTGTTGTTGCCTGTGTTGATAATTGTCATAAAGCTGTGAAAGCCTAGCTGCCAGAACATGTTCCTTGCTAAATAAAGGATGGTGAGTAAAATGCAAACTTGAAATATCAATATCCAATTGGTAAATATGAGTGTCTCTTAAATCTTTCACAATATGATGAGTCGACTCACTCTTGATAGCCTATAAAAGCAATAAATATTTTTTAAAACGGAATAATTTTAAGTATGTATTTGCAACAGAAATTTGGTTCTTGTATAAAGGAATGTTATTTTATATTAACTAAGGCAATCAATCAGCAGTAGCCAGTAATCTTGAAGTTATATATTCTAAAAGAAAGAAGATTTAAATTTAAACAGGATCATTAATTTAGATTGTGAATGCAAAACTAAGATTTAATTAATTATCCTGTTTGTATAGAGAGTAACGGATACATACAACACACTCTGTTTGGTAGCCAAACTGAAAAGAGAGGGGAGGTGACGGAGAGCACAGTTGAAGAGTGAAGTCTTCGGGTGAGTTAGGAACACGAGCAAAGAGGGAGCAAAACTGAAGGAGTTCCAGAGATTCGGAACACAGTAGCTGAAAGCAATAGAATAGGGGCAGCAATACTTGAGACGCTACCCTCCACGCAGGGTAGCATCTCAGAGAGCTGAAAATTTGAACCTTTGAATTTGATTTTGAAAAATTCCAAACATGAAGAATTGCACTTTGTGACTTAGAATTGTACTTCCTGAGCTTTCTGACAATATGGATTTCAATTAACTTAAAATATTTCATTTCAAAACTAAAACGTTATCCCAAAAATAAATTTTACTATAAACAAGTATGTTGGTTGTATTATATTTTTCAAAGTATTATTTATTTTGTAAGGAACTGTAAAATTATAGCCTAAATAGCAGAAGTGAAGAGAATGATCACATACTTTCCTGTATATTGTCTCTAACTTTGGTTCAACATCTTCTGAAAGATACGATGTTGGCAGTTTGTAGTTCCAGAGTTTTTTAATTGGGTCTGGTAATGCAATCATTTTCCCATCTTCTCCAAACCAGTCCTCTTTCTATCATAAACATATTGCAGATATACTGTAAAGTCTTTTCAATTCCTGCTATATCAGTAATCACAATACCTGTATTAAAGTACTAAATAAATATCTATTCATTTAGCTGTAAACAGTGTAAGCGGTTACTTCTTTATTCCCACTTCTTTTAAAAGCAACCAGATTGTCAGCCTAGACCCCGAGTTCAAAATCCCAATGTGAAACTTTCATGTGGAGATTGTTATTTACAAATGGAATTAACAGTTATACAGCTGTAGTGATTTTTTTTACATTTCATTTAGTTTTCCTTTTTTTTATATTGTTTTCTTATTTTAGGTCTATCTTTCATACTACAGACTCTTCCCAGAATCAGCTGGCTCATAGTGAACCATCATTCTGTCAACAAGTGTTAAGTCATTCTGTCAATTCAAATCCAACAAAAGGTGGTAAAGTAGCGGGCTGATTTGCATAACAATTTTCTTGCTTTTGTTTGTTGTCTTGCTACGACACTTAATAATAAATAATAATCCTTGCATTTGATTTAGCCCTTTTCAAGTCTTCTAGACGTCTCTAGTGTTTCACAGAATATACTGCAAAGTGAATTGACAGAATATTTTCGGGGAAAACACGACAGCCAATTGCGCACAGCAGTGTCCCACAAACAGTCGTAGATTGAAATGATCAATTTTTTTGAGAGAGATTATTATTAGGCACGTGGAGTGAGGAATCTTGCTCAAGGTTTCGCCCTGCACAGGTCTTTTGCTTGCAAGATGAGTGCTCTAACCACTGAGCTCCAGGACTCCACTTCCTCCGAAACCCACAGAATGCTATACTTGTTTATATACTTCCAAACTTTGTATATTCACAGAGAATACCAAATCAGTTTATAGTTGTAAAATTACCTCTGTTTGCATAAGAAGGCGATTCTCCATTTTGTTTGAATTTTTCTTCAACGCATAAGGTTTGCAATGAATATGGAAGCCTTCCTCCTCTAAATAACGGGGTTCCACATTTTCTGGCAGTTTACTAGTTGAAGGCACTAAGAACATAAATGGTTTTCATATACAGTATCCGCCAAATTTGTGGAAAATCCTTAAAAAAAAAACTTTAGAAAGAAAAACACCAGTACTGCAGTAAATGCTTTTTTTTTAATGATTCCCTGTAGTGACAATCATTGGTGGATTATTGTAATAAAATATAACAATTGTACTTTATCAATAACACTGCACAAATAAATTTTATAATCTAGTTATACTACCTGGTGACATTCTGGGATTGCAAAGATTTTGTGGTTTCTTTTCCCTCTCTTTTCTTGATTCATATTTAGCAGGTACCCTTTCTAATATATCAGCAAGGAAATAGTCACTCAAGTATAAATCAAGTTGGCTTTCACTCTCTGATATAACACCAGTTATTTGGGTGGGCTTTTCCAGCTCTTCCTAAACAGGAATACATAAATATTTGCTAAATCAAATCTGCTATCCAGTAAATGAAGTCATTACCTTTTCTTTATTAATGCTAAAATAGTAAAGGAGAAATATCAAACTGAATTGTGAAAAAAACATTTAAAAAAAATAAGAATTGAATCTACTGAGGACCACTTTGGATTTAAATATACCTGCCCCCCCCGATGTGGTACACATGAACAACATGTCTCAGAGTACATACAGCGTTTGTGTCTCACTTACACTGTATTCTATTTTGTTCTTGTTGATAATTGGTGTCAAAAGTGGAATAGGCATCTGTGAATTATCAGCAAAATAGTGAGCACAAAGGTTTATCAAAATGATCCATATTAAAATTATTCTCTGTGGATATTGTTGAATTTTATTTAATGCAACTTCTGGTGCATTTATCTGTAATGCAGCTTCTGGTGCATTTATTTAATACAGCTTCTGGTGCATTTCAGGGACTCGAACCCTCAAACCTTTTTTTTATTACGACTTCAGGCGTATTTTGCTTTCGCTTTTTCTCTTGTTTGAGATGGGGGTTTTTTAATTTCCAAATTGAATTAGAAGTTTTTTTTTCCAAATTTATAATGGCAGTGTCGCAAACACCAAGAGAAGATCAGAGTGGGTTCTCTTTTGAGAGTGAACAATTTCAGTGTAAGCAAATATGCTCACCTCTTCCCTGGATGTGGTGAAATTGTTCACTATAACCCTGTTCTCCGCCGTCCGTCCCCTGATGCCTACGAGCATGCCATCTCGGTGGGACCAACAAATGTTGAATTTTGTACAAGAGACACTGTTTCCACACTGGAGGAGTTTGCCATTACTAGATAATATGTCGGTGCTACAGTTCTGGTAGAGCAATCGGGGAAAGTAAATTCAGACCAGTTAAATGGTCACAAGGTTAAAAGTCATGAACACTAAAAGTACCTTGTCTTGTTTTCCCATTCTTTGTGAAGTGATACTTCTAGCTGTTTCCAATCCAATAACATGATCATCAGATATCTCATTTAATTGTGTCATTTGGTCTGGTATTCCTGAATCAGATGCATCTTCAAAAGTTGCATTAAAAAATGTAGATCCTTCTTCGTCGAGCTCAGTATCATTCTGAAATTTAGGATAGTATACTAAAACAAATGTGGAACTTGTTTATTTCAAACATAATATATATAAAGCTAGATTTCCCAGCTTTAAATGTATCGCTACCATTCTCCAAACGAAGGTATATTTTGTGCCGTGGCATTTTCTTTGCATTCGATATAGCACCTACAATGTCCAAACATCTTGAAAACACTTGACAGCACAAACATCCATGAAGTGAATCACCAATTAATCAGATAGTTGACCAAGGAGACAAGCTCTTGGAATCCTGAAGATTCTACTGAACTCAGAAGTATACCATTCACCATATAAACTGAATGACCAATGCAACATATTTTGGTCAACTATATAATATATAGAGCCCCTTCCAAAGGTTAATGTGACATTGTTCGTTAAGCCTAGCTGCCAGAACATGTTCTTTGGTAAATAAAGGATGGTGAGTAAAATGCAAACTTGAAATATCAATATCCAATTGGTAATCCAATTAAGAATTTTGTTTAAACTTACTGTCCTGTCAGATCTTTTCACTGTGCCTTTACCACCAAGGGCCTGTATAGTCTGTGTAGATGTTATTGATTCGTGTACAGTCAATGAACTTGCAACCCCTGCCTGTAGAAACAGTACACATCACAACATATAATTTCTCTAAGAAGTACACTGTTGAGTATACTAACAAACACTATCGTGATATTATTCTCACCTTTACTGCTTTCAGCTTATCTCTCACTCTGTCTCGTATCATATCAGCTAGACGATTTTCATTTCCACCTGGATCTGTTGGTAAGAATATCCAAACCAGCCAGTATATATATTGTAACATTTGTAATGTGCAATTTAGCTAGTCAAAGCAAGTGAAACAATTTAAAACCACACATAGTTAATATGTGAGCTAAAGTAGAAGACATACGTTCCTGTATGTTTGAATCATTGTATCCTTCAATCTGTTCAACTGGTCTACGTTCAGACTCTTCAGCAAACTAAAATAAAATCAAACATTAAAATTACAGTCAAATTTAATGCAAAAAACAACAACAACTTGCACTTATATATAATAGCACCACCACACCTGGTAGCATCTCATAGCACGTAACAGTGGCTGAGCTGGGTGGGGGGAAGGGAAGTTGGGGGGAGATGGCTGTAAACATGGTCAAAGAAGATTTTCAGGCATGACTTAAAAAGGGGGAGGGGGGGGGCACGGGGGCAAATATAGCAAAAATTGTAGTTTCACATTCATAAGAAACAATTCAGAAATTTGCCCACAGCAAATTGATTGTGTTAGAATGAGCAGAACGAACATCCTAATCAAATACAGTTTACAATTTTATCATTGTCATCACACAACAGAAAGTCATGATATACCCTTTTCCTAATATTTTCTCTTCTGGATGAAATCCTTCTTCTTAGATGTTCTTCTTGAGCCTCCTCATCCTGTGAAAGCAATTTTTTAAGAAATTAAAATGATGGTAAGACTGCATATAGAAGGTAATTAATGACCTGGAATACATTACCAGTAAGGGTGGATATGGCCAGGATAGTGAACTAAGTTAAATAACAGCTTGATGTTGTTATGGGAAAACAGTAGAGTGGATATTCTGGAGGACAAGCTCAAATGGACTGAAGGGCCTTCGTCATCCAAACCTCTCTTGTAATCATATAATTTGAGTAGTCTTATTTCAAATATGGAGTTTGCACCATACCTTGTTCTAGATAACGAGCTAATTCACAGCATAACCACAGCTTTCACCATTCACTCAGCTCACTAAATTTCCAGCACCTTTTGTATCAGACCTCAAAGTTCCTGTTTGATAAATATTGACCTTCAGTATGTCGGAATAGCTCACAATGTGCCATGTACCAGGGTTGTTTTTCAGCACCTTGGGATATCCTCTCAACATGAAAGACACTTTACAAATGTAATGTTGTTGTTGACACAAACTGCACAACCTCGTGTAAGGGGCTTTGACAAAGGCATCTTGTTGTAAATCCAACACTGCATCCAGAATGCAGAGTAATAATAATAATCCTTGCATTTGATGTAGTGTCTTATCACATCGTTGAGATATTTCAAAGCACTTGCTAGAATATATTGCACAGTACTTGTATCCTGGGAAGGGGGCAAAACACAGCAGATAGTTGAGAACACCAAAGCAAGCAAGAAATCAACCTCCATGCAAATATTTTATGTATTAAGATTTATAAAATATTGTACAAAATATTTAATACATACCGATGTTGCATACTTGGGTATAATTTTACTTTGGCTGTCTTCAGATTTGGTTTCTGCAGGATCCTTTCTCCTTAAGAACAAAGCAAAAAGCTATTAACACGAGAAAATAATAAATGAATAAGAATGACAGATACTCAATATATCAGTTGCACATTTAAATGTTGTTAAGCTAGTAAACAACATAGTGTAAATGGAAACAAAGAGCATAACATTATATGCTTGAAAGATCAACAATGCAAATGTTATTGGTACAAAATACAAACAGTTGGTGCAAAAAAGCAACAATTTTATCAAAACTTTAAGGAAAATACTTACTGTGACATAATGTTGAGCCTGTTGTGCAGTTCATGCAGAGAATAATATGGTAGTACTATACCACATTTGGTCTGGTCTTGCTGCAAAATAGTATTTGCTGGATTATAGTTAAACAAAACATTAGCAAAATCAAAATTTCTAATCAAACAGTCTAACTTAAAATGTATTCACAATTGCCTGTTATTGTCTCCTCAACTCATTGTAATTGGATTATTTTCCCATCATAATCATATAATAATGCTAAGAAACATTTCCAGAGACCTCACACACTTGACTTCTCCTCCCCTTCCAGTGTAATAGATGAATAGAAAATCTTCTTGGTTAAATAATGCAAACAAATACATATTTTCATAATACAGACATATCTCCAAAGTTGGTACTGTTCTGAAAGCAGAGTTAGGAATATACGAAAACTGTTGACCAGTCTTTTCTGTTCTCCAAAGAATTATCTGATAACTGATCAACAATTATTACATTTGATTTCCCTGAAGTGCAAGAAAATACTGTGATTATATTCATACCATATACAGTATTATGTGTTCATAAAATATGATTGTATTTATACAAGTAGTACACTGTGATTGTGTTGGGGAATTGTTGCCACTGGAAGTAACTCTATCCATTTCAAAACAGCCATGAGATTTTGACTTCCACCTGAACAAGCAGTTAGGGTCGTGATCTGTTTCAAATCTCATAAGAATGGGTAAGGGGGGATACTGTGTTTGGTTGTCATTCATAGTTAGTTACACCTTACCTTTGGGGTTGCAAGTTGGAGATTTAAGTCATCATCATATTCTAGCCAACCAACACAATAATTATTTATAATAATTCTTACATAGCTTATCACATCTTCTGGACGTCTCAAAGCGCATCACAGAATATACAGCAAAGTGATTATATTTTTTCGTGGGCGAAATGCAGCAGCCGATAGCGCAGGATGGTGTCTGCAATTCACTTTGGAACTCCTGTGGCTCAGTGGTTAGAGCACTGTGGTCAGGGCGAAACCTTGGGCAAGTTTCCTTATTCCACATGCCTAATAATAATCCCTCCAAAAAAAAATACAATAATAATATTGGTCATTTCAATCCACGACTGTTTGTGGGACTCTGCTGTACGCAATTGGCTGCCGCGATTCGCCCACAAATATATAGTCAATTCACTTTACAGTATATTCTGTGAAGCGCTTTGGGACGTTAGGATAGGATGTGAAAAGCGCTGTATCAAATGCAAGGATTATTTATTATTATAATACAAACAGCCATGGATTGAAGTGACTAAATTATTGTTGTTGATTTTTTTTAAAAAGGGATACAATTGTGTTGTGCCTGCCCTACAGATGGCTAATATGTAATACAAGGAAGTTAACAGGTTTGGAGATTAGCAGGTTAGTAGGTTTGGAGTCCTGGAGCATTCACCTTGCAAGAGAGATCTGGGTTCGATTCCAAGCAGGTTAGGGCGTAACTTTGGGCAAGTTTCTTTACTCCACACGCCCGATAATAATAATCCCTCAAGACAAAAAACAAGAAATAATAAATTGTTCGTTTCAATTCACGACCATCGAAGCGCTCCGAGACGCCGTCCGGCGTGGAGGACGCTATAAAAATCAAAGTTGTTGTGGCTATTGTTTGCGGCACACCGCTGTGCGCCACCGGCTGCCTCATTTCATCCGCAAAACATACCGTCAATTCGCTTTACGGTATACTCTGTGAAGCGCTTTGAGACGTCGGTAAGATGTAAAAAGCACGGTATCAGATGCAAGGACTATTATTATTATGATTATCATTAGGAGTGTGGAGTAAGGAAACTTTCAAGAAGTCTAGAAGGCATGAAAAGCGCTGTATCGAATGCAAGGATTTTTGTTGTCATTATCATTGTTATTTATATCAATAGTATAAAACACCGAGCTGACCCTGAGGGTGGGGGGTGGTAAGGAAGGAGCTCCTGCCCTCCCTGAAGGCGGTTGAGAGTTTGGTTCCTCCTCTTGTTTTTGAACAGACAATGCTCCGCTCTGTTAGCGTCACGCTCCTGAGCATGCGCGCTAACATGTTCTGGAAATTTCCCTGGCTGTTCAGAGGCGCTCGTGCGGGGAATATAGGACAGACGCACAGGGAGAGAGAGACAAGATAGACAGAGAGACACACAGGGCAGCGAGAACTGCTAATAAATAACTCTAGCAATTATAATTCAAAGAAAGAAAAGGACTGGAGAGAGACAGAGAGGGGTGGGGGGAGAGATGAGAGGAGAGGGAAGGTTTATTTCAACTGATTCCAAAAGAAAATGCAATCTGGTAATTAAAAGACAACCACCACCTTACTTCCGGAATGATCTTTGGAGTCTAAACGCTGTTCACTGAGCCGATGTTTTGTGTGAGAGGATCAAGGCCTAGTCTGGTGGCTGAACAAAACCGGAGTTAAATCGTTTAAACAGCGCGATTTTTTTCCCCCCCCTCTTTATCTTATTTGCTGCGGTGACTTACTTGTATCAGCGGTCCCCTTCTTAAAACCATGGTGAAGAAGAATACTGTCCCCGATGGGTAAGTATGATGAGTCTTGACGATTTAGACGGATTTAGTTTACAGAAGTAAAAATATTAGGTGAGTCCAGGGCCTGAAATATCTACCAACAACAGGGTAAGTAACGAGCGTCGCCATGTTAACGCGGTGATTAAACAATGATTTGGTAAGTAAACGAAACCCCTTCACCGTTGTAAGTATCGACGTTAGTAGGAGTTTCGCATTTTTTTTGGAGGATGATTTCTACGTAGAAAGGTAGTATATTATTTCATAGTGTGGAATGCCCTGCACGTTTTTTTAAAAAAAGCTTTACTACACTGGGTTTCAATACTACATTTCCGAAGGAGCTCTTGTGTGTCTCTCATCAAATACCTTCTCGGGAGCAGGTCTGCATTGACTTAACTGCGGTTCCTGAGTATTTTGAAGCGCAGATTTTATACGTCAATGATAAGTAACCAAATAAACAAATGCAGCTCATTATTTAAAAGATACGGGGGGGTTGCAAACTCACATAACTGCATCATTTCCCCGCATTATGGGCCTATATTGGTGAAGATCACAAGCTTTTTCCTGCTTTGTCGGTTCTGGGTGGGAATAAAACTTCTCTCAAGCCAACCTTATTTACACGTGAACGGATTTCTATTTTGACCATTTACTTCAGCTAGTCCTGCAGGATAATGAATAAAACGGTGCCTTAATACATCTTCCAATCCTTTGGTGTAGAAGTTAACCGTAGATTTGAAATCATCTGTAAAAGGGGAGATTCAAGGGCAAGAGAAACAATGCAATATAGTATTCACAAATGCTGTTTCTTACTACAACAACAACAACAAATTTATAGATACTGTATTTAATGGATGAATACAGAATGCTGAGATAAAGGGTCACACTTCATACTTGACTTGGTTGAAAGCAGCTCTTCTGGCCACAATCCTGCAAGGTATGGCTACGTATCTACAATATTTCTGGAGATGCAGTTGAGCAACTTCATTGTCTGCTTTGCATTTTATGCCAAGAATATTACGCTGATGGTTTGAATTAAAGAGTATAAAAAGAAAGGAATCTGCTCGTATAACATACAGCAATGTTGGAGCATTATGGCTAGACGGTCAGCCTTCTCCAAGCATTCTGATTGTTTAAGGCAAATCTTTGTGTTTATACTAGCAATGCAGGACAGACATATGGCAATTCAACATGGCATCAGTCCAAAAGGAACGTGCTAGAATTCTGGTGGTGAAAATTCATACACTTCTCATCTTATACACCTGTGGAACTCTTGACTACGTGTCACCTGGAATTCACAATCCTTCAACTTGATTGGTTTAGTCAGCTTCTAGCTTTTTAGGTGTCATTATGCTGTCACATCCGAATGAGAAGGTTGTGTGTTTAGGCTCCACATTGGGACTTTGCAGTCGTAATTAGGCAAACTTTGCTATTCTGTATTGCTTAAGATATGTTCTTTTGGATGGCTGTTAAAAGATTCCACACCATTGTTCCAAACAATCTTGTTAAATTGGTTATTCACTTCGTAGCCCTTCTCACAAATTGTCTGCTGTGTTTGCCTATCTCTACTACACTGTAATGTAGTCTTTTGTCCTAAGGTGCTATATTAAATGGAAGGATTATATAAATATAATCCTTGCATTTGATACTGCACCTTCTTCCATGGTTGAGGTGTCTCAAAGCTCATCAGGGAATATATTGTAAAGTAGATTGACTATGTATTTTATGGACAAACTGCTTATTATTTCACAAATGCCTGCTTATCTACAAAAGCAGCTGCTATTCGTAACAGTAATTATTGTGAAACAGTTGTTATATTTTGATGTAATAAAAAATGTTGACATTTTTAAAAGGCAAAGAATTGGATGAAAAAGGACAATGTGGAAATAAAATTATTGATAGAAATTATAGCATTTTGGAAGAATACAAAACGGTTCGGATCGGCATCCAGTTAAAATGATGGTGTTTTACTAAATGAAGATTATTCAGCATCCAAGAAGACAGAACTGCTATATGGAAGGAAGCTGCTTCCCAACAGGATTAAAATTTGTGAAAGCGTTGTGGTATAAACTAATAAAAACTAAGAAATAATAGAAATTCCAAAAGAAAAAGGTAAAATGTCTTGCTTAAAAATCTTTAGACTTTATAGATTTCCACTGGAAATTTAATGGAACGGTTTAATAAAAAAAACAGTTTGTAGTATTTCTCAAAACATCAATGGACGTTTCTTCCCAGCGTAACCATATACTGTACTTGGACATCTAGTAGGTAAATTGCACTTGCATGAATAAAAATAGTCATACACTTCCAGGTGTGATTGGTGTGTAATTCTGTTTTTTGAAGCTTCAATGCAGGTAGACGGTTTGAATCAGCTCTAGCATTTTCTAACAAGTATTTCTATACTTTTCTATTTTGTCACAAGAAGACTCACATTTGTTGCTCGTGATTTCTCAATTGCTGGCAACAAGTTATGCATTTCTCTTGAGCATCTTGATTACCCAGGAACCAGTTATGTGGTAACTCGCATGACCATTTATTCTCCTGTACAGGATGTGCTAATTGAAATTCTACAATTGCAGTGTTCACATCTGTTACAATGTGACTCCCTGGCACTTGCAACTGTTGTCCTTTTGAATCTTCAGAATTTCTACAAAACTGATGTTTTTCTTAATCCATATAACTGCACCATTTCAAGATTGTAAACATGTTTTCAAATGAGCATACTGGGTCTAACTAATATTCTTTTAGTTGGCATTATCTTTTATTCCTCTTCACTAATGTATAGATCATTTGCAATAACAAAACTGTTCATGACGTTTGCAGTAATATAATCTTATGCAGACAATATAGAACCTACTGATTGTTTGGATAGAACTGCTAGCCGCACAATAAAGAATCTGAAGCAAAATCGAAACACCCTAACGATGAAGAATGCTTGCTTCTTTGGGCCATCAGCCAAAACCTAAGGGAACATCTCTTTTTTTGCAGAATGGTCAGAAAGGTCTCAAATTGTTCCTCAGGTAATGTAACCAGACCAGGTTTCAATATTTAGGCTACTGATCATTAATTCCAAAGACTAGTTTTACAGCCAGTAAGAGACCAAATGTAATAAACAAAGTGCAAAATACTGCAGATGCTGGAATTCTGAAAAACAGAAATCACTGGGAACACTCAGCGGGTGATGCAGCCTTCGTCACAACTAGGCATGTTGGGAGGGATAGGCTTTTAAGGACTAACGGAGGCAGGGCAAGGAAGACAATTGAGAAAATGTGGTAGAACACAGGAGATGATGGATTCAAGAATTCTTAATGGTGCTAAACAAAGGGGGGAATTGCAACCAAACTGGAAAGAAGAGATGTTGATAGACAACGAGTGGGAGGGAATTGCCACAGAACATGCAGACCAGAGAGAGAAAAGGTGTCTGAGATCCAGATGATGTGATAATGGTCATAGAGGAGGGGGATCAGGAAAGTGAGATGTTATGGTATTGAGAGCCAGAGAGCTGTAAGATCCCTACCAGATAGATGAGGTACTGTTCTTCGAGCTTGTGCTGTAGTTCATTGGAACAGAGTAGGAGACCATGGGTGGAGAGATCAGACTGAGTTGGAAGGAGAGTTGAAGTAGCAAAAAAACGAAAGCTTAGGGTTGTGCTTGTGAACAGAGATGTTCACAAGCATACAAATCAGAATACAAATCAGTTACTCAATCTGCATTTGGTCTCCCCAATTTAGAGACAGCGAGTGCATTGAATGCAGTATACTGCATTGGTGGTAGGACACTTAAATCGCTTTCTCACTTGAAAACGGAATCCTTTCTCCAAATCTAATAAATTGGAGGCTCCATCTCCAGCATGAAGAACAAGTTGGATCAGACAAATGAAATGGGCAAATTAAAGTTTTAAACAAAAAAACAAGCCTAAGAGTTACAAATGTATAGGTGAGTACATATTTAATGAATTTGGAAAAATCAAAATGAGCAGAAATTATTATTATAAAATGATTTCAAATGGTATGGTATTGGTATTTTCTTCAGCATTTGGGTGTGAGTTCAAAACTTGATTTACTAGCTATACTGGTTTTCATAGAGATGTTTTAAATCGCTTACCCTGTAGTTTCACAGATTAATGGATATCTTTGTTTAATTAAAAGATGGCAATTGTAGCATGGGATTCATATGCAGAATGGCAAATTTCATACCAAATAGAGTTAAGTATTTAAGGTATTGACACTGATGTAAATATTCAGATTTAGTTAATTAGAGAGACCTTTGATCTTGATTTTAAAATAATTATAATAAGGGATATTCATATGATCATTTCAAATAGCCCTTACAAATCCTGTTTTAATTCTATTTTAAGTGAAACCCTTCAAACAGTTCCTAGGCTGGGGTTTTTTAAAACTTAAAAAATGCAGACTGGAAATAAAATTGGAACGAAATGGGCGGGCAGGTTGGTAGGGAGATGGAGGGGGTGGGCAGGTTGGTAGGGTATTTAAATACATACTGAGACTTTATCAGGAGAAATTTCACCTGGATATAGATTAACTATTAATATAACAACAAAACCAAATTACATTTATAATAACGTTTCATATCCTGGAGAATTTTGCGAATTCTTGAATACAGCCTTAACTTTGAAGTCTGTTCTGTAAGATCTACAAAAAGCAATGTCAAAATTGAGAACTCAACACTTTGGTAAATTCTGACCATTCTGAAATGCTACGTCAATATAGTTAATCTGGTCTGAGGTGGAATTTAATACCAAAGGTGCCTTTTGGGTATTCTGTTATCAATCCATTGAACTATAGGCAACAAGACACCACAGACAGGTACTTCTTCATATGAGGAACATAATCTACTTTTAGGTTTGTGGAAACATTATTTGGCTTAACATTCTTGAATCACAATTTGTGCAAAGCAATTGAAACATCTACAAAGGAACTGTGTCAATTTCTTTGGAGTAGGAAATATAAATTACTGCTTAGCAAAAATTGGGTCCAGGTGTGTACATGAACTCTCAATGAAGAGGGAGTTACTCTTTCACAAGTACTGGTTTAAGCACTCTTGGGTGCTACCATGTGTGAAGGGGGCTATATACAGTACAAGCAAGTTGTACCAGCCACAGGAAAGCAGTCAACTTTTGTTCCTTTTATTCCTTGTGGGTCTTCAGAAATTTAGTCTCCAGTAACTGAAAAGTGCTTTGCACAAGTTTTGTTTAAGTTGTTGAAACTGGTTCCAAGGCTTAAAACTCCAGTAATTGTGAAGAGTAATTGTAAGAAGAGTAATGCTGAAATACATGAGGGAATAAGTGAAGTTTTGAATGGATTAGTTTTTGAACCCCTTTGGATACCATATAAATGTCTTAAACTTGTTGATAAGACTGATTCATGCAGAGGAATTAAGCAAATGAATAAGTTTGCAATGATTGAGTTTAAATTGGCAGAATTCTTTGAAAGGGATAGAAACAGATGGTAGATTTGTCATTTTAATGTTAGCTAATGTGAACAAATTGAAAGGGCAAACTAACTGTTGACATATAAAGCAAGAAAAAGAGTGCATATTTCCTGAGGTTATATTAGACTACAAGTCACCGTTGGAATATTGGCCTCCTTGACACAAAAAAAAGGAAACATTAGAGAAGTTGCATAGAAAAGCAATAAGATTGAACTCAAGTGTGAATGGAATGAGCAAGGCTGTATCTAACCTGTCAGCTAATATTTCCTTACTCAGGTATTCAGCTTTGAAAACTACAAAATATACTTTTGATACAAATGTGATCAGACCATTGAAGTGCATTATTATCTTGTATGAAATATAGCAATGGCTTGATTACTTCACCACTGCGTGCTGACACATTGTTCCATCACAAATATGCAGCTTATCTTATCCAACAAAACATGCTGCTTATCTTATGTAACACAAATACACTGCTGTATATATAAATATCTTCACGTTGCCTATCTTAAGAAAATAGGCAAAATAACAAATGGAGGAAAGAGACCAGAGTATTCTGACAGAATTGGCAGGGTGTCTGGGATTTCGGTTGAACATGGAGCTCAGTAGTTAGTACACTCACCTTGTACGCGAGAAACCTGGGTTCAATTCCAGGCAGGGCGAAACCTTGGCCAAGTTTCCTTACGCCACACACCTGATAATAATCACACAAAAAATGTTTTAATTGGTCATTTCAATCCATGACTGTGTACAACTGGCTGCTACATTTCGCCGACAAAATACAGTCAATTCACTTTACATCATATTCTGTGAAGTGCTTTGAGACATCTAGAAGACGTAAAAAGCGCTATATCAAATGCAAGGATTATCGGTAACATCTCATTCAAAAGAATGCTTCCAACATTGCAGTATTTCCACAAGTGTCATTTGAGGGTCAGGTGGGAGAGGCTATATTATCAGGGAATGTCTCCAAAGTTTAAGGGAATGATCAGGAAAATTAGATACGGTTTGATAGTGACCGCTTTTCACATAATGTCTACAATGATCTCACATTGATTCCTGGGACACCAGGTGTTGGACACCATTCTCTTATCAGACCTGTTTCGGTTAATAGTTTGTTTCAGGATTGGTTTATATTAGAAGTGGAATGTGCAATTTTCCCTAAAATTCACTAAATGATGTGTTGCCCACCTTTTGGGTGCCACATTTACATCTTAACATTTTTGTAGATGTTGATGTGTTTTACAAGATGTGCGTAATGTACATTAAGAATCCTTCAATCTATCCAATATTTGTATATGCATTGTTTTATACTGTATTTTAATTCTAGTGTAAACAAAAACTTGCAGTGAGGGGAATAAAAGTGTGTGTGTATGTACATATTTAAATATTTAATATTTTTATAATGCTGTAATGGTGGAATATTAGTTAACCTTGTTAATCTTATTTTCCATATTTTGAAAATTACCTTGCCTATTTCTTTAATTGATTATTATATTATTATTATAAAGGGATGAAATCTGGGAATATATTTTTTAAAGTTGTGTATCTGAATAATGCATTTCTTAACTTAATTTCATGTTTGATAATTGTCTTTCTGCATGGTGTACATCATTTGAATGTCTATTAATGCAAAACTATTCTAGAATTTATTTAGCAGTAAATTTTTGAGGTGTTTTACTTATTCGTTATTTTTTCCTAATGCCCATCATCTCATTCTCATGTGCTTATTCTCAAAAGAAAGGCAGCATAGTTTTAGCTAGTTATAGTAAAAGCCTGTTTATCCGGAACCCGATCAACCGTAACTTCCGTATAACTGCATCGCAAAATAAAAGGTCCACATTTGATTAACCGGAATTTATCCAGAAAAATACTTTTTTTTTAAAAAAATTGCGTTTTCGGCCGAATATCCAGCATGCGCTTTAACCGGCATTGGCCAGGTTAAAGGCCAGGTCCCAAGGGTGCCGGATAAATGGGCTTTTACTGTATAATGGCCTGCTCAAAAATAGTCTTTTCGTTGTCTGTAGTCTTTCATTTACGTTTGATTTAATGGCAACGATTGCATGCATAATAGTATCTGTCAACAGTAGGTCAATTCTACTTATTATTTAAAATACTGTTTTACTTATCAAAGTGTTTCTCACATTAACACTGATTGTATGGATTGATCTGTTACGAGATATGCTGTATGTCAGTCAACAAGATCGAGGCCCTCCTGAAAGTGTCGCACCAGTGCCTCCGCACTTCAGACACTAGCAGTATCATCCTCCATAAATGCACACTCCTTATTCAATCCTCAACTTCTTTTCTCCCTCATGACCCTCTGCCATCCCTCACCTCCACAACATACCTCAACTCCAACCACTACCTCACCCCTCAGGTTGCTGAAATTCTTATTCATACCTTCATCACGTCCAGGCTCGACTATCCTAATGCCCTGCTTGTCGGCCTTGCCAATTCCTCCCTCCATAGGCTGCAGATCATCCAGAACTCTGCAGCCAGTGTTCTTCTCTCGCCACAAGCTCCACGATCCTATCCCCCATTTTTGCCTGACTCCATTGGTTTCCCATCATTCAGAGGATTCAATTCAAGATCCTAGTCCTCACTTTTAAAGCCATCCATGGCCTTGTCCCAACCTATCTGCGACCTAACCCCTACCAACCTCTTTGCTCATTGGGCTCTGGCCTGCTGCCCCACCATTGGCAGGCAAGCCTTCAGCTACTCTGCCCCCAACCTTTGGAATTCCATCCTGCAAACCCTCCACCTCACTCCCTCCCTAGCCTCCTTCCTGCCTCAAGACCCTCCTCTTCAACAGTGGCAGTGCTCACTCCCCTACCCTTCCCTCTATCCTCCCTGATGCCGATCCCAGGTCAGGTCCGAAAAACTGACTGTTCAGCGCATTAGAACATCCTCCTGACATGAAAGGCACTACCTTGTAATTTTGTTGTTGTCGTAAATTTTTTAATTAAGCCTCATTAATTTAATATGTAGTAAGTTGGGGCACCAATATTTAGTGAAGTGTAATTCCACTACCATCCATTTGTCTTGTTGTTTTCCCTTTCTCACACACACTGACCTCTGCTGATCTTTACAGCTAGATCTTTCTCCAAGACCTGATGAAAAAATTTTGATTTAAGATTTTTTTTCTGTACATATTAGGCTAAGGACGTTCTAGGAATAATTAAAAGGATGAGGACGAAAGATGATGAAATAAACGATGAGTAAAATATTTTGGAAGTAAATAAGTAATATTTTAAAGTTTCTCAGAAACATAATGTGAGTAGCAGTACAGAACTGAAGAATTGGTGAGTCTGCTAAGATTTAATAGATGGAATGAAGAGCCTGAAGAGAATCAGTCCATTGAAAAGAAGACTTCAAAAACAGTTTTTGTAGTGTAAGTTTTACTTCTGTTGTAAATCTTTTCCTTTTGAAAGGATCTATCAAGACTAATGGGCTTTCTGGATTCATGCAAATCAGTTTGTTGAATTCATTTGATGTATTTGAATGCATCAATGGAATGTACCTCATCATATAGCATGTGTATAATTTGCAAATAAAATCTATTATATCCAGGTATGCCGTTATGCTTTACTGTTTAATCAATTTCACAAGAACATATTTTAAGATTATTTTCTAGGTACAAATGTGACAAATTATTACTTTTTTAATATTGCATTTTACCACAATGTTTAAATATTGGTATAAATAGTTGCTGGAGGTAGAAGCTAATGTTTGTATGTATAGTTTCTGGAGATAAATGGCTCAAATGAATTTTGTACTTCAAATAGTACTGTATGCAAGCAATATGTAGTTTAATACAGTTACATGTAATGTGATATTCAGTATATTAAAACAGTGCTCCCTAAATAAGGTAATTAACGATTGACTAAGAATTTTCAGTTAGTGTAAAACTTTATAAAGTGGATCAAAGCACTGGAATGCATTTCAGCAGTGTTTAACTAAAATAAAGTACTGTTCTAACTTTGTAGAAGTAATTGAAAAGGCTATTTTGGGAATCCAGTGTGCAGTTTTAGGCATCCTAGTTTCAAAAGGACATTGATGCAGTGGAGAACATATTTTTAAAAAGTGTTCTAAATTGTCAAACGTTACAGAAACGAATTTATGGTGGGGAAGAAAGCTGATGGAGGACTTTGTCCCTTTTGATAATTCAATCAACATTAAGCAGACTTGGCCTTTATTTATAGAATTATAGTTGGTGGTCTAAAATTAACAAGTGACAAAGTTAAAGACAAAGCTGGAGATATATGAGGTGAAATACAATTTTTTTTTAGAGCAGTGGATATATAAAAGAGACTTAGTAAATTTAGTTGGTATTGTCAATTTAAACTTTCAAAAAGATTTGAATTGAAGGTTCGCTGCACATTCACAAATTTGCATACAAAACTTATATGTCTGAAATCAACAGAAATGTGCACAATTAAGGAATGGGCATAGATAGCCAGGTTTATTTGATCTAAATTGGAGAGGAGATTGAGGAGAAATTGTGAACGATAATTCTCAGGATGAGAGGGGAGTTTGAGGTGAGAAGTGCTTACCAACTGAGTAAACTAACATTGGAAGTGCTTTGACTATTCAAAAGTTAAAAAGTAAATCCAATCCTTGACCCATACTTAACAGTAAATGCACAAAAATGGCCATTAATAGATAAATCTAACCAACCAATGTTCAAAAACTACAGTTTATGTCACCCTTGTTCTGAAAGAACTGTCCTTGTAATGGTTCTAAAAAGAAATGCACTGAGACGAGAGCTTTTGGAATTACAGTGGTAAAAGAAGCCACCTTGAAAAAACACGTTTAAATTAGATTCAAAGTTTTGATATAGAAGTTATTAGCTCCATATTACACTGACCAGATTGTGACCAGAATATTGAAAGAGGGCTGAGCTATTCACATCCTAAGAAATGTGCCATGTTGTTTCCTTTATTGCTTATCCACCAAACTTAGTATCAGAAAACAAAACAACAGTGTTTCTATATCACATTTCCAAAGCATACTTTATATATCTTACGTAAATATTTTACTGGCTTCACATGTCAAAAATTATTTTGAAAGTTGCTACAGAAAGTCTACGGGTGGATGGGGTGTTTGTTTTATTATTAATAATAATAATCATTGCCTTTGGTATAGCGTTATCACATCATCGGGGACGTCCCAAAGCGCTTCATAGAATACAGTGAATTGACCATATTTTGTGGACAAAACAATGTAGCCAATTGTGCACAGCAGAGTCCCATACACATTCGTGTGACCACATTTTTTTAAGTGAATATTACCCGCAGAAAAGAAATCTTCAGATCGACTAACAACCAGGTTCCTACTTACTGCTAGATAAACAGAGGCTGTGGAATAAGGAAACTTGCCCAACATTTCATGTTGGAGAATCAAACCCAGATCTTCGTGCAGTTCTAACCACTATGCTGCAGAATTCCATGACAATACAATAACAAACTGAAATATTTTGAATTGCAAAATAAACCCACACCAAAAGCTAGTAACTCACTACATGAAATAAAGTAGTAAATTGTGCCATATGATGCTTGTTAAGGTTACTCAGAATTCACAGCACAAATTTTTATGTGAATTAGAAATTGGGGTTTGTGGTAAATAAGGCTGTACCAGATTCCAGGATCATTTGATTCTGTATTCCATGTTCTCCATTTAAAATCCAAAGGGTTGATCACTTATTAAAATTAAGATCTGATCAGCGCCTTGGGACATCCTCTCGACGTGAAAGGCGCTATATAAATGTAAGTTTTGATTGATTGATTGATTGATTCATACAATGCCAGCTGAAGTCAAATCTCTGAAAAATGGATATTCATTTGTATTATAACCATTTTGGGGGATTGAATTAATTCACTTATATGAATTGTCAAGGTGTATTTCCTAACATTTTGTCAATATTGACATCAGCTCTACATCTGTAGTTATAATTTACGGATTGTTCAAATGATCTAATCATAACAATCAATTAAATATATTCCAGTGATGGCAAATTAGGTGGATTGCACAGTTAGGCTATTGACAATGTATCTGTTCATTTGGCAGCTACCCAGTTTACTTTCTGGGGCAATCCCAGGTACAGTATAAATGTCAGTCAAACTTAATAAAATATAGGTCACTGGTACAGATGTAGCACATCACACCAAGCTCTTCAAACCCTTCCTAGTGGTACAGGTATTTTGTAAATGATTACAAAATGCATCAGTTTTGAAGATGACGGTGTTTGTGTCATTGAGAAATCAAGCTATCTTACTAACAAAGGTGCTTTTTGCTTATATTGAACATTCTAGCAAACAAAAGCTTAAAACAAGATAGTCTACTGTAGTAGGCACAAAAGTAGGCAACATTTTAAATAGAAAGATGTGAGTAATTAAAATTGAAAAAAATCAAATAAATTCAAACTAAGGAGATGTAAGCCTAGGACCCATCTGCTTCATTTTATCTTAAGATTCTATCAAAATTGTTTCCTGTAATCTTAACAAATGTTGTTGTTTGTCTTGTCAACATGAGGGAGAGAAGAAGAGGCTTCACCAAATTCTTCCTCATTCCATTGTCTTTGGAGTAGCAGTAATCCACTTTGATGGGACACATTCCAGTTAATACTCCTCACTTTGTGACACTGGCGATATTAGCTCCTGGTTTCTGCATTTACATTCAGTACTATGGATCCTACCAATTTTTGTCTCCTCTATGTCCTGTTTCTAGATAGAATTGTAGCAGCCTTGTGCCCCACATAGCATTCACTTCATTTCTAATTGCAACATCTGCAACAAAATTACACTTGTATAGCACCTTTCACGTCAATTAATTTGATTGTGCAAACATTCCTATGATATGAAAGGTGATACTTTATACACATATATATACACAGTATAACAGTAAATGTAAATTGTACAGTGATAACGTACACCTTGTATTAGGTTGATTTCGACCATAATTGTTCTGTACCAAACAAAGGATTATACTTTGCACAGAAAAAAATTGTTTTATTCTTTATACAGTAGACAGTTATTAGGTACAAGTGAGTACAGGTTCACTTAAGACTGTTACAATAATGATAAAATCTGTATTTTCCATAGGGAGGAGATGTGCACTATTTGGTCTTTCAGTCCCACATCTCAAACTTCCCTACTATAATTTCATCTTTTGGTCTGATGATTGACTGCTTTAGTTAAGAGAATTAAGAGATAATTATCTGATGCTCAGAGACTTACATATCCCCTAACTATCATTTCTAGCACTATACAAAAACATAGATTGAAATTGATGTTAATTAACTAATGTTTGATGACTACCAACACCAATATTTTAAAAGACCTGATTTAAACTGTTTTCTGATCTACTGAGATCAGTTTCAGTGGAAAAAGTATTGCTCGGATTCATTCTCAGTAAATTCTTTATTAGCTCATTGCCACAGCCTGTGCCCACATCAGACATGATTGCTGTCCCCTAAACTACAATCTTACTGAACCTTGGCCACGTTTTCAGTTCAGTCTTTTGACCATACCTCAAAATATAACACTGAGCATCAGATGATGTTACTGCCAATAGTTAAGAAACAATTAGCAGAGTCTGGGCTACGGAAGTTATTGTTTTGTAGAGAGCACATGGAGTTTTGATCCTTTTGAGTTTAAATGAAATATGCCACTGACAATGCCAAAAGAAAAGTCCCAAGTCTTCCAGGAAATGTATTTAACTGGGTTTTACTGATCAGGAATGTTTATGGGAGTTGGCCTCCTCCCAGGCATAATGGGTGATGTTTTCTCAATTTATTTCAAATTCATTTTGCTATTTTCTATAACCAAGCATCAGATGTGAAATAATACAGATAGCATTATTCAGGCAATGAATAACTGCAGAAGTACCCCCATTTTAAAAATTAGAAAAGACAGGAATACTGAATCCATTTTACTCTTCTGGTTGGGCAAGCTGTACCCCAAAAAACAAGACAACCAGTATAACTGGCAGCAGCCACACTCTATTGTCTTCAGATGTGAAATGAAGACCTAGTTCAATTGATATTAGCTACTGCCTTCTTACAATTCTATCTCCTAAGGAATGTCTCCCACCAGAGCAATTGCTGTAACCTAAATAAGAATAAATTAACTGCTTACAAACCATCCTCAATAATTGCTTAGCAAATGCACACTATTTTATATATACTGTGTATATATATATATATATATATATATAATATATACTATACTTACCAGCCACGTAAAAGGCATTAAGAATGCTTTGAATTAATTAGAAATTGTAATCAAAGGAATCAAAATTGTAGCAATAGGATATTACATTTGTCTATCTTTATTGTTTTGCCTACCCCAATTGCTCGCAATGATGTCTTGGGAATCTGATTAGAAAGTGCACATGAGGGCAGAATCTGACTCTTGTGATTTACCCCCCAATCACCCCCCACCCCAAACTCCCTGATCAATTTCACATTCAACTATTTACATATTTGCAATCGAAGGAGGGAAACGTGTTTTCAATTATTCTTCCAACCCCCACTCAGGATTAACAAATACTATACTGTACTATAAACTAGGCTGTTTGCTTATGGATTATTGTATTCAGGTGTGAGTATTGTAATATAATTAGATTTTATTATGTATTAAATGTCCAGATCACAGTATATTTTGTATGCGAAGAAACACAATTTGTCACAGAATAACCAGCATGAAGTGAATAATGAATTTTGGCTGGAGGATTGATTCACTCCAGGATACAAGGGAAAATTGATCTTTCTTTGAATAATGCCGTGGGATCTTCAACATTTCTGAACAGCAGACAGGACCTTCAATTAAAATCTCATCCAAACCACAGGAACTCCCATCAATAGAGCAGTCTGCTAGCAATGCATTGATGCGTCAGCCTAGGTTACGAACTAAATATATATTTATATTGAGGTGCTCAATGTAAATCAGGCTACTCATTATAAACTTGTTTGAAAAAAATGACATCTCGCTTCCAAATAAAACCGTTTGCTTTCTTCTGCTGGGAACTTTATTGTAATTGATGAGCATGTACATTTCTGGAGCTTTTTTGGACCAAATTCACTTTATAATAGATGACTGCTATGCAGCTATTGTTGTATTATATGTCATCTTCAGTTCTTCATTTTTATTCTATTCCATTTCTGTGTAGAAAATTTAGCAATGCAGAACAGGTTAGAAAAATGTTACCTATGGATTGTGGTCAAAAATAAACCTTGTTAATCTTTAGGGTACAATTATTTTGAAGAAAGAGTTACAACTATCCCAGAGGCAGTTTACCTCTACCATCATCTACCATTGTGAAAAATTTAAATTTTTCTTCCTTGCTTCAACTATAAACTCGTTTACATGGCATGTCAAAACGCATCCCCAAATTTGTGTTCCATATCCTTTTGTAATGCTTCACTAAGAGAAATAATGGTACGTGTAATGTTCACGTGTCTATTAGATCACATTCTATATAGATTTTGTGTACAGTATTTGGTTTAATGTTGCTTAGTGTCCCATTTTCACTAAATCTAAATTTGCTGTTTCACTTGGCTGCAAATATTATTCTTCATATCTTCAAGCAATCTCTTGTATTCTAAGCAGGAAAAGCTGAATTTGGTCAACGTTTACTTGCTTTTATTTGCTAGTATGGTTGAAGGGAGGAAGACTCACAATGATTAAAGTGTATTCAACTGGAGTGTTATAGCACTGTGCTTTAAAATTAGTTTGTGTGATTCATTTAATGACCATAACAAATTAGTGAACCATATATCTTACAAAACCTTCCCCCCCCCCCCCCCCCCCCCCCTATTTCTACATAGATGGAGAGGTATTATTCCTGTTGGAAAACGTCTATCGGGAACTAGATTTGTTGCTTTTAAAGTGCCTTTGAAAGGGGTAAGTATCCTTTGATCCTTTATATTTAAAATGTTATAAAATTTAACCGTTAAAGATAAACTGACATCTTCCACTCTTTTCTCACCCTTCTCCAGAAAGTCAATTTTTCCCCTAGTCAAGTCAACTCAAAAGTCAACTCAACCATCATTAGTCTAGTGTATTGCCTCGTGTAATATATGTTATATCATTTCATAATCTGGGTAGGCCTGCAGCAGAAAAAATATTTTCCAATCCATAAACTGTGCTGGATATTGTTCCATAGCATGTTCTCTAGTGACTTTGCACAAATAGCTATTTGACAGAGATAAATATGTTAATCATATAATACTTTGTTCCATTCTTTATTTTACAGGCAATAAGCCAAAGGCTCACAGCAAAGCAGAAGTTTTCTCCAAAAGATCTTATAGCTAAGATCAAAGAACAGAGTGAGGAGCTTGGATTAATTGTTGATTTGACGTATACGACTCGCTACTACACAGAAAAAGTAATATAGATAGAGTTTACCTTAAGCACAATTGATGATTATTACATTGACTTTTAAGTTGATATGGCTTCTAAAAATATTTTGTGTATTTAGGATTTGCCTAAAAGTGTACAGTATAAAAAACTTTATACTGTGGGGCATGAAGTTCCAGATGATGCTACCATTCTTCAATTTAAACGAATGGTCAGAAAATTCTTGTGGGAAAATGCAGATAATGGTAATTATTCATTTTTATTAATTGAATAATCTGTAGTTTGTTATGTCTATAGGTATCAGTGCAGGTAAGCAGCATTTTTGTGTGGGAGGGTGGAGAACAGTGGTGCATTTTGCATAAATTCTGAAGTTTCATATGCAATTCTCTTGTAATAGTGAGAGTTGCTGCCTTTCATTAAAAATATTTGGATATTCACTTCTCATCTGTTTTACGCTATAAAGTACATCAGTAATATAATACCCTAAACGAAGATTTCAGGACACTTCACAGCAACAGTGTCAGTGTCAGTGTCAGATGCCAAGCAAGGTGGGGGTAAGCAAGGGTAGAAGTGGTTGAAGAGAGATTTATAGGTGGGGTTTAAGGCAAAGTACCATTGCAAGGGGTAGAGAAAAGGGGTACCAAAGGGTTTAGTTGCTGAAGGTTCAGCTTCAAATACAGTAAAACCTTATTTATCTGGTACCCAACCTACCGACATACTCAACCAACCGGTATCTCCCAATTGTATTGACACTCGCAGTATGCTCACTTTGCACATGTGTGGCGCATGCGCAGTTATTAAACTTGCCGAACGCTGGAATGCTTTTTTACCGATCATTTTACCGAGTGTGCTGGAATGCTTTATTGGTAAGTATCCATACAATATTCTGTTACTATTTAGTCTATTATTAATATGGTATGTTTTAAAATAAGTTAATTTTTTTGTAGGATTTTTGGCAACTTGTCACTTGACTATGCGGCATATTTAATTAACCGGCACCGGGGCAGGTCGAGGGTGCCGGATAACAAAGGTTTGACTGCATAGCGATTTATTGAATGGTGACTGCATTGGCACTTGCAATTACTTTTTTCTGAAGAATATGTTGTAAATATTTTGTTTAAAAATATTTAGGAATTTTGCTGAAATTCATTTGTCAAATGTGGTAAAATATTTAATATTTTAAAAATCTGTATTCTTGTATACAGGGTTATTTTTCCAGTTGGAAATTTTAAGATTTCAAAAGAAATCTGTATTTTAACATTATTTGGAATTTATTTTTAGATGTTATTATTGGAGTTCATTGTACCAATGGAGTTAATAGAACTGGATACCTTATCTGCAGGTAAATATTGGCGATTTAAAAAGTTTTCAAATGTTCATTTGGGGTTAATGCAGTCAATCTTTCACACGTTGATTTACAAATTGAAAAAGTGTCAGATTTTAATAAAATTAGAGAGCTAATAAAGGAGGTATTAACATTGAGAAATAGTTTATGATATATATTTGAAATCCTACATAATTGTAACTTAATATAAATGTCTTTTGCAAACCAAAAAGTCATTACCTGTCAATGTTATTTTGGATTGAACTAATCCTTTTTATATTCCCAAAACAAGGTACCTAATTGATGTAGAAGGAATGGAACCAGAAGCTACCGTTGAGCGTACGTACTTTGTATGTTCAGCCCTAAAGACATTTATTTTCTATCAAAAAAGTTAAACACACAAGTGACACATCCTCGTCCTATTTATTTTAAGTTTTCAACATAGCTCGTGGCCACAAAATGGATAGAGCTGTATATCTGACTGATATTCGAAGAGGACCAATGAGAAGGTGATTTTGCAGATTTTCTAAATTATTTGATTTTATTATACATTGTTCTGAAACATTGTACAGGTGGACATTGAAAATTGTATGGAACTATCCAAAAACAGAAGCCAGTTTTCCTGGTGTCTTGGCCAATAATCCCCTGTTAAATTTGTCATTTACTTTGTGGCTATTGTTAGCTGTGTGCTTATGGTTGTCACATAAGCCTATGAAATACAAACTCACTGCACTTTGCAGTATGAAGTGTTTTCAGATGTCTTCCCTATATAATGAAGGCAAGGATAAAATCTATTGCAATCTAGTGAAAAATGACTTGGTCAATTTTAGTTGTTTTATGATTAGTAACTCAAGTGGAACATAGTGGTTTTGTATAGAAAATATAGAATATTAAATACTGTACTGTAATAAGATATGGATTTCTTTAATTTAATTTTTAAATTTTCTTTAATTGAAATCTGTTTATTTTTGTGGCTACTCACCATCATCCTATTTCCACCTAAAAGAATTGGGATGACCTAGTTTGTGGTTTTCTCTATCTTTCTTGCTGTGTTATCGAGTGGGAACGATTTAATCTAGATTAAAACCAAATGGGAATGTGCTACAATTTGTTTTGCTTTACTCACTGCTATTTGCTGGCATATGGTTGTCTTCATCACAAGCCTACTTTACCACAGAGTCCTTGGAACATTTTGAGTCTGTATCCTCTTTATCTTGAGCATGTGTCCTCTTATCTTTCCTTCACAAATATTTCATCAAAATATTTTGCGAATTTTTTACTTGTTCAAAAATAAAACAAATATTTCAGTAAATTCCATGCAAGAATTATGGGCGGTTAAGTTTAGAATTGACACTAACCTGTACTTTCTTACCTTTGATTATTCTTTTGCAGTAATTTAGGAATGGACGTATTTGAACGAGAACCATCACCAATGGATCCATTTTCGCCATATTCATATTCACATGGTCCAAGACCTCTACTCGATGATTATCCAGGGTAAAGAACCAAATCTCCTTTTTATATATAGTGTAGAGAAAATCATATGAAGTACTGTGCTTCAAAATTGTATTTTGGTAACTGGTTAATTTTAAGCTATATTTACAGGAGAACATGTGGGGGAGAAGGAGGATGGAAATACGTATGCCTTTGGACAGCAGTCCTGTTGTGAATGTCTGGTCTGCTGCTAATGAACAGACATTTTATGAACATATGTAGATAATTGAGGAAGGAATTGGTTATTTATAGTAACTGAAGTTGTAAATCTAGATTTGGAGACTCAATTTCGCATCATAACCATTACTTTCTTTACTGTTCCTAACCAGTATGGATTTATGTCATGTTTCCCGTTTAGCTCTGAGATGTGGCTGGTAAGTGGTAAGAAGGCTTCTGCCCACACTAATATTATCCTTTAATTGTCTAATACAGTATTTGCAAACAAGCCTTACTCAAAAAATCATACTGAACTTTTGTAATCTGCAAAATGTGGCTTTTCAATTGACTAGTTTGTGGTTTATTTTTCTCTTTAAATTTATAGTTTGTGTACAGAAAATAATAAAACAAATGATTATTGCTTTTCCTTTCTCCTGAATTCAGGCCTGGTTCAAGACATGGGCCATCTCATGGACGCCTACCTCTTCCTTCTCGAGACTTTGATGCACCCCCTTATGACAGGTGGCATGATAGGTAATTTCCATTTAAGGCTTTACAGTTTTATTTCGATTGTTGCTTTTGTATATTTTAAGATTGCATATTAATGCTAAGTCTAATATAAATAAGTATTATTCAAATGTGAGAATATCAACCCTGTGAAATTAAAACACTTAAAATACTTAAAATACAATATCCAGTATTAGCTTTCCCCATTTCTCTCTTTCACTCTTCCTGTATTTTATTTTAGTTTTTTTTTTCTGTTTTCTTTGTTTTTTTTCTTAACAGCTAACCTTAAAATACTTTAATACAGTGGGTTGTTTTTTCTCTCTCTCCCTGTCCGTTTTAGGGGAGGAGACAAATTCCAGCAAGGCTTCCATTAGCTGAAAAACAGCTCGAAAAGCCAGTTTTCAGCCAATGGTAAGTCCGAGCATTGAAGATTGTAAAAGCAAAGCAGGTCAATTTTGCAATGTATAGCAAACTTTAAAACTACATTAATTTTTAACAGATATATTTAATAAATTCCAGCTACATCTTAGATTGTATTTCCCAGGGTCTGAAGGGAATTTGATTGGTAGGATGCTTTCTGATTGTGATGCTTGTTTTTCAGTGTTATTATGGTTGCACATTATACATTATTAATGTCTTTATGGTGTCATGTTTTGCCCTCCTCCACCCACTCCTGTGTCTCCCGAATCAAAATGACAACATGGCCCAGCTCTTGCAAATAATAATTGCATTGCAAATAATAATTGCTATTTTTGGTTGACCTTTGAAGAAACACACTTAATTGCAACATTCTTCTGTAAGAAAACAAATGAATGTTTCTTTTTGGGGGCGTGGAGTGCGGGCAGAGATTAATGTGAATGTTATTGAAATTAGAATGAATGTTTGCTTGATTGACCAGTGTGTATATTAGGAAAAACTGAACTGCTATTATTTTTTTTCTGAATGTTGTGCTTATAAAAAAAATGATTTAAGCATTTGCCGAAGGATTCCACTCTGGATCAAGTACAATTAATCCACAGTTAAAAGATTTTTTAAATGAAATTTATTTCTGAAATTTGTTCTCGATAATTTAATTTCTAGACCAAGACTTCTTCCTCCACCACTTCCACCTCCTCCTCCTTCATTTCTTTATGGGGAACGCAGACTGCTTCCCCACTTTGATGACTATCCTCCAGAGGAATATAATGAACGTTCAAGGTACTTGAGCATTAAAAATGTGAATGAGTCGAACTGGATATTGGTTTTGACACGAAAAGAGATGCAGAAAAACCTGAAAATGCAGTAAAAGCCCATTTATCTGGCACCCTCGGGACCTGGCCAACGCCGGTTAACTGGCATGCCAGATATTCAGGGATCTGACGCCGAAAACCCAACACAAATTTTTTTAACTTATTTTAACACATACCATATTAATAATAGACTAAATAATGACAAATAATAACAGACCTTTGTTATTCACCTAAAAATCACCTTTGCTGGTAAATGCCTGGTTTGAAGCCATAATACTGGGGTAGAAGTGTGCAGTCTATCTTCTACAATGGCTGACGTGAGGGAAAAAAACATCAGCGCGACTTGAAGGCTCTACTAGCGGCAAGCCGAAATACCGATGCGAGGGGGGGAAAATGCGCCACCGCGATTATGCCAGATAAGATCCGGTTATTCGAATGGGGACCTTTTTGTTTGAGGTGCCGGTTATACGGAAGTTACGGTTGATCGGGTCACAGATAAATGGGCTTTTACTGTAACACAGTTGCATTTGAGTGATTTGGTTCTTTTTTGATCCCCCCCACCCCCCACTTGCCCCCAGGTCCAACCATTTCAACGAGCACAGAGCGATACGTAACTCAGAAGAAAGTCCACGTATGCACGCTAGATATGCACCATACTCCAACAGACCACCGGCATCTCAAGATCGTTTCAGGGCCGATTTTGAGAGGAAATCGTATTCCATTTCAGGCAGAAGAGAATTAGAACCACAGCGGACTGCAAGTTTCCCGGCTTTTACACGTGATTATAATCATGGTCATCCAATTGACCATGGTCCCAGCCCACGTGAAGTAGGTAGCAGTTGCTATCATAATTTTGATAGATTTCATGAGTATGAATGGAACTAAATCACTAACTTTAATGTACTGTATATTCAACTTTTTTATTTTGAGTATGGTAAAGACTTCTCATATATTTCATTACAGTTCTAGGCTTTTACCATGCAGCTTGTTTTTCCAAAAATGAATATTGAAGGACCAGAATTCCTCTAAAATGCCTTTTACTTGTTACATGGACATAGAACTGTGTAGATGTAAAGACGTGTTGGTTTTATTAGTATGATGTAAGATGAAAGCAGAAATGTACACTCATTTTTTTGTAAATTCAGTATGAATATAAACTCATTGTCTGTTTCAAGTTTGTTTCTTGACTATCCAAGCACAACAGATTGTAGACTTTTTTTAAAAAAAATAAACATCATCAGACTTTAAGTGTATCTAATATTGTACATTGCTTAGGTGACAAGAACTCACTGTCAATTGCAAATGATCAGTCAACTTTAATGTTATGTTGTACATAAACAGAAAGGCACTATACAGTACTCTGTGAAAGGTTACTGCTGTAATGCTGTACAATTCTTACTACCGATCAAGTTGATTTTCATCATCATAATCAAAATTGACCAAATCAATGAGCTAGCCCTGCTGAATTTCATAGAGACTCACTAATCAAGTCATATTACAATAAATTCCTTAAAATAAATCAGACTGTGCAATTTTGTTTTCTTTCCCCTCCCCAGAGTCTGGTTGACTTTGGTTAGATGGGCTGTGATATCACACAGGAAATGAAGCTTCAGCAACAAGCTTCCACTTTGCACCTATAATGGAAAGCATCAAAAGAATCTCAAATGTATTTGAATTCTGGTAAAATAAATCAATAAATTGTTGAAGCATACTGCTTGTGTGCATGTTGGTGCATACTATGTTAATCTAGAAAGGGTGGAATACAGAAAGATATAAATTATTCTGTAACACCATTTTATAAAATTTATGATTACTCAATTGTGGAAAATTCTCAAATTCTGTCTTAATTTGGAAGCAGATTCTTTTTGAAAATTGCAGAAAACTTTTAGGTAAAATTAATGAAGAAATCACATCTGACAAGCCCTAGAATTTTTCAAGAAAGGCACACATAGGGTCCTCTGGTCTCTGACGCTTTATCTTGTAGGCTTCAATTTCTGCTTCCATTGATTGCTTGCCATCATGCATGCAATTGTAAGGCCGTTTTCTCTCATCTAGTTTCATTAGCTCATCCACTTTCTTTAACTGTTTTCCCTCTGCGGAAAGAGCCTACAAATAAATTGAATGGAAAACACATTTTAAGAACAATTATTTAGTTTACTTTTTTTATTACAATTTTTTTAAATCTTCAAATGCTAAAGCAACATACATAGTCATTCCACTTTCATTCCACATTCTGTAAAGTGCATAAACATTTACTGAAGGGAATATGGGGAATGTAAAACTATGATTTGAAAAATTAGTACACTGCTCAAAGAGGGACTAACCTCCAGTGAACATTCAGTTGTTGAATGTTGCTTGACCACACATGGAAAACCTTCTTGAAAAGTCATCAGGTCCATTATCTCCTGCAAAAAAACACAATTTACCATTAAGTAAGCTGGCTTGATTTTAAATATAATATGCAATTTCTATGTACATTTTCATACCTGTGCTTTTCTACCACTTTCACCGGAACAGTATGAATGCTTGAGAAAGGAATGGCAGCACTTGTATCCCCAATTTCCATTTTTCCAATATGAACCCCATACAGTCTAAACATGAATAACAGCATATTCGGTTAACAAAACATGCCACAAAACATTTGATTATGTAAAGGAGCAGAAGTGAATATTAACAAAATATGTTGAGCTTTAGGGGATTGACCGTGAACTGGGGAATTCTCACATTGATAGCGAGTTACAAAACAGGATGTAGTAAACTAACCACACATAGGTCTGTAACATTTGTTACAAAACTATCGTTTAAATCTTTGCATGATTGCTTTAACTAATTCATATCTTTACAAGATTAGACTATCATATGTCTACAACATTAGACCCTCTTGGCAGAGTTGGCTTAGCTTCAGGAAGCAGAAACATCAAACATAATCTAAATCAATGTTCTGTTTTACTATTATTAATCCTACAATACAATTGTGAAATACATCGGCACAAAAAATCTTGCCTACTGTATGATTGTTAATGTACACATCCTCTTCATATTTTGACTTAGCAGTAGCCTTCAAATGCCTTTGAATGAGCAATCCATGCTTGGAGTATTCTGTGTACTCCTCGGTCTGACCCAACAGCAGCATTCTTGAGGGTGGTTCCAAATAATCCTGCACTCCATACTAAAAATAAACACCCATATCATCAAAAACACTTGTCTTTTTTTCCTGGAATAAACTTTTTTTTAAATGCAATATTTCAATAGTGTTATTACCTCAAACCCCTCAACAGCTTTGGGACATCCTCCCAATGTAAAATACACAATATAAATGCAATTTATTGTTATTGCTAAAAATGTAATAGAGTAAGAATTAAACTGCACACTGACTTGCCTTTTCAATAATGCTTTCCCGTTGACCCTTTTTAAACTCTTCATCTTTTATTACGAATGATTTATGCAACATCTCAAGTTTGGTGGGATCTGACTGGAGATGCACATCCACTCCATGCTCGTAGGCTTCCCAGGCAAACACTTAAAGAGAATCAAAAGTGTGGATTCAGGTATAAATTACATATGGTACGCAAGGACGAATGAGATTCACTTAAGTTTCATACATACATACATTGTGACTGAGTCATCATGGAGACGTCACCCATTAATCGCAAAACATTTTCAGCAATGTATCCATTTCTAAGAAAATACAAATTCATGTCAACATACTTTGCAAAATCATAATGTACCCATACACTGTCCAAGGTTATGAACTGCAGTGTTACTGACGCAGAAGTTGATTAATGGTACGTATTAGCTGTTCTCAGAGAATGCAGTACTGTGGTAGGTTTGCTTCCATTTGCCTCACTGTCACTGATGCTATAATGTGACAGTGGCACATGTTTTAGCCTAAAAATAGAGCCATAGATTCTGCTCTTGATTGCTTATGTCGTGCTTAGTGATTGAGGTGATTGCTTATCCAGTGCCTTGGGACGTCCTCCCGCCGTGAAGGGTGCTCTATAAATGTAATTTTGTTGTTGTTGTAGTGGCCCTACCCCCACCCCCCGATTGTAAGATGCACATGAATAGTGACATCAACAAGGTGTGATTTTAATGGCGGAAATCCTGTTAGAAGCTGACATTGCCAAATCATATTATTTTTAATGAGGATTTTTTTTGGTCAGGCCTCCTGCTTCTGATTGCTGCTCATTGTTATTGTGCCATTCAATATCAAGTACTTTCAGGCCAGTTATCACCAATGCTATCAAAATGTTATCAAAATGTTGCATTGTCTTGCAATGACCACCCTTATATTTTAAATAATCAGACACTTTTTTCAGGAGAAGGCTATCCACATATGAATAAGACATCTAATTTTAGGTGTACCTGTTTGAAGAACCAAAATATATTTTTTTACATTCAAACATTCTATCGAAACCATCCATAAGAAACATGAAAACAAAATCCTAAAAACACACTCATTGGGTTTCTTTCCCGAATATGGGTTCTCTCTCATTGATCTGGAGTAGGGGTCGTAATAAGCAGAGTTCAAATCCAGGTTCTTCAGGTACTGCGATTAAAAAGGCAAAATTAGTGATTAGCATTATTATGGGAGACCGCTGTGATCAATTGGTTGCTGCATTTCTCCCACAGTCAATTAACTTTACAATGTATTCTGTGAAGCACTTTGAGATAGACCTAATAAGGTCTATCTTATTCGAGATAGACCTCGAGATATTCGAGATAGACCTCGAAGACCTAATAAGGCACTAAATCAAATACAAGAATTATTATTATCAATAATTGGAGAATTTTAAAAAGAATTTCTAACTTGAAATAAATCTACCAACCTTAGCTGTATCTTCACGGATTCTGAGATTTCGAACAGTAATTCTCATTTTGGAATCTACTTTTTGCCCAGGCATATCAAACTCATCTGCATATTTGTCTTCATCCTTATCCTTGGCATCTGCATCCTGAAGGCGCAATACAAATACAGTGATTAATGTCATCACCCAATTACTAAAATACAAGTAACCTGCATTAATTCGGGAGGGAGATTGTAAACCGAATGGAGGGGGCCATGGATAGAGCCTTAAGGTACACCACAGGTGACTCTGATAGGGGAAACCATTTGTGGAGACAAAGTGTAAAACATCCATTTTACTTTTAATCTCAGATAAAACCCAGGATGAAGATAGATTATTGTCCAAAATACAGAATAACATTTAATGGTATAAATTACCTCTTCTTCATCTTCCTCCTTCCCAGGACTGATTTGCTTTAGGAAAAAAAACATTAAATTACACAATCATTTACATTTCACAAAAATATACCTGCATCCAGATAAGAATTAAGATACATTTCCAGTATAGCAACACTCGCTAAACATGTTAATTACGGTAGCTAAAAGTTTATTTAAACCTTTGAAATGCAGGGAAAATGTTGGAATTAATTTTCGCATAGTACAAGGGACTAATATTTTAATAATATTAACTTTTTAAAATGCAGGTGTGCAATAAAGGATCATTTTAGCAATAAACTTAATTCTGCTTCAAGATTGATTGATTACCGACACTAAACTGCTAACTTTGGAGCAAGGACAAATCAGAATTCTGATTTCAAGACATGTTTACACTAACAAACAATGCTTATCCCATTTTAGAAAGCAAATAATCAATTCAAAAAAATATTCACCACTGATTTGAAATAGGCTGGTAAGTCTAGGATAAATTTGACTGAAGTCTGGACAGATGTAGAATCTAGAAATTGCAGAAAAAAATATATTTCGTTAAGAGTTCACAAATACTCACCAGTTTGTTTGGTACATTGTCACTTGATACCCCTTCCTGGATTTTCCGTGTTTTTAACTGTCTCCTAGTCTGCCATGTAAAATCCAGATATGAATGAAATTTTTACACATGTAGTTTGATAAAACACCCATATTTTGAACTGAGGCGTTGAACCCAAATTAATCCAAGAGAAAGGAAAATAATGTAATTATGTATTACAGGTGACAAAAGCAAGATTTAACTAAAAAAAAAGTAAGGCTTCCATAGAGTTTGTTTTAATGTGAAATCGATGTATTTATTTTATTATTAAAATTATTAATCAATAATAGATTTGTTCACAATATTTTAGAAAAATATGAAAGATTTGACTGCAGAATTTATTTAATGAGAGACCAATGGTTATCAGAAAAATAAGACATAATTCTTCAGGACTAGTACAAAGACAAGACAGTAATTGAAATAGTAACAAATAAATGAATATTTCTGAAGTTTTTGAATTGCTAATTTCCATAGTTTCCTTACAATGTCAATTTTTTCATATTCTGCTATGATCTTCTTCTGTTCCTCTGGATCATAACCATTCCACTTGTCTCTCTTGCCATCATAATCAAGGAATAGCTGTGGCTGAGTGTACTCATCTGGAGCTATATTTGTTGCAGTGTACTTTGCTCCCACTTTTCTCGGCCTCTGCAAGAGTGCATTTATTTTCAGAATTTCCCATGTTACTTTATCTAAATCTCTCTTGTGATGTAAAGCCAGAGATAGAGAGAGAAGCCAGACGGATGGAAAGACAAACGGAGAGATTGATGGAGAGACAGATGGAGAAACAGAGCTGCACTGGCATGGTGTGTGGGGAGAGAAGGGATATTAATATGTGTGAGCTGAGAGAGAATACAGTACAATAGTAACAGTACAAATCCTGATGGAAGAAATTTTGGTTAGTGCATTTCATTTTGCACAATGTTCACTGATTTTGTATCAACAAAGATGCCAATTAGTGAAGGTAAAAGTCTCTCAACAGACATTTCAAAAATCCTATTTAACTTCTAGCTTTGCCCAACTCTAGCTGTACTTAAAAAAACAAAAACTGCTGGGAACACGCAGCAGGTCAAACAGCAACTATGGAGAAAGGGAAAATGAAGCAACGTTTCAGGTCCACGACCCTTTGTCAGAACTGTCCACAACGAGTCGTGGACCCGAAACGTTGACTCGCTTTTCCTTTCTTCCTAGATGCTGCCTGACCTGCTGAGTGTTCCCAGCAATTTCTGTTTTTGTTTCAGATTCACTAGATTCACTAGACTAGGTACAGAATGCATTACAAGCACTCAATATCCTGTCCAGTAAATGCTTTCATTTCAACTAACCGTTTATCCAATTTCAACACTTCTTAACGCCCACAGAGAGCAGCAGCAGCATGGGTTGACTTCAATAGAAAAACTGCAGAGGACAACAAATGTAAATGAACATACATCTAAACAGAATAGCTGAATTTTTGTAACCTGCAAATTAATAAAAGAAAACGGAACCACCTACCTCCATACATTCTTTCTTCGCATGTGTAATAGCACCACAATTTTCACATGCCCCTCTCCTGTATCTGGTTGTATGATTACACTATAAAAAACAAAAATGTAACTTTTCTGAAGAAGCTACCAGGTTTATTTTTACTGTACGTTTTTCCCATTAGCAAATTCGTATTCATAAGAGAAATATCTGGACAGGGAAGAATTAAGACATTGTTTATGGTTACACGGTACTTACATGGTATAACAATGAATGATTATGTAGTGTAGCAGATATTTTATATGCAATTTGCATTTATATAAGGTATTCTGCAAATACTCACCTTCAAATCGTGTATATACCAATCTTTTATGGTATTATAGTTGTATTGTTTCTCCAGGTGAGGGCGTTGATGCTTCAGAGAAGGTATGTTTGTGCTGTCTACATACCATGGTACAGTTGAAATATACTCAGGAATATGTGGATTTATATCCCTTTAATTGAAAAAAGATTATTTCACTCAAAAGCTAAAAAAAAAAGGGGGCAACATTTGAACATTAATTGTCAAGTTCTTTGAACATAAATTTGGTTTTGACCAAAATGGTATTGATGCATATAAAATGAATAATTAATCTAATCTAAATAAACTCTCGCTTTCACAACCTTAGAATGTCCATCTACCAAATACAGTCACTCCACCTTACGGTAACATTTTATTGTTCTTATTATTAATGAGATTTTTCAAAAACGTTGTGAGCCACAAAGATTTGTAAAGAATGGGCTATATTTTAACCAAATAGCAGCATTTAAACTAAAATAAAGACACTGAAATAGCAGTATAAAAATAAAGTCACCCATCTTCTATCTTAAATCATCTTCAACCAGAAATTAAATATGAATTACCTCCCATCTTCATCTGTTTCAGCTGGTACCAAGCCCAGCTTTCTCTGTTCTTCTACGTCTTTCTTTTTCCTCCGAGCTTCTTTTAGTCTTCGAGCTTCAGCAGATTCTGGCAAAGCGGCAAATGCCATTTCAAAAGGGCTTCTTCCCAATCACATCAGAAATTGGCACAAGTCGATAACTGTATATGCTTCATTTCTAAGATATTAAAGAGAAAGTGGGGAGAGAACAAGTTGAATAATTCATTGTGAAGCTCCACAAAATAAATACTTTTGTGAAATAAGCATGACAATGACATGAACAAAATTTGTATTACAGTATTTGGGGCAAATCTACTCTATATTATGTCTTGAAGATGTGATAAGGCACTATATCAAATGCAAGGACTATTAGCGTTATTATTATACAAATTCAATTTATATAATTTAGGACTCTGTTCAAACAGAGATTTTTAAAACGTAAAACAATAAAGTAACATATTTAATTGCACAACAAGATACTGTATAACTACTTACCTGACATAAGGCACCAGTTCCAGAAGGCATAAAGTAACACCAAGCAAAAAATTATTCAGAATAGCATATATCGCAAAGCCAAGCAACAGCCCTACTGGGTAATATGCTGCCCATATGAACTTGGCATGCAAAAATCAAACAAATGGGTTGAGAAGTACAACCAAAAAATTAATCAAACCACAAGATTGCTGAGATCGTGCTAGGCTTATTGGGTGCTTGGCAACAACACTGGTTAAGTTGAAATAAAGCTATTAGTTGAGTAATATAAGCAAATTAAATAACTAAACTTTAACCACCAGACATAAACAACAAATGGGGAGATAGGCTTTTGTGCATCCTTAACATGAACATTTACCTGCAGTTTTTAATCTTTTTAGACAAACATTTTTGCAAACTCCTTTCAAAACTGACGGCACCAAAAGCAAGGCTCCAAGCAGCAGTAAGAAGCTTATGTAACCACTCGTAACCCATGATGCTACTTAATAATTTTGTTGCTGCTTTTCAAGGTTGCCTTGAGATTTTATCTTCATTGTTTCTTCTTGAAAAGGAAGTTAATACTGTTCAGGTTAATTTAAAACAAGATACCAGGATTAAATTTTAAATAAAATATTATATAATTTCCAGCCACTTTCAAGTTTATTGTTGTCTTCTAAGTGATATTTTGATTGAAAACTTCCATATAGATTTGTGGGCTTGAGGACAGGGCACTTGCCTTCAGTTACCCCAGTGGAGGAGCTACTACCAACATTGGCACTATAGACCAAATGGATTGCTTATGTGCTGCAATATGTTCCATGTTTGAATATAATTTTTTCCAATATCATATTTGCCCCGGCCCCAAAATACACTCCAATGAATTACACCCCTCAACATAGGGCATAGTTTATTGCTCTTTCTTAAACATGCCATATTTATGAGCAAATAAAGTCAATTTCAATTCCGCATGAAAATCAGGGAGATGATGCTTGTGAAATGAGGTTCAATGTGTCTTTTGTTCTATGAAGAATGATTAATCTTTTGCTAAAACAGTGGCACTTTTGAGTTATGTGTAGGCAAGTGGTCCACAATACAAAACTCACTGTACATTGAGATAAAGCCGAATGCAGAGTGAAATAAAGCCCAATGTACTTCAAGTTGAAGCTTAAAATACACTGGGCAGAATCCAACCAATCCATGAATATGACTGTTCTGTATAATCCAACTTTAAAGCTTTACGAGGAGTTTATGTATTATTTTTAGAATAGGGTGATGATGCATCACATTCTTCAACATAAGGGCAGTTTTAAGTACAGTATAACAAATTGTCAACTGACATCAATTTCCTACATGTCTCTTATTACATAGTCTAGCTGGTTTAGCTAGTTATCAGAGTATTACTGAGTTCTACAGGAGCTTCAACATCCACCTGAACGCGAATGCAGTGATTTCCTCTAGCAACATAGCGCTCCCCCACACCCACCCACCCACCCAGTACAGTATCTTTAGAAGGGGAGAGACTAAATAGTGTTGGCGTTCAGAGGGACTTGGGCGTCCTTGTTCACCAGTCACAAAAAGTTAGTTTGCAGGTATAGTAAGCAATTAGGAAGGCTAATAGTATGTTGGTGTTCATTATAAAATGATTAGAATATAAAAGTAGGGAAGTCTTGCTGCAGCTGTATAGGGCCCTGGTGAGATCGCACCTGGAATACTATGTCCAGTTTTGGTCTTTTTTTTTAAGAAAGGATGTGCTCGCCTTGGAGGGGGTACAATATAGATTCACTAGATTGGTACCTGGGATGAGGGGAATGAGTTATGAGGATAGGTTGAGCAATCTAGGCCTATATTCTCTAGAATATATAAGAATTAGAGGTGATCTTATAAAAACCTATAAGATTATTAAGGGGGTAAGACAGAGTAGATAGTGGGAGACTGTTTCCCCTGGTTGGAGGAACTGTAACCAGGGGTCACAGACTGAAGATTAACGGTCAGCCCTTTTGCACTGAGTTGAAAAAAAAATTCTTCATTCAGAGGGTAGTGAATTTATGGAATTCTCTACCCCCAAAGGGCTGTAGATGCTCAGCCCTTAAACATATTAAAGACTGAGATTGATAGATTTCTTATGGATAAAGGGATTAAGGGATATGGTGATAAAGCGGGTAGGTGGAGCTAGAATAGATCAGCCATGATCTTATTGAATGGCGGTGCAGGCTTGAGGGGCCAAATGGCCTGCTCCTAATTCTTATGTTCTTATATGTTCTTATGAGAGTATTGCCCTTTATGCATCACGTTGGAAGTTGCTGTCATGTCACAGAGGAGCGACGTGCATCCAACCAACCATCCAACCCAACTAACCAACCATCCAACCCAACTAACTAACCATCCATCCAATCAACCAACTATCCACCCAACTATCCAACCCAATCTACCGACCAATCATGCCACCCGAACAACTCAGCACCATGTCATGTCGCTGCTCACCGCCAGGCGGCTCCTCGGTGGCTTGCCAAGGCAAGCGGCGGCTCTCGGGAGAGACGCCGATCTCGAGAGAGACGCCGATCTCGATTGGTTGCCGGGAATCGGCGCGCGACCAATCAGAGGCGGGGAGGCATACTGGGTAAGAATAAATGCAAGATGGCTCCTCATATAAAACCAAACGCCGAGCCGCTCCGCCCGCCTCGCAAAAAAGCACGATTTTCGGCCGTTTTTAAATACCCTTTTCCGTTCACACCGTGTCCTGAGGGTCAGCCGTTCAAAGTTTGGTACCTAATCGCATTTTTTTTTTAAAAAGGGTCATTTTTTTCCCTTTCACCCGAAGAGAGAGAGAGAGAGAGAGTGTGGGGGAAAAAAAGGTGGTGGTGGTGTAGTGGGGGTGGGGGGAGAGCTCTCTTCTCTCTTGCCACGAAGAGATGAATTAAAGCGGCGTCTCGGGGCCTGAGCTGCGCGGCCTGGTCCAGATCCAGGATATCCAACCAGTCGCCTGGCCTTCGAAGCGTGTGTGTCCCCTCCCCTCCCCCTCCTCCCCCCCCCGGCAAATGGTGGGATAGACAGCGGCATCGAACAGGGTTAGCAGCGAGTCGGCGGCAGCGGCCTCCCTTGTTTCTTTTTTGTTCATTTTATTAAATGCAATAAAAAGTCCACATGGCGGTGTCGAGGTTAGTGGCTTGATCTTTCTCTCTCTCTGTCTTGTCTCTCTGTCACTCTCTCTCTCTCTGTGTGTGTGACTCTCTTGTTTCCTTCTCTCTCTGATTCTTCTCTCTTGTCTCTCGCTCTGTGTGATTCCCCTGTCTGTGTACGTGTGTCTCTCTGGCTTTTCTTGAGCTCTCTCTGTGTGTATGTGTGTGTGGGGCTGTTAAAGGCCCCGGTTTATTGCTGAGCCCGGCGTCAAGTGACAGTTTTGAACCATTTGAGGGAGGGGTGGTGTGGTGGGGAGTGGGGGGGGGGAAGAGAGGTTGTCTGCTTTTTTTTTGATGGTGAATTGACTGTGAGCCCCGCGGTTGGCGATGGTGTGGCCGCTCACAATAGGTGATGTCTGTCTGGCCTTTGTTGAATGAATGTGAGTTGTTAGGAGTGTGTGAATCTTGAAAGTTCACGAGTGTCTTGTCTCCAGCGCTCTGAGCCTTTTCAATGATCGATGTTGGGGCCTAGCCGAGACTGCCAACCAGCCGAGCGAGGGCTGGTGTGCCAGCGGGAGGACTTTTTAAGTGTGCTTTTCAACAAACTGCCTGGGGGAGTTGCAGTGAATGTTGATCGTTGTTGTTATTTATTATTATTCTGTTAAACAGTCACTAGAATTTTTTTAAACCTCATTCGCTGCCACTGTGTAAAGATCGACTTGAGAGCTTTACTACCGTTTCAGCGGATGGGCGTCGATCGATGACCTGGGCGCAAAGTGACCGATTGACGTTTGAAATCATTTGGAGTCTGACAACGCGCTTTTTTTTAAAAAAAGTTAATTTGCGTGTGTTTTTTTAGCCGTTCTGACTTCTTAAAAAAAAACTTGCAATAATCAATGTGTGTCGAAATAGGGTCCCAGAAACGTCCTCTTAACATTTGCACGTGTAATGCTTTCAAATGAGGAAATCGAATGATCCATGTGTTAATTGGGATGGATGTAATTTTTTATTTATTTTAAAAAATGATGGATAACTGGGAATACCAAACTCCAGGAAATGCACGATCTGCTCTTGGAAACTTCTCTTGGGTTTGATTCATCGGAACGGAAGTGATGGTCTGTGGAAATCCAATGTTTTTTTCAAACTCGACTTTTTCCCCTATTTTTCTCCAGCCCCCCAGTGATGTTGCCTGTCATTGTAGCAGAGCATGTTGTTACCTTTCTGTTGCAACTCCTTTGCGATTCTTCCAATTAGTTGCTGGGATGTGAACAAAAGGGGGGCTAATGTGATACTTGTTTCCTCTCCTCTCCCCCCACCCCTTTGTGCAAGGAGACAGTGTTTTAGCTTTGTCTTGACAATCCGATGGTGATTCCTGTCAAATTCGTGTCCAAATAATACAAATACAAATATAATTCTCGACTTTTTTTTCCCTTTTCTTGCCCCCTTCCCTGTTTGTCCTTATAAATTACTCCCACCCAATATCCACCAATTCTGACGACCTGAAACGTTAACTCACTTGAACTTTTCAGTTCCTCACTCCATAGACGCTGCCTGACTTGCTGAGGTTTCCGTGCGAAATATGTTTTTATTTTAGATTTCCAACATTCGCAATATTTAGTTTGCTAGATATAGATATTTGAGTGCTGAACCTACAGCAGTAACCTTATGAATTTGGAGACTTTACATTTAAAACCATGAACTTGATGATTTAAAACAACTTCTGTCTAACTACTTACAGTATTAAAATCCTCTTTGTTTGGTAGTTGTACTGTGACTAACATGATGTAATTTCACCTCCTCAAAACACTCAGTTTAAAAATGGATGTGAAATGGTACATAACTGGAAGTAATGAACCTGTAAAATAGGGGTTCAGATGAATCAAAATCATAAGACAGAAGTTGAGTGCTATATTAAATTGCAGCCTTGTTTTCTATAATCAGTTTTACTCAAGGGAACCTAGTTGAGAAAAAGGATCATATATTGCTGTATGTTAAAGTGCTGAAGATAAATAAATCTGGTTGAGAGTATTAGCTTGCTGATACCTAGCTTTGTTTTGGAAAAGCATAGGCAGAAAGGAAGATTGGGGAGTTAGAGGAGTGTTACAAATTAAATAAGTCTTACAAGACTGTAGAAGAACTTATGATTATATCAACACATGATGCCAGAAGAAAGTTATAGTTGGAGCTTGACAGAAATCAGAGTAAAATTTTTGAGGAGCAATCATGTGTTTTTTAATGCAGAAACAGATTGAACGCCAAAGGTGAGGAAATTATCATTTGTTAGCTTACAAACATTTTCACACTCGCGATATCTATGCAAGTGAGATATTGGAAAGTACTTACCACATATGGTAGAAGAATTCAAATATTGGATGTTATAGATTAAAGAATTACTAAGGGAAATTGTGTTTGGAACAAATGTTGAAAATTGAATTATATAATAGATTTTTATATCAACATCTTTCTAGTAATTCTTTCTTGGAATTGAACCCAGGTCTCTTGTTTTTGTGGTGAATGTTCTTGACCACTGAGCTGCAGGACTCCACGTTATATTTGAAAGAATGCATTTGTCAGTTTAAAAGTTAGAACATCCTTACCTAAGTGAATGCATTTTAACTTCTCATTGGAGGAAAAGTGGGAATCTGAAATGATATGCCTATGTTTTAAAATATTGGTCAAAATAGTTGTGACAGTTTTCAGGAATGCTGTTTATCAAGCTATTTTATTAAACTAAACAGCAGTGAAATGTTTGACTTTGTTTCACATAGTTCTTTGACGATTGGTTTACCAATCATTGTCTATTGAGTACAAGCATTGTCTTGTCATCATTCACCATTTAAAAGAAGCCCATTTCAACTGTATTTCTGATTATTGTCCATGCTGTTCCAGCTATTGTTTCAAGAACCTTACAAATTGACAAATATCCTGTCTACAAAACCACACTTGGTATTAGTTGTGTTAATGCCTTGCAGAATATTTTACTATAAAATTATTTAAATATGAAATGCATCATGTCAGATTTAAACACTATTTTAGCTAACTTTGTGTATGTCTCTTTCTAATTAGACTTGATCGTCTCTTTATTTTACTGGACACTGGCACCACACCTGTAACAAGAAAAGCAGCGGCTCAACAGTTGGGTGAAGTAGTTAAGTTGCATCCTCATGAATTGCACAACCTGCTATCCAAAGTAAGTAATGTTTACCCCTCTAACCTTACACACTACTGGTCCATTTCTAACTTGACCTTCCATGCTAAATTCTGGAACATGTTGATGATCAACTTTGCTTACACCTTTCCTTCTACTCCCTACTTGAGCTATCCAGTCCAGTTTCCACCCTGCCCCAAATTCCCTCTGCCTTGCCTCCTTCCCTGTTTTTAGATCATGCTTGAAGACCTTCCTCTTCAACCATACCTACCTCATGACTTTTGTCTGTTGATGTGCTCAGCGTCAAGCTCCACCACTATATCTACCCTGCGTGAAGGCACACTAAATAAATGCAAGTTCTTGTTGATCTTGAAATATGTGGATGTATATCTAGTGTTGCAATACCTTTACAGATGAAGATTATATTTTGCTGAAGGGACAATGATAAGTTTTGTTTTTTGTACCCAGATTTGAATGTCTACAGATACTGCCTGAAAATTCCTGGTGTCAAGCCATTCTGGACCTGAAACAAACTTTTCTGTGGGGCCCAAAATTTCCACAGGGCATGCATGTGTAGATCTCACCTCTCCTACCGAACTCTCCACCTCACAGCCCTTACTGGCCTTCAGTGGCTGTGGAGGTCAACTTTGTCTTTGTTAATCTCGCGAGCACAATGTAGTTTATTCTCTATCATTTTCTCATGGGATTCAAACAACTACAATACTAGTACCAGCATTTTGCACTGAAAAAAATATAGATGTAGATTTGTCCACTATGACTTTTGTTCCTGATTTCTTTAATGATTTAAAATATTAATGCAAAACCAGTTTAAATTGAAAACAAAAAATAGAATTGGAATTTATTTAACAATAGTAATTTCCTTGTAGTGTTGCTACAGTTGAAGCTCCCAACTCCAGCAACAGCACCATTAATTTGTGCCACGATACTTAATGTAATCGAGGCAGCATTGCTATGTATGTCTCTGGAACACAAGCTGCCATTTTTGTCTGAGTGAATTAGGGTGGGTGGAGTTCTTAGCTTCTCCGGACCTCTATTATCTTGTCAGCCAAGAATGAAAATCGCAAGCTGTCATTTGCATTTTGCTGCTGGCACTGTGAAGTTTATCTTGCAGAAAAATTTGGTTGAATTTTACTTTACAATATAATTGTGATATAATTTTTCCATAAATGGAATAGCAAATGCAATACAACAGAAGCAAGTCTGTAATTGACCAGCACTGTGATCCTTTGTGGTGTTTTTAATTAACAATAGCTGTGAAGTCATTTTGATTTTTATATGCAATACTTCATGTTGCTGCTTTATCATCTGGATTCATTCGACCAGTCTTGTAACCCAAATTATAGTTTGCTGTTCAAGAATGGTTAATTAAATTGAGTCAGAGTAGTACTACATCAGAAGTTTCATTGTCATCAAATTAATATTTTCCTCAAATAGGTGACTATGTAAACTTTGGAGGGATGTGAAAAACAGTACTGCCTTTATGGTAAAACTAAAACTCAGGAAACATTGAGCAAGAGATGAGATTGCAGACAGATGTAATCTTAAATGTTTACTACAGCAAAAAACAAGGTTATTCATTTGAATGTCTGACTGGTGTTTGATACCTACTGCAGTAGTTAGTCAATGGCACTCCATTCTCCTACTCGTTCCTGTTTATTGTTATCTTTCTGTAATGATGCTCTTTAGTGTTTGTCCTTCCCCATGCCATTTAATAATATTATTCTTTAATTATGAGAGTTAATACTTTCATTAGGAATAGATGCAGAAATTGTGATATGCATCCACTGGAGCATCTATCTGAAATGCTTGGGAAGAGGCCCCTGGTTAATGCTGAGAAGCTGTGAGCAGGAAAATCTAAGGGAATGTTTGCAGTATACAATTGGGCTCTGCGACCAAATGTGTTTTTTCTAGCACCACCACCCCCAAATGCAAAGCAAATACAGGCAGCTTAAAAATTAATTCTATGAGCAGTAATTTGTGAAAATATTTCAGCTACTGTTTTGTGTAATGCAGGTGTTAACATATTTACGTAGTCCTAATTGGGATACGCGCATTGCAGCTGGTCAAGCAGTCGAAGCTATTGTGAAGAATGTGCCAGAATGGAACCCGACTCCAAAGCAAGGTATATATCTTTCCTTTTTTGATGAGATGAAAGCAGTTATTTATCTTTGACTTGCAATATCCATGTTTAATAAAATCAAAAATCTCCCACGATAAAAGTAATCACTGGAATACATTGCATAAATTAGAGTCGTATTTTACTACAAATATTGAATTAATTAATTCCTGTTCTCAAATACAAGCTGAAATTGTGCATTTTGTAAACTTTGGATACAAATACAAAACTTAAATTGATAAACGAAATGCTGAGTGGAATCAAATTGTACTGTATTATTTTCTCTGAATATTTTTGCAATACTTTTGAATTTAATTTTAGAGCCTGGTTCAGAAATTCAAATGGAAGAAGTGTCTTCAGATCGTTTGAGCTTTACCAGATTTGATATTTCACGTCTCTTGAAACATGGAGCATCTCTTCTTGGTTCTGCTGGTGTAGAGTTTGAGATTCAACATGAGAAATCAGGTATGTTTATCACAAATAGATTTGGACAGACGCAGTGACATAAAAACAAGCACTTATATGATTTATCCTGATGTGATTTGTGGAGTCCAGTGTATTGGTTAGAGCACTCGTATCACGAGCAAGTGGACGTGGGTTCGATTCTTGGGCAGGATAAAATATAAGGCAAGTTTCTTACTCCATCACTTTTCCAGGGTAAATAATTCCTTAGAAATAATAACAATAATTTGGTTAAGTATCATGGTGGAAAGAGTAATAGTGTCAGCATCTTTGCTTATTTATTGCTCTTCTCACCTTCAAAGTCTACTCTATGAATTTAGGCTGGTATGCCAGTACAATGCATCATAATTTTAGTTTAACCTGAATTGTTTTTATAAGGTGAGAATTATTGAATGCCCTTAAACCTACTACTGTACTATGTGTTTTGTTGTAGGAGACGTTGACCCAAAGGAGAGAATAGCACATCAGAGAAAACTGTTGCAGAAGAAGCTGGGCCTTGATATGGGAGCAGCTCTAGGGATGAACACAGAGGAGCTTTTTAATGATGAAGATCTCATTTATAATCCTCCTCCAGCTCCACCAGTAATAAAACAACCTGTAGGTAGAACCTCGGGCTGTTTGACTTCAAGGAATCATGCAGTGGGTTTGGCTTTCTCTTGTGCTTCTAAATTATTGTTCAAATCATACTCATCATGCTCTCGTATTCTGTAGTTCATTTTTAATACTAAAGACTGCATGGTCTTCTCTCTTATGAGACAGTCATCCGCATTATAGAAAATGTGCTCCAAGTTTATGAGCTCAAGCTACTGGGATTGACGAATGTTCAGTTTGCCACATGTTAATCCTTGGCATGCTCCTGCAGAGATGACCGATTTCAAAGCCACATACTCGCATTTGGTTTGGTGGCACATCTGCCATGAATTAAACTATATAATCAAATACAGCATCTAAATTCAGCTTTTAAAACAACTATCATTGATTCATGTAATGGATATGATGTGATGGATTACAAGTTCTCCTGCACTTGGCTTTGAGGCCTACTGTTTACAGAAATATGTTTTTAGACGGGGGCATTTTACAGTTGCCTTTTGTTTTGGCCTTTGACTTAAACCAACACTCATGGCATTTAGTGATTAAACCCTTCTTTCCATACATTTCTTTTTTTTATTATAGTGGCTGCTGGGGATTTACAAACTAAATTTATTCCCCTAAAGTTTTACTGTGATGGAATGTTGTACATGTCGTACTTGTGAAGAATAAGCTTTTTTAATATACCCTCCTTGAGTCCAATAACAAATGATTGCATCAATGCTGAGTTGTGCTACTCGCCAACAACAGCAACTTGCATTTATACGTGTCCTTCCTCAAGGGCACTTGAGGAGTGCTTCACATGGGCTTGGATACTGAGCTGGTGAGAGGGAGGCACGTTCAAAGTGGTGGGATTTAATGCAAAACAGAGCACCCAAGTTGGCAGAGAAAGGGTGTTTCAGATGTTTTGAGGGGTGGAAACTAGGACTCTACCAATGGTGGCCCAGCTTGGGCAGAATACACCTGTCAAGCCTGAGTTAGCAGAGGAGTAGGATAGGAGCATATCAGAGATAAAGACTGAGAGACGAGTTATGTGGGGATGATGTCTTCTCCCACGTGTGAGGTATCAGAATTTCTGATATTGTACTATGTTGAACTTGTATTTTGAAGAATATATTATATTTAAGCTTTTGGTAATATCTTAATATTGTCTAAGAATATAAGGCTTAGTATCTACTAGGGAACGGCGATATGGGAATTTTCCGGATATAGATATATCAGTTGGCTCATATCGAGATATACCGAAATACCGATATTTTCAGTTTTTTCGTACTGCGCATGCGCGCGCGCATCGGAGTGCGCGCATTCCGGGTGCATTCGGGGCCTATCTCCTCAGCAGGTAAATATATTTCTCTCTCTGTGTCTCTCACTCTCTCCATCTCCGTGTTTTTCTGTCTGTGTCTCTCTATGTCTCTCTCCCTCTCTCCTCTCTCACATTCCCCCCCCATCTCTATCTATCTGTATATTATCACATCCACCCCGTCTCTCCCCCCCCACCCCCCCGCCGTCCCTCTCTCGCGCCCCCCACCCTCGTCGTCTCTCTCCCCCACCACCCCCCCAGCCATCTCTTTCTCCCTTCCTCCCCCCCCTCGCCGTCTCTCTCTCCCTCCCCCCCCGCCGTCTCTCTCTCCCTCCCCCCTCGCCGTCTCTCTCTCCCTCCCCCCCCCCCCCAAGCCGTCTCTCTCCCCCTCTCCTCCCTCCCCCCAGCCGTCTCTCTCCCCCTCTCCTCCCCCCCCTCGCCGTCTCTCTCTCCCTCCCCCCCAGCCGTCTCTCTCCCTCCCCCCCCCAGCCGTCTCTCTCCCCCTCCCCCCAGCCGTCTCTCTCCCCCTCTCCTACCCCCCCCAGCCGTCTCTCTCCCCCTCCCCCCAGCCGTCTCTCTCCCCCTCTCCTCCCCCCCGCCCCCCGCCCCCAGCCGTCTCTCTCCCCCTTTCCCCCCCCCCCCCCCGCAGCTGTCTCTCTCCCCCTCTCCCCCCCCCCCCAGCCGTCTCTCTCCCCCTCTCCCCCCCAGCCGTCTCTCTCCCCCCCAGCCGTCTCTCTCCCCCTCTCCCCACAGCCGTCTCTCTCCCCCCCCCCCCCCAGCCGTCTCTCTCCCCCCTCCCCCCCCCCAGCCGTCTATCTCCCCCTCCCTCCAGCCGTCTCTCTCCCCCTCTCCCCCTCTCCTCCCCCCAGCCGTCTCTCTCCCCCTCTCCTCCCGCTCCCCCCCCCCAGCCGTCTCTCTCCCCCTCTCCCCCCCCCCCCAGCCGTCTCTCTCCCCCCCCCCCTCCCCCCAGCCGTCTATCTCCCCCTCCCCCCAGCCGTCTCTCCCCCTCACCCCCCCCAGCCGTCTCACTCCCCCCCCCCCCCCAGCAGTCTCTCTCCCCCTCACCCCCTCCACCCACAGCCGTCTCTCTCCCCCCACCCCTTGCATACCTGTATATTGTATTCGAGGACTATGAATACAAGATGGCGGCTTTGCACCTCGGTCTGTGCATTGTGTATAGAGATGAGCATTCTGGGTCTTGTAGTTGATTGTGCTCGCATCCCGATTTTTTACCTCGATATATCGTTTTTCGATATATCGGTATTTTTAAAATGTCTATATCGGCATACTGATATGAAAATCATATCGGGTTTTAGCGGTATACCGATATATCGCCGTTCCCTAGTATCTACTGTATAGACTGTCTTAGTGTGTTAGGAGAGTTTCACTTGAAATCCCAGGCTAACGCGGTTTTCTTTTTTAAATAAAGCTTGTGCAAGCTGCAGACCTGATCGAAGCTGAATTTCAGCCGGGTATGAGTAGTCGACAGAAAAATAAAGCAAAGCGAATGGCTAAATTGTTTGCTAAACAACGATCCAGAGATACAGTGGAAGGAAATGCAAACAATGAAAAATGGTATGTTTTTGTAAATAATGCTACAGATTTGCAAATCAGTATATCTGATGTAAGCCTTACTTATAGATAGAAATTATGTTAGAATATATGCTGGATAACTTTTAACATCTTTTGAATTTCATGGTGAATAATGTATCAGTAATCACGTTTAGTATTTTAATTCTACTTAGGGGGGAAAATCTGAAATACTATGCAGTATTCAGTAATCCATTTTGCTATAATATGGGAATGTAAGTAACTGAATACAGCCTATTCCTTGCAATCTTATCAAAGCCAATATACAAGCAACCAAAATACACTTAAAATTGGTATACAGTGGTTAACATTTTCAGCTACAAAGGTAATGTTCTATTTGGAAAAATGCAAGGATTAGCATTTTTTTAATCTTACTGCATGATTTTCACAATTCTACACTTAAAACCTTCAGAATTATTGATAGTCTTTTGCAGAAGAAATTTTGAGATTTTATTTAAATAGTGATTGAATATCTAGAGTAGAAAACACAATTAAAATGATTAGTTAACTTGATTTGTTTAAAAACGCTTTGTATTAAATATTGTAAGGAAAATGTTAAATTAACCTGTTTTATGAAATTGAGAGTATACATCAGCAGTTGTAATCAAAATTGCCTTAATTGTATTATTATACTGTTTTGCAGTATCGATAATATTGATGGGGAGCCTGAGGAAAAGCGTAGGAAGCTTGGCAATATTGTAATTGATCAGCCAGCAATGGAATCAAAGGTGCTGGTAGACAATGTACCAAACAACTCTTCCTTATTTGATGAGGTGAGAAGAGTGTTATGTTGTTGTTATAAACAATATGAATATTAAAAGTTTCTGAACAGAAAACATTTTCTACATTGATGCAACTTATTGTGAGAACATGATAATATTTGCTTTTTACTATCTCTCCAACCTGCTGACTCCCTACCAACCTGCTCACCTCCTCGGTTCAGCAGGCTCAGGCAGGTCTGCTCTATGACCCCGCCTGATCCGTCCTACCATCGGTGGACGGGCTTTCAGCCTCTCTGCCTCCACACTCTGGAACTTCACCCCACAGTTGCTTTGCCTTGCTTCCACTCTTGCCTTCAAGGCCGGTCTCAAGACCCTCCTCGAATGAGGCTTCGGAAGCTCTCCTCCTCCCCCTCCCCCATGCTTGAATCCCGATCTCTGACTATTCAGCGCATTAGGACGTCCTCCCTATGTAATTTTGTTGTTGTTACGTGAAACTACTTGATAGACTAATATGAAGAATGATGGCCGACTAATGTTCAATATTGATTAATTGTTTAATAATAAAATGAAAATGTTAATGTGCTTTTGGGGGAAAATAATATTATTTTTCTCCCCCAGTCAAATGAATGGCCTTTGGAAAGCCTTTGTGAAGAACTTTGTAATGACCTTTTCAACCCTTCATGGGAGGTACGAAATCTGTCAGTGTTAAAAATATACCTTCTTTAATGCTGTAAATTTTGCTGAATATTGTGGTAGCTTGTCTCAAACCTTTGCATTGAATTTGCATGTGAAAGGCGCTATACAAGTTTAATTTTGTTTTATTTGCATTAAATAACCACAAATGGCATGTGACTTTAAATTGGTATTGTGTTAAAGATAAAAGTTGAAACTCATCTACAGTGCTTGGAATAGTACTGCTGTGAGCTTGTGAAGGGGTGCTATGTTCCACAATGAATAATTAAATGAAGAAATTACTATTACTGTTTGTCAACTTGAATGAACAGTGTATTTTGTTTGACCCAAGACTATCCATGTATCCCTAACTAATGTCGCATTTTGTTCGTCCTATATAACAACAAAATTACATTTGTATATCATCTTTCTCGTCAGTAGGGCGACCCAAAGTGCTGGCTAGTCAATGCTTCAGACCCAAGCTGGGGTCAGGATTGGGGAGGGCAGTGGGTGGGAGAATGTTATTAAACTATCGCTTCAAAAAATGTATAATATGGAATCACTATAGCTATATTTTCTTGCTGGCAGATTCGTCATGGTGCAGGAACAGGGTTGAGAGAGATTCTAAAAGCTCAAGGGAAGAGTGGAGGTAAAATGGGAGACAGCACTCTGGAAGAGGTAACTGCAGATGTGGCTCAGGTGTATTGATAACTTCCATGTTTTGCTTGTGGTAGGTTGCTATCATAAAGTAACTTTTCAACAAGTGATTGTGATTTCACCTTTTATAAGGATCTTGGTCAGATTCTGGCCTTGGTCGTAGCTTACAATGCTTAGTGGAAATTGAGGCAAAATATTGCTTACAATACGTTTGACTTTAGTTTGGCCCTAAGTGAATAGTATTTTTATTGATGGAATATCCAAGATGAGTTCATAAAGTAATCTGCTGTCCTCTACACCCCCACCTGCTGCCCACCCACCCACCTCAAGGCATGAAACATTATACTGTAGTAAGATTTTACTTTATTGTAGGCTTTGTATTTTACAGATTGAACAGCAACATCAGGAATGGTTAGAAGACTTGGCAATCCGTCTACTTTGTGTATTTGCACTTGACAGATTTGGAGATTTTGTGTCTGATGAAGTATGTAATTGTATTTGGGTTTAAACTTTGGGTGGGGGTTGGGAGACGAGAATTTATCAAATTTATAAATCTCAAGGCGATTGTGGAAGTGAATGTGTTTCAGTAGTCCCAACGCTGCTATCTGTGTTTATAAAAAATTTAAAAAATTCTATCCGTTGTTAATGCAGCAATACTGTTGGATGCGTTTATTGTGGTGAAACAAATTGAATGCTGCGATTCAAACGAGCACTACTCCTTAAACTAGTGAACATTTTGTTCCTTCATTTACAATGGGATTTTGCATTTTAATTAGGGACATTTCTGTTTGCCACCTGCATGATTTTGGCGTAAATGTGATTCATGTTCAAAATGATATACCATTCGTTTCAATACAAAGTTGAGGATTTTTCAAGTTGCTGTTAAGAACAAGTACGTCCATTGAGTCTTCTGTGCCATTTTATTACACCAGGGAAACTCTTTACATCGTCTATTTATTTTTACCTCTATAAATCTATATTTTGTAATTAACTAGTAAAACATCTAAACTCTGTCCTTTATGTGATGTGTATTCAGAGGAAGCAAAACATCTTGAGTTTCTCAATTTCATATCTAAAATCCCTGACATATTTTGTGTTCAGGAAGTATTTTTATTTCCATTCTGAGGAAAGAAAAGCAATTGATGATGGAGTAGTGAAATCCTGAACTGTTAAACATCACCGGGGAATAGGATTGAAGTAGACTTAACTAGAGGTGGGAATTAAAAGCAAATTCTCATCAAGCTATACTTGGTTTTATCTTACAGGTTGTTGCACCTGTGCGGGAGACTTGTGCTCAAACTCTTGGTGTTGTGTTGAAGTACATGAATGAGGTGCGAGTGCATGGAACTGTAGATGTGCTTCTAAAACTGCTGGAACAGGAACAATGGGAAGTGAGGCATGGCGGACTTCTAGGAATAAAATATGCTTTGGCAATTCGGCAAGTAAGTTAGTTTGTTTCTCTGGCATCTGTGTTTTTAAAAAATCAGTAAAAGTTTTAATATGCATGTGGATAATCCATTACATTATTTTATCTCTGAACTTGAGTTGCTGCACAGCTCATTTGGGTAGTGAAATCCTGGTGCTTGCATTTTATTATAGGACCTGATTGAGACATTGTTACCAAAAGTACTTCCTGCTATAATTGAAGGCTTGCAGGACCTGGATGATGATGTTCGAGCAGTAGCAGCAGCTGCGCTCGTACCAGTTGTGGAAAGTCTAGTATATCTTAAAGCATCTGAGGTAAGCGTTGAATGTGGGGCAGTCTTTTCTCTAATGCTGAGTGATTGATGAAATTTAACACTGTAGATGTAATGCTGTCAGTGACATATTAACCCTGCTGGAATCTCACTCAGCTTTTCATTCTTCTGATTCATCTTGGAGAGTGAGTTTTGGCAGCTATTCAACTGTAGACTGACCTGTCTTCTGCTCTCACCTGATGTCCACAAGAACACTTTCTGTTCGGGTCATTGGACAGCAATCAAGTGGGAGCATTAATATTTTCTCCTTGCCTCTATCCCAAAGATAGAAAATATTGAGGGCAATTCCATTACTATGCACCACAACTGAGGCCAGAAATTAAATCATGGCGATTTCCCACTGAGCCAATAGGACGGCTTACAGCTGAATCTACAGACTTTAGAAAATCTATAAACTATAAATATTTCTAATCTTATTTAACCAACTGACCTTATTTCTGTAAAGTATTTGTGCTGTCCCTGGTTTATGTAAACTCATGTGGCATAATAGGATTTAACACAAAATTAAAATACTTTTGGGGCCATGTCTGCTTCTGCAGTGTTGATCATAAATAATCATTTATAAAGACTGCAGCTACCCGCATTTGACTGTCAGTATTTCTATAAATATATTATTTTATGCCTGTATATTGTCAGTTTGTACATTCCAATCTTCAGGATACCAATATTGCAGCAATATAGATCATCAAAATTCAGATATCATTCCAAACCTACAAAACGTTTACAAATTATACAATTCTAAATAAACCATTTTTTAAATGTTTGTCACCAGATCGATCACTGATGTGATATTTATGTTGAAATAGGAAGTAGGCAGCTTCCTCAATGGCATGGTGGGTAAAGGCATCATTCAGTACTGCACTATACTCGAGAGACCACAAGGTTGCAGATTAGAATAAATGGCTAATATTGAGTGATGGTGCATTTATTTTTAAGTGAAGCTTGTTTTGCCTCTAATGCCAAAAGCAGATTTACTGTTTTATGAGAGAACATTGCTGTGTTAAGTTATAAGTTAAATGCTTGAAACCTTCTGTGCATTTGTCACCAGGTACCATTTATTATCAATACATTATGGAATGCCCTTTTGGACTTGGATGATCTTACAGCTTCTACAAATAGCATTATGACTTTATTGTCATCCTTACTGACATATCGGCAAGTTCAACAGTACAGGTAATGAGCAGAGTAAAATTTGTTGTATAACAGTAGATTTTTCAATAAATTCTAAATCAGGTTAAATTCTTTGGTAAATTTTTGCTTTTCATTTTGAATCGCCTTATTTTAAATCTTAAAGCTTGTGGTGGAGCAATGCTTTAATGATCTGTTTGTCATTCTGGAATATAGGTAATATAAACTATAAAAGAAGGTAGTTTTCCTGCAGAATGGAATACTACATTTTAATGCTTACATTTTACTATAGTGCCTTTTTTTATATACAAAATTACTGAATATATTTTGTACCAATATTAATATGCTTTGTTATGTAAACTGATTTTTTTTTATCATCTAAACTGACTTTCTTATTGCCAGTATCCAGCAATCGCTCACTGTTTTGGTTCCCCGGGTTTGGCCATTTTTGCGTCATACTATTTCTTCTGTTCGTAAAGCAGCTTTGGAAACATTATTTACTCTTCTGTCTACACAAGATGAGGCAAGTATTGTTTTATTATATTGGCTGAGAATATGTAACTGATATTTGCCATTGATGTATTTAATTCTATCGCACAGATGGAGTTGCTATTTATGTATATCCAACAATTTATTTTCATGTTTCAGAGCTGTGTAACGTGGTTGACTCCAATTTTACAAGATATGCTACGACATATCTATCAATCTTGTATTTTGGAAAGCAGTCATGAAATTTTGGAACTTATTCAAAAGGTACTCTTCTCCTAGTTATTGACAAAATCATAATTGGCTAAATGTTAACTGATTTCTTTCATATAACAGGTGTTTTTTGTCTGTCTCTGAAGTCATTATGAATTATTGTCAGTGTGCAAGATCAGGCAAGAACATTTAAGTGCACCTGATCAGTACAAAAAAAAGTCAATGCTTCAGATGAATTTTGTAGGATCTCCAGTTAAACATTCTCTCATTTATTACACAAACAATCTTTCAAGTATAATTATTTGGAATCTGTGAGCAGAAGCTAGAGACAAGCTATTTTCTGCTTGCGAGATTCAAACAATTTGAATCTACATCCCTGGCCACAGAGTCTACATCCCTGGCCACTGTGAAGGCAAGCAGGATTGGTGGGAGAGAGGCGGGAGTCTACATGTGCTCTGCCCCAAAGAAATGTTTTTGGTTTCCAGCTAAACCCGATTTCATATATCTGAAGCCTGGTAAACTGGAGGTTTAATTTAAGATCCTGGTCCTCACCTTCAACGTCCTTCATGGCCTCGCCCCACCCTATCACTGCGACCTCTTAACCACCTACCAATCTGCATGCCTCCTCCACCTTGCGGGTTCCGGCCTGCTCCATGTCCCCCAACCCACCCGCCCCCACCACTGGCTGGCGAGCGTTCAGCCACTCTGCCCTATACCTCTGCAATTCCATTCATCAGTCCCTCCTCCTTGCCGCTTCCCCTTCAAGATCCTCTTCTTCGACGGTCTCATTGGTCACCCCAAATCCCCTCCCCGTTCCCAACCCAAGCTCACGTCTGAAACATTGACTGTCCAGCGCCTTGGAACGTCCTCCTGACGTGAAATGCGCTATACAAGTGTGTTGTAGTTACTGTATTTATGTTTGGTTTAATCTAGACTGATTTATGTTTAAAAAGTACCAGCTAATTTTTCCCATTTTCTTACTTCTAGGTGTGGCTAGAGTTGCTGAAAAAGGCCCCTGTTCAGTACGTGGTGGCTGCTGCTTGCCCTTGGATGGGGGCTTGGCTTTGCTTAATGATGCAACCTTCTCTTATGCCAATTGATTCAAACATGCTGCTGGAGGTTAAAGCCAAATTAAAGGTGAACTATTCTATGTGACTTGGATGCCATCAGTTATTTAAAAAATTAATGAAACCGTAGGATTAGTCTCTTCCCCTGCTTTAAACAGAGATTCAAAACATCAGTTTGCATAAAGAAGACATTTTGGTTTATTTGATCCATAATATTAACCAAGTACAGCATTGAGCTGCTTAAATATTCTGATTTCAGCCACCTTTCCTGCTGATCTAATTGGGTTGTTGATTACCCTCAGTAAAGACAACCTTCTGGTGTCAGTCCTAAAGTATTGTTGACCAAAAATTGCCACTCCCTGAGACCTTCCTCCAGGGAGAAGGATGCGTAACCATCCCAGATAAACAAATTTCCATTAAAATGTAGAATTCTCAGTTCATGTTGGATGCTCAAGCAGGATGATGAATTTAAGTATTAGATGCCCAGTTGACCAACAGTAATTACTCTCGTAATACTTAGCCTCTGTACTCTTGTATTGCTGGCTCGTTTTATCTGAATTTGTGTTCTGTAACCAATTTTCTTTGATGCAGGACAAATCTTGCAGTAAACAGCGACAATGGCAAGCTCCCACAAAAGAAGTGACACAGGAGTCTATTGCTGGTTCAGACACCATCAATGAGGACCAAGCGACCAGAGATTATGTTGTAACTCGAACACGTCTTATGGCAGCCAAGTAATAACCTCAACCAAATTTCAAAGTTTGTTACAAGGAATTGCACGGTTATACAATGTACTTTTTCTTTGTTCCCATGGACAAATTATAAGAACCTGCATCCTTTGTCACAGGTGGCAGTTAAATGCATGACATTATAAATTTATATTTATTTGCTGCCTTTTACGTCAGAAGAATGTGAAATTAATATGCTAGGAATGTTTCAAAGGGAATTAAATTTAGGGAGACTTGTTTGAAGAGGAACTAAATAAAAATGTGGGGTAAAAAGTGTGGAATTAGGATTAAGTTAAATAATAATCTGCAATTTGATATAGCATTTTGCCGTTGAACTCTTGAAGTACTTCTCAGGATATACTGTAAACTGGATTGATGATAGAGTACTATATATAGCTGGAGGGATAGTTTGAAATCGATAACTAGATAAATTTGGCTTAATTATGAAATTAGTTTAAATTTTATTAAAAATACAAAATTTTGTGCTACTGAAGTTATTTCTGAAAATTTAATCATTTATGTGTTTTTCTTTCGTATTTCAAAGATTACTTGGAGCCCTCTGCTGTTCTATGTGTGATTCTACTGTTAATTCTATCAGCCAGGAAGTAAAACCAGCTGAATCTCTCGCCCAGCTTTTGCTGTTCCATTTAAACTCAAAATCTGCTTTGCAGAGAATTGCTGTGGCATTAGTTATTTCTGAATGGGCTGTACTGCGAAAGGTAAGATATCATACCTTTGAAGGTAAAACTGATTTTAGTCTGTTTTAAACAAAAATGGTTTTAAGATTAGCCTTCTTTGTCCCTGATCGTATTAGCTATCGTCACAATATGGTGGAATAATGAGACCCTCTTTTACAAGTGTCTTAGCAAAGAGAATGTGTGTTATATTAATGTAACTCTGTTATCTCACCACAAACTTTTGGATGAAAAATACCAAAGTGTTGCTACTTAGATCAGATAATATGTCATATTGTCTGGAGCTGCATAAATGTTCATTGTGATATAGATGTCCGTGTTTTCACTCTTGCTCTTTCTGTTTTTCTCTGTGTAGTTTAATCATCACTGGGAATGATTTATGTGTATTAATCCCTTTCATATTTCTGTCTAAGCAAAGTACAGTAAAACCTTTGTTATCCGGCACCCTCGGGACCTAACTGGTGCCGATTAATCCAATATGCCAGCTATTCGAGTGGCAAGTTGCTGACAATCCAACAAACAAAAATGAACTTATTTTAAATCATACCATATTAATAATAGACTAAATAGTAGGGTCCGGCGATATGGAATTTTTCCGATATCGATATATCGGTGGGTTCATATCGATATATATCGATATCGCCGGATTTTTTATCTTGTGCGCATGCCTGGAAATGGTGTTTAGTGGGAGGGGGGGAATGACCGGTCTGCGCAAGTCTGATTGTGTTTGGTGGTGGGGGGAAGGGAAGAAGGGGGATGCGCGCGCATTCAGATATGCGTGTTCTACGCCCAGGAGGTTTGTGATGCCGGCGACAAGGTCAGTTAAATGCTATCTATGGTTTTTTGTTAGTTTAAGGGAGCGTAATGGGCATTTGAACCTTTGGTTGTATATTTTCTGTATGCTGTAATGTGGCATTCACTGACAATATACTGATATTCTGTGGATATATCGATTTTTTTTCATACTGAATTTTTCGATATATTCAAATTTCCTGTATCGGTATGAAATTTTTTATCGATATAACCGATATATCACCGGCCACTACTAAATAGGAACAGAATATTGTTTGGATACTTACCAATAAAGCATTCCAGCACACTCGGTAAAATGATTGGTAAAAAAGCATTTCAGCGTTCGGTAAGTTTAATAAGTGAGCATACCGTGAGTGTCCCAGATGGCTACGGTATGAGATCCGGTTGCTGGAATGGTGAATTGTATTGGGAGATACCGGTTGGTTGAATATACCGTTTGGTTGGGTACCAGAAAACAAGGTTTTACTGTAGTACATTTCAAAATTAAACTATTGCAGACATTTGTGTGCTGCTGCAACATTGTAGCTTTTGAATTTATAGGTAGATTTGCTATGTTTCACGTGACCATTTTATGCTCTTAGAATACATTTTACTACATATTTGCTTCTTTACTTTTCGTCAGATTGACTTTATGAGAAATATTATTGAGTTTGCCTAAATCTCAGCCTGATTTTAATTCCAGGATTGCAGCGTCGTGTCCAATGCAGTGCAGCCACGATTGATGGCAATTTTATCAGAACATCTTTATTACGATGAGATAGCCATTCCATTCACACGAATGCAGAATGAATGCAAACAGCTGATAACATTGTTGGCTGATGCAAACTGTGATGTTGGAAACAGAGTGAATAGTAATGTGCTTACAATAGACCAAGCAAGTGAATTGGTAAGTTGTTTGTACTGTATATGGTTTTATGGAACCATTTTCCCTAAGGTTGGATAAATAATTTTTTAGACAAGGCAAAGATTTATGCAGGATAAGCCAATTGCGTAAATTAAATATTTTATAAATTAACATATCATGGTTTACTCAAGCTAATGAATCAACTATATTAATATATACAAATTAGATGTGACTAATTTTCCTTTAATTAGTTTGATTTCCTGATTTTTCTTCAGGGTTTTCCATAATTTCAATGGTTTAAATTATTTTTCATCAAACATATTTTTGGAAGTAATCGGGAGTTGCAAGATATAATCTTCCCACTTACTTCGGATACATTACCATTGGAATCTTCCTTCCCTCCCTGCCCTCTACCCTCACCGATCTTGACCCCCATCTCGAGGTCAAAACACTGATTGTTCAACAGCACCTTGGGACATCCTCCCAATGTGTAAGGAGTTATATAAACTTTTTTTGTTGTTGACAGTTTGCCATTCCTGACTTTGTAATTGAGTGCAGTTAATAGTTGAATTTTTTTTCATTGAAATATGAGTAGATGGGATGGAAGTTTAATAAGAATTAAGACACTGTTTAACTTCAATGTTTATTGCAGTAGTGTTCCATGTAAATGCTTTTTTTTTTAAGTTACATACTTTTACATTTTTAAGGTCACGGCTATATTCAGTGAAGTAACCTCAAATTGTGGTTTGATGCCCAACGTGCTGCAGCCGTTGGATAGTAAACGTCAGCAGGTCCAGATGACTGTAGCAGAAACCAATCAAGAATGGCAAACTCTTCATCTCAGGGTTCACATGTTTGCTGCCTGTTCAGTTGTTAATTTGCAGCAACTCCCAGAAAAGCTGAATCCAGTTATAAAACCATTAATGGAAGCAGCAAAGAAAGAAGAAAACATACTTGTCCAGAATTATGCAGCCTCTTCCATTGCCAAGCTTTTACAGCAGTGCACATCCAGATGTCCTTGTCCTAATCCCAAAATAGTGAAAAACCTCTGTAACTCTGTGTGTGTGGACTCCACAGTCACTCCTTCAGCAATCTCTCCAGTAGCCTTGCCCAACAGTCTGGAAAACTCTAAAGGTACTTAAATATTCTTAAAAAGTTAACGTAATGCTTCATATGTATGCACCTTTATTAAGTGAACAATTGACCAGTCAAAATCAGAAGGTGAACAAAAGTGTGGCCGATGAGATGGTCTTAAGGCGGGTTTTAAAGGTGGGGAGGCAGTGGGACGCCAGTGTGGAGCTCCAGAGCAGAAGTAGAATGAATGGCTGAAAGCTTGACCGATGAGGGTGGGATGGATTGGGCAGAGGAAATTAGTTGAGCAGAGGGTGTTTCAGATGATAAGGTTACAAAAAGTCTGAGGTAAGTTGGGGGTAAGTCCTTGGAGCTAATTCAAAGTGATTTTAAGAGTGCGGGTCTAACATGAGTAACACTCCCTGCGTTATAATTTAGTGCCATGTTTTTCGTTATCTGGATCAGTGTTGATAACCACAACTATCTACTGAACTTGAATCACTTCAGCTATTGAACAATACTCAAGATACTGAAAGATGGCTTAGAAGCATAATTCTAAGTCTCAATACAGAGAATGTTTGCTTAATGACATTTAGTTATGTTGTGTATTCTAGCAATTTAATAACCTATTTATATTAGTCTGGCTGCTCTGAAGTGGAAGGGCTTTCAGCATAAAACATTTAAAACAATTTAAAAATGAGGTTGACATTGAATGCATAGTTCGTTTTATTCAAATATTGACTAACTTATTCCTTGGCTTTATTTCAGGACCAAATTCAGAAAAAGATGGAATGCACCACACTGTAAATAAGATGAGGGGTATTATTACACTTTATAGGCATCAACAAGCTGCCTTTGCTTTAACCAGCAGGCGAGGGCCAACGCCCAAAGCACTCAAAGGATCACCTGCAGACATGTCTCAGGGAATTGCAGGGATTAGTTTGTGTGAACATGATGAGGTAAGTGAATGCAGTTGAAATATAAAGTTCAAAGTGTATGTCTTTCCTAATCAGAAAATAACATTCTTGCTGTTTCACTGAGGCAGCAAAAAATATGTTTTGGTAGTACTGTATGTTTTTTGTCCCCCTCTGTTTATATAGATTTTCAATTCTTGGTAATGGAAGAATAAAATTTACACATTTTTATTTTGCTTCAGACTCAGAAGCCAAACTTGATTCAGAGAAGAGGAGCTGAATATGCACTTACTACCATAGGAAAACACTTTGGTGCTGAAATGGCCACATCATTACCATATCTCTGGGATTCTATGGTTGGACCATTGAAGAATCATATTGATGTACAGAATTTCAGTATGTAGTTCTTCCTAAGTACATTTTTATTTAGGCAAAATTCTTGTTTAGTGTGAGAAATTGAGCCATGTTTCTTATGTCATTACAGATGGAAATCTTGTCCTTGAGAAAGGAGATGTTGCTGCACAAGATTTAGTGAATTCATTACAGGTGTTAGAAATTACTGCAGCAGCAATGGCTTTTGATATCCATGCCCAGGTCTGTTTTTTTTAAAAAAAACTTTTCTATTCTGTCAAATTAGCATTAAAATGTACCTAAGCAACTAAAATATAGTGGACTTTGCTTTCAGCTGTTGGAACATCTTCCTCATCTTTGCACATGTTTACGGCACCCGTATACTGCAGTCAGGCACATGGCTGCCAGATGTGTGGGTGTCATGAGCAAAATGGCTACTATGGAAACAGTGAGCATTTTCCTAGAGAAGGTTCTTCCATGGTTAGGAGCAATTGATGATAATGCAAAACAGGAGGGAGCGATTGAAGCATTGGCATGTATCCTTCACATTGGATTTTAATCTTCTATTTGTTTGTGTGTGTGTATGTGCTCACTTCAGTCTTGTGTATGCTTTGCAAATGTGGAATTAGGTGCTTGCATTTTACAGTCTGGTGTGGGTGGAAATCAAGTGGCTTTCATGACATCTGAGTATTTCATTCCTAAAATATCAGAATTACCTTTAATTTAAAATTTATTTTGGGGGCATCCTGATTGATGTCTGTTTAGAATGAATATTACATACTATTACAGGCTGTGTGGTATTTGTGATAATCATTACAGGTCTAGTTCTTGTATGAATAAGAGTTGAAGTTACTTCAATGTATCTTAGATGTCTGTGAAACATTCCTTAGCTAAATTTTCTACAGGTATGATGGAGCAGCTTGATGTAGACATTGTCCCATACATTGTCCTCTTAGTGGTGCCTGTGCTGGGCAGAATGAGTGACCAAACGGACAGTGTGCGGTTCATGGCTACCCAGTGCTTTGCAACCCTTATCAGATTAATGCCACTTGAAGTAAGTTGTTTTTTTTAACTACTGTATATGTATTTTCAGCCACTATTAGTTCAGAATGCACTGTGGAACAAATTAGATTATTATACCCTGTGTAATGCCATTGGTTACTCTTTTATTTTAGAATATTCTGGGCCACATTGATCCAATAGAACTCATTTTGTCCATAGATTTGATATTTCCCTGATTGAACTGGTAAGTTATTAGAAATAACTTGCTTCAGATATAATGTGTATAACAAGGATTCTGCTGCTCTACATTTTACCAGCAGGTGGTATTAGTGTGTTGCAAACCTTGATTGATAACTGAAAGAAATGTAATATTATCGGCCTGATAATTGTGTGCAATTGGCTGCCGCGAGTCATTTACAAAATGCATCCACTTTGGAGTATTTCCTGTGAAGTGCTTTGAGACATCTCGACAGTGTGATAAGGCACTTGATATAGATATATATATATATCAAATGCAAGGATTATTATTACTGTTTGTAATAAATGTTGTACTGTTTACAATGTGTTTGTGCCATTTATTTAATCTCTTCTCACACTTAGATTTATTATTTTTAAAAAGATTTCCATCATAAATATCTTCTCATTCCTTTAATTATTTATGTTGTACCCTCACATTTCTGAAGGTTACATTGTCTTGAAAGAAACACTTTCACTGTTCCTGAGAGTTATTCTGTATCTGGTTAGTTTTGCTACTGTTTTTATACATGGAAAACACATTTTAAATAATACTTGAACTTGGCATTGCAGGCTGGTATTCCAGATCCACCAAATATGTCAGAAGAATTAATCAGACAAAAAGCAAGAGAACGTCACTTCTTGGAACAGCTGTTGGATGGGAGAAAATTGGAAAACTACAAAATTCCTGTTCCTATCAAAGCTGAACTCAGAAAATACCAGCAGGTGGGAAATCTGAGCTCAAATATTTGAAAAAAAATGTTTTAAGTTTGTTTGGTTTGATATTTTAATGTGGTTATTTAAATGTTAAATATAGTTGACTTTTTTATAGGATGGTGTAAATTGGTTGGCATTCCTCAACAAATACAAACTTCATGGCATTCTTTGTGATGATATGGGTTTGGGAAAGACTTTACAATCTATATGCATCCTTGCAGGAGACCATTACGACAGGTAATATTACGAACACTAGTTGTAAATCATTATTGCCTACTTTGTTAAAGATCTACCATCCACATTAGGCTTGTGAGGTCAGTTCTCAATTTGAAGAAAAGATCATTGTATTGAATTCCTTGCTTTCTATTTTCACAGGACTCAGGATTATGTAAAAAATCAAGCAGAAAATTGCTCTCCTCTCCCTTCTTTGGTTGTATGTCCTCCAACACTGACAGGACATTGGGTAGATGAAGTTGGGAAATTCTGTGCTAAAGAATTTCTGAATCCTTTGCACTATACAGGACCCCCTACTGAAAGGGCTAGGTAAGTTTTGAATTGTAAATCATAGCAGGTTGCATGAATCTATATTTTTAACATAATTGTGTATCTTAAATGGACCACAACAAAGTAGATCTTGTTCATTTCAATTTTTGTACTGCTAAGAATCTAAATTTCCATATTCAGCCTATGTACAAATGGAACGATTATCCTATGCTATCCTGTTTCACTGCTAATTGTCAGCATTTGGGTTGCAAATATAGTGACTATATTTGCACTTTTTTTCCACTCCCATCAAATTAAAATGGCTAGAATCAGCGTTGCATATGAGAATATTTTATGCATTTAAAAGCTGAACTGATTTTATATTCTGTACCATGTGTTTTTAGGTTGCAGCACCTTATCAAAAAACACAATCTTGTTGTTGCATCATATGATGTTGTACGGAATGACATTGACTTTTTCAAGTAAGTCTGTAAATTGTTTGTTCTAAGTTTATTTTTGGCTGAAGTAATATTTATAAATTTTATTCTGTGTTCTAGAATTTAATTAATTAGATGTATTGCGGAATTACATTTTTTTTCAGAAATATTAAATGGAACTATTGTATTCTTGATGAAGGCCACGTCATCAAGAATGGCAAGACAAAACTATCAAAAGCAGTTAAGCAGCTAACTGCAAACTACAGGTTGATTCTGTCTGGTACACCAATACAGGTATTGTATTTTTCTGAAAGATTTATTACCTTATATGGGGATGCTTCCTGGTTGTCAAGTGGATAAAAGTAAAGGCACAGAACTGTGTGGTATGTCTATCTGAAGATTTCTGCACAGTGCCAAGTTTGACAATCAGCAGTGTTTCCTCTTCCTGGTTGCTTAGTGCTGTGCATAATTTGATTGAGGACAGCAATACTGATCATGATTTAAAACAAACCTGGTGGCATTGTAGACTGTAGGTGGCAGCCTGGCTTAGTTGCATCCTTCAAGAAATGTTAACTCAACCTCCCAACAAATCTGCGAATGCTCAAATACCCAGTCAGGAGAATGGCTTTTCAACTTGAAAATTTTAGTTTTAAACAAGTTTCTAATAATCCTTGGATTTGATATAGTGCTGGACGTTACAAAGTTCTTAGTGGGATGTGCTGTAGATGAACACAACTGCCAGTTCGTCCACAAAAATGAACCATAAATAGCCTTTTTTAAATCCCACTTCAAAATTTTGCACAGGATATCTTTGACTTTTATAATAAGTCCAGAAAGATCTGAACAATTAAATGTTGTTTGCATATCATCATGCTCCTTTAATCATTTATATCAATGATTCGCAAATCTGATTTTTTTTAATGTACAGTAGAAGCCCGTTTATCTGGCACCCTCAGGACTTGGCCAGTGCCGGTTAAAGCGCCTGCTGGATATTCAGCAGAAAACCCAACACAAAAAAAATATTTTTTTTAAAAATGTAGCATAACAATAATGGATGAAATAATCATTTATATGATAATATAATATATAAATAATTATAATCATTTTACACACAGCGACCAGGCAGTTCAAAGAGATCTTTAAACTTACCCTATAAGCCCACCTGGACCCTCCGTTCAGCAGGACTTGGCCTGCTCCACGCCCCCCGCCCGAACCGCCCCACCATCGGAGGCCGGGCCTTCAGGTTCTCTGCTCCCACCCTGTGGAATTCCATCCCCCAATCCCTCCGCCTTGTTTTCTCCCTTTCCTCTTTCAAGGCCGGTTTGAAGACTTTCCTCTTCGACCGTGCCTTTTGTTTCCCCCCCCGAACTTTTCGACCTCCCCTACGTGTTTCACCCCTTCCCAAACACTCCCCTCCCAGCTCGGGTCACACGCCTCCTGTGCAGCGCCTTGGGACGTCCTCCCGACGAGCATTGCAGGGATGAGTTTTTTATTAAAATAAAAGCCAATGAATTGATCTGCAAGCTGTGCTCAGGGTGGGTGTATGTTTTGCTGTTTTGTGGCTAAATTAAATCTAAATTAATCAACTCACCCTCTCTCTCAAAGAGTACACTCTGGAGAGTGCATTGCTTTATAGTACCGGCAGCATTCTGAGCTAGCGCCACCACCAGGCACCTAGTAGCTACATTCCAAAATACTGACGCAACACAAAACAAAAAAAATGCATTTTTCTGGATAAATTCCAGTTTATCGAATGCGGACCTTTATTTTTGGAGTGCCAGTTATACGGAAGTTACGGTTGATCGGGTCACGGATAAACAGGCTTCTACTGTAGTTGGAAGAGATTAAAGTATGTAATGTGAAATTGAATCTGTGTACAAACCAACTACTCTTGTTGTGTATTGCAGAATAACGTCTTGGAATTGTGGTCATTGTTTGACTTCCTGATGCCAGGATTCTTGGGTACTGAGCGACAATTTGCAGCTCGTTATGGAAAACCCATATTAGCCAGCAGAGATGCCAGAAGTTCTTCACGGGAACAAGAGGCAGGTAAGAAAGCATTTGCATATGGTTTGAATCTGTATAAAATGTAAACTGATATCTAAGACACACCATTTCTATTTAGTCTTGCCCATAATTTAAGTCCCTATATCAAGACTACTAAATAGTCTGCTGGGTAATCCTGGTATGTCATAGTGCGTCAGTATTGTGCAGTTCTATTTCATATTCACTAAATAACCTTGAGATACTCATAGTTCTAGCTATTTTGTGTATATCAGAAAATATTATTCTTTGAATATTAAACAAATGTTCTGACCACAAAATTCTCCCACATTTTCGATGCTACAATTCATGCATGCAATACAGTAATAAACATAAGCAAAAAAACTAACCTATATAAATGTTTATTTTCTTATCATAGGTGTTCTTGCAATGGAAGCGTTACATCGACAGGTACTTCCATTCCTGTTGCGCAGAATGAAGGAAGATGTTCTTCAAGATCTTCCACCCAAGATAATTCAAGATTATTACTGTGTTCTCAGTAGTTTACAGGTTTGTTTTAATAATATGGTTGTCATTTTAAATGAGCATCAATAACTTTCCCCCTTGATTAATATTTATTTAAATTTACATTTATGTAATGCTTTCACTTTGAAGTGTACTTCTCAAAGCACATAATTGACTGAGTCAGAGCAACAGAGAAAAGGGCACACGGAAAGTGTTTTCAGTTGCATTCAACTGGACTTTCTGGGATGAATCTCACTGGAAACTAACTATTTTGAAAACTATATTTAAAAGCCCTATGCTCAATGAGACGTCTTGATGACATAAGATGCTATATCAAATGCAAACATTATTGTATACAATGGAGTTTAGATCAGAGTGATGACCATGATTCCTTGGATTTGGGGTTTGCAACTGAATAGATGGATTCTCAAAACGTTTCATTAAAGAAATTTAAAATAGAAAACAGGTATAACATTAAGTTTCCAGAAATTTGCCATTAAAGGATATTTATGTTCCTTGTGGTGAGGATATGTCGATGTACAAAAGAAGCCCGTTTATCCAGCACGCTCGGGGTGGGGGGTCGACTAATTGACTGCCGGATAATCGGGCGGCAAGTTGCTGAAAACTCAACACAAAAAATTTACTTATTTTAAAATATACTATGTTAATAATATACTAAACAGTAACAGAATATTGTATAGCTACATACCAATAAAGATTTCAGCAAATTCGGTAAAAAATTGTTAAACATTTTTTTTTACCGATCGGTAAAAACCTGCAAGTTCGTAAGTTTAATAAGTGCACACATTGAGCATACTCGCAATTGCTGGAATGGGGAATTGCCCCGGGAGGGTGTCGAGCAATCCAGTTAATCGGGTCACGGATTAACGGGCTTCTACTGTAGTCATGTATTTTCCTGCTATTTATTAAACAATGTACACTCTTGACAGGTACAATTGTACGAAGATTTTGCCAAATCTCGTGCTAAGTGTGATGTTGACGAAACCATATCCACAGTTACCGAGGAAAATGAAAAACCCAAACTGAAGGCTACAGGGCATGTATTCCAGGTAAAAATTTATAGAGATTTTCAATTGTCTATTAAAATTCTGTGTTGTACTCTTTGCACCCTGTTAGCCTTATCAAATGTGCATCAATACATTATGGTTGATTTATGATTGATCTATTTCTATTGCTTCTAAATTCTTTATAATTTTGTGTGGTCTATATAATGTTTTGAGGTTAACATTGATTTGTTTCTAGGCTTTACAGTACCTGAGAAAGCTATGCAATCATCCAGCACTGGTGCTAACATCACAGCATCCAGAATTCCAGCATATTTCAGAGCAGCTTGCCATTCAAGGCTCATCTCTTCATGATATTCAACATGCTCCGAAGCTCTCTGCTTTAAAACAGGTACAGTAGAAGCCCGTTTATCCGTGATGTACCGACATTTCCGTATAACCGGCACGCCAAAAACAAAAGTCCCCATTCGATAAACCAGAACTTATCCGGAACAATAGCAGTGGAGCATTTGTAAATGCATAAATAATAACAGAATATTGTATTGGTACTTATTGTTAAAACTACTCTCTTGCGCTTTTTACCTTTGCTGGTAGATGCTGCGCTTGAAGCCATGATGCTGAGGTTGAGATTTATAGTCCAGCGATTCTTTTTAAAATGGAGCGGGTGAAAACAACGGAGCGTGTATGACTTTAAAGTCGTACTAGCGGCAAGCTGATAACTCTAGCCAATAACCCACATTGTTGCACAGGTGCAGTATTTCACTTTGCCGCTAGTAGAGTCTAGGGCTTTGGCTTACAGCGAGTAAAGTCACGGGACGCCCGAATATCCGGTAGGCACTTTAACCGGCATTGGCCAGGTTCTGCTGGTGCCGGATAAACAGGCTTCTACTATAATATGATAAACTCCTGATACCTGTCCCTACCAAGGGACAGGTATCAGGACAGAGTTTTCAGGAGTTTACTGTACTTGATATTTATTATTTTAAATATTCATTTCTGACTAGAGGGTTTTTCTTGTGCATTAAATTTCCCCAAAGAACTAGCTCTGCTCCTGATCTGAGTACAGTTGAATTGCTGGAGAGGGATTCCAAGGGAAAGGTGACAAAAGCTGGTTACAGATCAGCAAAGGATTATTATTTCAACATTGCATTCCCCAAAAGCTGAACAAATCTAACTAGTACAACATTGCTAATCTATTGCAAATACAGACTCAGGACTGTCAACAGATTGTCCAAGGGCTTTAAGAGGTTGAAGTGAAACTGCAATTGACTTACAATCTGCATTTATATTGCAGATATTGACTGCATATTAATAACCACCACCACTTAGACACCAGATAGATAAAATCCTAACTCTTTTTTAGTATGGACTTTAGAATTGACACTATTATACAGTGTAGTATAGCTAATATAGTTGTTATTACCTGTGGGAAGTGGATGGGGGTCACGTAATTCTCTATGTCCACACAACTGTCTAGTCATGCTATACTTTCACCATTGATTGAAAGTAAATTTTTAGTTGTTCTGAATAAATATTATTTGGTGATCATTATTTCTATATAGCAACACCAGACTCGCAAGCCTTCCCAAAGTGCAGTATTTTACAATCAAACAATGCTCTGGCAAAGCCTAGCTGAGATGGAATTAGTCAGTAATTCAAACTCCTGATTACTGTGATCAAGAATCTTCACTATGTTATTGAGGGTTTTTTTTCCATTCAATTTTTGAAATGTTCTGACTCATTTTGTGATGGAATAAAAACTTCTCTTACCTTTTTGTTTTCTTAGCTGCTGCTTGACTGTGGACTTGGCAATAGTGGCACTTCAGAAAGTGGTACTGAGTCTGTTGTAGCTCAGCACCGCATTCTCATATTCTGTCAGCTGAAGAGCATGTTGGACATTGTAGAACATGATTTGCTCAAACCACAAATGCCAAGCATTACTTACTTAAGACTGGATGGCAGTGTACCTGCAGGCCAGAGACATTCCATTGTGGCAAGGTGGGTGAGATGATGCTAAAGTAATAAGGCCAAATTATTTCAAAGTTTCTGCACACACCTTTTTTTGACAACAGAGTGAATTAAAAATTTTAAATGGTAAGAAAATACTGACTCATTATAGGGTACATTTTATGTGGTGTACTATAGTTCAGTGGTTAGAGCACTTGCCTCATAAGGGTTCAATTCGTACCAGCGCAAAACCTGGGCACGTTTCCTTACTCAACGCGCCTAATAATATCCCTCAGAAAAATAATTTGGTCACTCAATCCACAACTGTTTGTGGGACACTGCAGTGCGCAATTGGCTGCCGTGTTTCGCCCACAAATAGTCAATTCACTTTACAATATATTTTGTGAAGCGCTTTGTGACGTCTTGAAAGATATGAAAACAGCTATATCAAATGCAAGTATTATTATTTCCAATGATGGTCTGTTCCCCGGTGGTTGTTATTTACGTATTAACCTGCATTATAGGCAAACCCATTCCTCTCTCACCCGCTGTCTTTAAGCGCTTGCATAGATACATTTTTCAGGAGGGAGCCCATTTGATTGTGATTTAAGTAAAAGCAGGAATCGCACATCTCAGTCGTCGAGGACATATTGTAGTCCCCTAACCACCAAATTGGCTGTGATCAGATAACACAGACCAGGAATTGAGCTTCCAATGTTACATTTTCACAGCAAATATCTGCAGCAAATCTATTGAATGAGACCCTGAAGAAGGTTTGCCCCTTTTGCACATTACAAACATATCAACTTGATAGCTGGTTATACAAGCTGTCATATGTGGCATAAAAGTGTCTTAATCAGTAACTATGTTACAATACACTCATTGAAATATTGATTCAAACAATGTCTATAATCATTCTTCTGAAGTTTGTTTATTGAATGCCTCTTTTACAATGCAATCAATATTTTTTTTCAGGTTTAATAATGACCCTTCTATAGATGCCTTGCTGCTAACGACTCACGTTGGTGGCCTAGGTCTTAATCTTACTGGGGCAGATACAGTAGTGTTTGTAGAGCATGACTGGAACCCAATGCGTGATCTGCAGGCAATGGATCGAGCACATCGTATTGGACAGGTAGCATCTCTACAAAAATTTTAAAGATGCAAGATCAAAGATTTTTCAAATAACATTTTATGATCGTCTGAATCGGTGATATTTACTAAAGTGTTACCTGAAGTACTGTATGCAGTGGTATCAATGCTCCAACATCCTGTGAATTATGTTCTGTCCATCTAACTACACTAATATTCTGTTGGCCTTCGCTGTGCCTGCTGCACACTATGCTCAAAGGTATCAACCCGTTCCCAATCCTATTCTACCATTTCAGTTTATATTTAAAAATCCTGTTTGTGGCACGACTTTCTATTTCTCCATATTTTGTGAGTTGAGAAGGTGTTGGAGGTGTTCAGTCGTAGGCCAGGCTGATACGCCAGTGTGAAACTGCATTTCAAAGGATTGTGAATACTGTCTTTAGTAATTTATAATAAATAGAATCTTTCCCATTTTGATATCTGTGAAAATTCTAAAATTACTCCCATCCCTTTTGACAAACCACTCTCTTCTGACTGTCAGTATTGATATTGATTATGCACAAGCATGCAGTTGGATCATCTTGAAATATGTTGCTTAGAATGGGGAAGGGAAACATAGTCATCTATTTAACTTTGATAGATTAGTTAATTTCCCCTTTCCACTGTTTGAATCCAGTTAAAGGTGTCAAATTTCCTCTTGAGTTGTCCTGTATGTGTTAAATCAGTTTGAATATTTTTCATTGTCTCCTAGAAACGTGTGGTTAATGTTTACCGATTAATAACAAGAGGAACCTTAGAGGAAAAAATTATGGGCTTACAGAAATTCAAGATGAACATTGCAAATACAGTGATTAGCCAAGAGAATGCTAGCCTTCAGAGCATGGGGACAGATCAGCTTCTGGATCTTTTCACTCTCGATAAGGTAAATTAGAAAAATATGAATTGTTTATTGTTTGCATACACGTGTTAACCCCTTATTGACAACCTTCTTAGTGCCTGGAATCTTAGTATTGGTTGCAGTGGAAAATGCATATCATTGGAAATGATATTAAAGCAAAAGTGCCTAGCCTTACAAGCAATATTTTGATTATTTAGAGCTAATATTTCATGCGCATCTTGCCATAATTTTAGAACTTGCTTGTTTGTCCCACAAACGATTGTACGTTTGAATTGTACCTCTTCTAGAGTTTGTATATTGAATGACTCTCTACAGTATATTCTGTGAAGCACTTCCGAGACGTCTAGAAGACGTGAAAAGCACTATATAAAATGTAAGGATTATTAATAGCTTCCAATTCCATTTTCCAGGCAATTGCAGACCGTCAATGTACATAACATGCCTCATTGTGGGTTCATTAAGGATTTCTGCACAACAAGGCACTTTACTGATTTTTTTTAAACATGAGAATTTAATCTGATAATTTTCACCTAGAAAAAGGTGTCCTTGTCTACCTCCCTAATCATTTGGAGAGGCAGTTCCTTAATTCCTGTGTTATGTTTTAGAGAGGTGATATTTCTGAAAATACTCATTAATACTATGTTTAATGATATTTTTTAGGATAGCCACGAAGACCGGGGATCTTGTTCCACTGAAAAGTCGTCTATGAAAGCGATGCTGGAGAATCTTGGAGAACTTTGGGATCAGCAACAATATGACACAGAATATGACTTGGATACTTTTATGCATTCTCTAAAGTAAAATGATCTTACAGAATGCAGATAAGCTGTGTCATTGTTCCAGGATTGCCCTGCTGATATTCAGCATTTTTCCTAGGCATGTAGTGAACTGTTGAGTACATTTATGTGTAAATACAGGGATTGGAAAGGAATAAGCAAAAGCTGGTACTTCAAAAATGGTAAAAGCGGTTCACAAAAAAGGTAGAGCAAGTAGTTACTCTGTCTTAGTTATTTGCACTGTTTTACATTTTTAAACCTTTATTCAGAGTAGGTTTACTTGAAGCTTAATTATTTGTCCTAAGAAACAAAGAACTTTCGAATTACATTTTCTTAAGAAAATTATGCCCTTGTGACATATGTATGTGATACAGTAGCTTGCTGTGCACATTAGTGCACAATTGGAACTTAATTAAATACACAAGTCTCTTACACTTTCCACAGTGGAAACTGAGTGTTTTATTTTGCTGCATATTAGAATGGAAGCTTTCAATGTATTTGCTAATTTTATTTTCTGTAACTATTTAGGATTTAAACCGTGTACTTTGGTTTTTTTAAAAAAATATTTTAAGTTGAGTATTATGGCATTCCATGGGTCGAAAAAATAAAATTCAATTTGAGTACTTTACAGTATGAATATTTAATTAGTTTTTTTGAAAAAAAATCAGTTGTGTATATAGGTGGCTGTGATACTTAATGTGCAAGGATTCAAACTATTAAATATAGGAATACTGAAGATATCTATTTTCTTAAAAATAGATTGTATCAGATGGTAGCAATTTAATTCTATTTTAAAGTTCCTTTGATCTATTCCAGTTACTGTGTTAACTAATAAAATGTTGCACTTTACACCATGTTCCCCATTTTATGTATGAAACCGAAAGTGGATCATGTTCATTTACTTCTATTTTAATCATCCCAGTTTACAGCAAATGCCATAAAAATTTTAAAAAGCAAAACTATTATGGCATACTGGTCTGTAAATTTTAAGAAATGACAATGCTTTTTTACAAATGAGATGCCAGACATCGAAAGAAATTAGATTTTTACAAAAAGGAGACTGGAGGAAGAAAAGGCCTTTCAGTCCATCAAGCCTTCAAACCAACAAGCCATCCCACCTATTTTGCATATTTTAAGTATAGTTCTCAGTGATATGATAATTTTTTAATCTCTGCGTAACACAATTGAGTACAGCTTCCCCAAATTAATTTTGGTTCTAAGTATGACAATTATTCCAAATATCTGTGCCTTAATCAGTCTGGATTGCTTTCCTTTACACTTCCCACACTGAGCCAGATCAGTACATTTTAAACTCAAGACAAACTGTAGCAAGAGAACACAAGATGCATTGTTTTTCACACAACCAGCCTTTTCAAGTGTGCATATGCAACAGTTTCAGCCAATTGAGTGGAAAGGTTTGCAATTCTGAAACGAAGTGAAATTATTATTCCATGTGAGTAACTTTTTTTTAAAAAATGCATGTAGTAATGAGCTGCAGTAAAACTCATTTTCTTACTGTTGGAGCAACTGATGCTGCTTCAGAGATTCATACTTGCATTGTCTGAATTACTTTCCTTAAGCCTAAGAAGAGCTTTGCATATTCAAAACTAAGTACACATCGGGGCTTTTCTCACTTTTTTTAATTAAAAAAAGTCAAGGATACTAACAATATTCAGATGCTTAGCAGTGTTAAAATGGGTTTGTTGGAAATGTCTCAATTGTGTAGCTGAAGACATTTCATTATCTGTCCTTGGAATGACCTGTCTATTTGTTCACATCCCATGGCACTATTTGAAAAAAAAATGCTCCTAGTGTCCAAGCTAATAATCCCCCAAATAAAATTGGTCAATTATTTTACAGCTGTTTGTGGGACATTCCTGTTATACAGATTCACAGTAAATTCCTGTAAAGTGCCTTAATGTTCTTCTGATATAAGGTGCCCAAATGCAAGGATTATTATTCTGAAATCACCTCACACATTTCAGGAGGGGCTCAGGATTTCTCATAACTGGATTCATGCTTATATACAGGGTTTAAAATGGCTTACAATAGGGCTGTTACTGGCACATAATTTACTTAATGGTTTGCAACCAGCTTCCTTGCATGATTGTGAGCATGATACCACCCTGTTCCATTTGAGAGAATGAGCTGTGCCTTTATACCATTTATTCATATACATGTTTACAACTACAGTCTGCAAACCATGGAAAATAATGTTCAAGACAGACCACAAACTACAGTCTGTTTTTAGAGCTACAAAGCAGAAAGGCTCTAAATCCCATTCCACTTTTTTTTTACTACATTAGCTGGTCTTAACCAGAATGAAATTGCAATTGACATGAACGCTCAATACATGAGAAGAGCGGTGTTTGCTGTGATTTTTCCTGTTATCAAAAGGCTGCTAACACAGCTGAAATACTTATAATTTATCAATGATGAGGTAGTGGAGGGCAATAAATAGAATGAATAAATAATAAATCGAAGGAAACCAGGAAAGAAGGGGGGGAAATTAATGACTGAATTATCAGGTTACAATATTTTTCAGTTTAAAACTTAAATCATTGGCACATTTTGGTCAAGTTATTATGGTTTTACAAGTATCCATATATGATCAAATCTAAATGCTTAGAGCATTTCTCTTCAACTCAACACTGAATGTAGCTTTGCTTTCTAAAATGCTGTCAATAAGTAATGGGGGCAACATCTCACCCAGGAAGGAGGTGATCTTCGCATAAAAGTCAGTTTAGTAAAACTGGATCAGAAACATAGATGGAGAGGTAAAACCAATTCAGAACTCGAATTAATTTAATCAAGAAATATAAAATCTCTTAACTGGCCATTGTATCCCATATGGTTTGGTCTTACCAGCTCAATTAAATTTGAATTAGACTGTTTGAAATCGATCAAATCCACTGACATAGGCAATATTTATTTTTATAAACTAACTACCCTGTTCCAATCCATTCAAAAACAGGCAATATATAACACCTGACACACTGCTTAACCGTCTCATCTAGATTTTAGAACAAATGGGAAGTGGTAGAGTTCTATTCTCGGAGGGGATAAAATCATTCAGCTGTATAACAAAGTGGCAAGGGAGATTCCAAAAATAAACCTGAATGCAGACAAAGCCGGGACTTTAATCCAATCTACAATTGGAATCAGCTGCATTCCAAAAACAGCTCATTATATCCCTGCAATTATGTTCCACTGAATATTTGGACCTCAGAAGTTGGGCAGGGGCAATGATGATTAATCAAAAGGGATGATCCAAGTAGATTTTTAGTACCAAGTATGTGTCTGACATCGGATTTTAAATTTCTTTGTAACTTGTAATTAAATTGTAACTTTTACACACACTCTTTGGAAGATAACAGTTTGGAATTGAATAATGCTTTGAAAGTGGCCAAACACTGGGCACATAAATATAAGTTATTTTAATATATGATTAAATACCTTCCATAAGAAGTGATACCAAATGCTTTCTAAAAGTTTAATTCTAATCCTTTGATATTCTAGCATAACTCTAACTTTAAAAGAAATTGGTTTTGTGGGACTTTGCAGAATATATTTCCTTAATTTCTGATACATAGATTGCCACCAACAAGTCCAATTTTGGAATGCGGAATATAAATCCTGTTTTGTATTCTGAATTACTTGAGCAGCAAGACAAACATACAATGTGGTTTGTATAATTCATCACATTGCTTCCTTGTATTTCACACACTATAGATTTGTAAACCAATATGTAATAGGAAATATGAGAGCAGGGCAAATAAGAATAGTTGCAGTGGGGACACTTGTCTGAGTAGGCTCTTGTGCTGCAAATCTTATAGTTCCCCAAACAATGCACATATGAAGAATTTGTTTCATGCATCTACTTTATGGTCTTCCAAAATATTACTCCACATATCTTCAACAAGGGCAATGAGTGCCAAGTGTTGCATTCATTTATTTTAAACAAAACTACCAAAGATGAGTAGTGGTAAATCTGAATTGGTCATTCTACCAATTAATTTCTGCAACTGTAAGCACAAAATAAAAATTTGGCTCAAAGTCAATTTTCTTAACCGGAATGCTGGGAGGAAACAATTCTTGAATCCAATTTCATTCAGATAATGCAATTTTCTCTACAATTAAAATCAGAATAACTGGTCTATAAAATGTTATTTCATAATTGGCACTAAGCTCGAATGAAACAATGTCAATTTTCCTATTTCAATAGTGCACAGTACAGTGATTAAAATACTGAATCCTTAATATCAATTCACCCAATGCTGGCCAGCGTAATGAACCTCCAGGCAGAGTACTTCTAGTTAGCTGTCAAAGAATTGCAGCTCTAAAAATATGCTAAAATTGAGTCGTGTTAAATATTTCAGTGTTCTTAACAGGAAAAATTATTTTTTATTCTTAAAGAATTAAAGGCACTTCCTTTATGATACTACTTCAACAAGATTTTTCAGTGAGTGAATGTTTTTTTAAAAAGATTCTTCTTGCAAGGGAAATTAAATAAAATTCTTCAGAAAAATGCATAATACCTGCCATTCTTTGGTATGCAAACTTAATGTGTTTCGTTATACAGCTCATTTATTCCATGCTGGCATATCATTTGGCAATGGTCTAACTGCTTTGCATGTGAATGATTGTAGCATTGTCTCTGAAATGTTGTTCTATAGGCAAAGGAACGTTAGATATGGTCTCCAGAGAAAAGTGTTTTTCTTTTAAGAGAACCTGTACAAGAGAAAGTTTTTTTTAAAAAAATCCAAGTTATTTGCCGATAATTCTTGAAGAACAAGAAAGAATATCTATGATCTTCACTTATGCTGAAATATTTTTCATTGTGCTTAGCTTGTTATTTTAGAAAAATTAGGTGTAATGAATCTGTTATTTAAAATAAAGTATTGTAAATATGAATCATGTAACTGGATGCAGATAATAGCAATCGATGTGTTCCTCCTGTAGATGGTGCCATTTTGCAAGTTCAGCTGTTTAGAATCCAAGTGTCCTTGGGAGGAAATGTGATTTGCTATTAGAAATGTTCAGCCAATCAAGACTTCAGTAGGCTTCTGTGGTTTTAATAAATGTTGCAAATCATGCCAACAGTCGCCAATGATCATGCAAAATCATGACAAGTGTTACTGATTCATACAACTAAGTTTAATAAGGTTTACTTGTTAGTACAGAAAAAATTAAAGTCCAAACTACAAACTTAAGCATTGGTAAGCAATAGCAGCATTGAGCTCCATGTTTAGTCACAGTACTGCAGTTCCGTACAAGCATCAGTCCAAGCCAAAATGTATATGCTGTGTAAGAGTACTAGCTAAACAATCTAGGAGAACAGTAAAAGATACATTTAAAATTAGTAGTTTGTTTGGAAACAAACACAGACATCCTAGCTTTGAACACTCTAAAAATGATGTTTTCCATTATTTAACAGCAAAGTTACAAATACCTGTACTGTATACCCCAATACAACTACGTCCAGAAAAGTTTGGCTATATTGTGTTTATTTAGTATTAGCACCTTAATGTTAAGTAAACTAACTGAATACTAAAATCGGTGCATTTACTACGAATTTTGTGCAAAACAAATTTGCAGAATTACCACATTTACCTACAATTTCCGGCTAGCTACCCATTTGGGGTATATAGTAATTGCTTGCATTTATAAATACTTGGTGGCATTTTTCAACACTGTAGCAGCTAACTGAGACCGAGAGGAAAGTTTGGTTAGTAAATAGAAAGAAGGAACAAGTTAGTGTACAAAGTAGTACAAAAACCAGTTGCTACATACAAACCAGCCTCAACAACAAAAAATGCATTTCCCCATCTGAAATTCCATGGCTTATCACTCAGCAAAACAGGTAGACAGACACCCCAGGTACAACTTGGATTTTCCCCTCCCCCTTACAATAGCACAACATTATTTTGTCTGTTCCATTCTGATAGTTTATTGCCCATTCATCCAATTACATTGTCAATCACTCTACATTTTCAGCCGTTTGTCATTACCACACTACTGTAAACCACTTCAGCAAGTTAATACATGAAGCTTTGCATTTCAAAACTAGACACTTTAGTTACAATATTACAAAGGTTTCAGCTCCAAAAATAACAAAACTGAAAATAAACTTTAAAGAATTAGCATCATAAAATTAATTTATTCCAAGTAAAAATACAAAATAATATTGATGACATTGACCAGATATGAAAGTCTCTCCCCGAAATGACTTATGGTTGAGAAAAGCCGTCTTTAAAGAAAAATAACTAAATAAAAATGAAAAATATGTAAATATGTTTAAATCCTCTGGTTTTAGCAAAAATCTCTCTAAAAATAACAATGAATATTTGTATCAGTACAAAGGCTACGTTACTATTGAAAAAATACTAGCATGAAGAAAAGGTACACATTTGACAGTAGAAAAATGATTTAGTGAATCACAATGTCTAAAGTTTGCAATGAAAATAAATCTGCGATAAAGATTTATGCTTTTTTGTTTTTTTTTTACAAACAGTACAAACAGTATTGCACATTACAACAAAGAGTCGAGGTTAAGTTAGCCTTCAAAATTGACTAATTCAAGTCTCCAACATCAAGAGAAGGCCACAAATGGACCTGATGCACCAGGGGCTCTTAGTCAAGTTACAATTTGAACATCTTAGAAATAACATTCTCAATCTGAAGGACCTCATTATATTCATTGACAAGTAAACAAATTGGGGCTTGTTATAATTTAACAAAAGGGAGCATGTTGTTATAACTTAACATAAAAAGGTATTCATACAAAAATAATGAACAGAAGATTTCTTTCACAATTCTGGTCAGTCGTACTTAAAGGATTAATGATAAATACACAAATTAAGTGAAAAATATTTTAATTTTTACGTCCTACTAACAGCTTCCAGCACCAATGGAGATGTGTCTATCCCAAGCCGTTTAATTATTTCTTTACATTCCAGCTTTTAAATTCATACATTAAACTATACGAAGAAGGGGAAAACTGTTTATAAATGTTCACTTTTCCACATTTAGGTAGATTTTTTTTTAAAGTCTTGTACTGTAGCTAACTACAATTCTCCATATTAAAGTTATAAAGCTCTAGCTCCTTCAATTTCCAAAAAAGCAAATAAGCATGAAAAAAATAAAATTACCCATCTGTTAAATCATTTCCTTGCAGAATTAAATTAATATATATTTTTAGAATAAACTTACTTAGAAAATATCAATTTCTTTCCTATATTTCAAAATTGAGGTATTGCAAAAGATCATGTCAGTCAGAAAGCACGCTTAAAAAATCAGCTGACTGTTGAAAACCGTCCAGATACAAAAAGTAGTGCATAACAAATGTCTTATACAGATAATGAAAAAACATAGAAAAACATGCCTGGGCAGGAAAGCAATATCACAAAAAGCCCAGAAGTAACCTCCAAAGAGATAATAAGCAATTTACCAGTAAAAAAGTAATTTCTTTTTCTTTTTTCAAAAAAAATCCATTTCAATGCCAATACTTGCAACTAAACACTGAAAAGAAAACTAAAAAAGGAAAATAAAGACTTACTGGACATAAACAGGACATCACAACACACAAATGACTCAACAATTAGTATCAAATCTACTATGCGGTGTCATATCCAGTCAGATTGTCCCCAGAGCTGCTGAAGGTTACTGTGTACAAACCCCACCGTTGGTACACTTGTTGCCTGTGTTTGGTTGAAATCTGCAGCCCCACTGTACATGCTAAAAAATGTCCACTAATTAGCAGATCTTATTAGAATTCAAGCTTTGCAGGATATACCCAGGGATTGGGGAGTTTATTCTGAACCAGAAAGCAGACATCTCCATTTTGACTTTGTGCAGACAGTTCTTTTGCATTAGTTTCCTTTCCTAATGTGCCTACTTGTCAGTCCGACAAATATATTGGTAGTGTATGAGCTCTTTGGTTTTCTGGACAAGGTCTGAAGCTATGTAAATGGTGCAAGCAGCAGAGAAATTTAACTGAGCTCACTTGTTTATACACTGGTTATGAAGCATCACATACTTCTATGTCAGACATTACAACGTTTAACTTTATCACAGTACTATACATAATCACCTTACTATATAAAAATTGCACAATAAGTGATCACCGCAGAGTACTTCACCTACCATCAACATAACTTCAAGATATCCTACATCTAGTTAAGTATTTGTGATATCTGTAATGTTTTAACGGACACAGATTCAAACTCCATAAGCATTTACATTACTGAGGCAAGCTATCCTCAGGATTAGCCAATTCTCTTTTGTACGGAGATGTTTTTTTTTGTAGCCTACATAATTATTTTTGTGCACTGGTGGGCAGGTTGTCAGCAGATATAAGAGACATGATACACAAAATTTATTGCATGCAGCAACCTGGATAAGTAAACATGCAGTCCAAAACTACTGACCCTCCTGTGGAGCCTCTCCATGCTATACTGCATCTTTTCAGCAGCATTATGCTCCACGTTTATTTATAACCCTAGCCTGAATAAAGTACTGTGGTATCTGCAATACCATTTATATAGCAGCAAAAGCTATTGCAGCATACATTTACATAACACTAACATAGACCTAACCAAAAAAACCCCAGCAAAATCAGATTGAGCTTATGAGGTATAAATCTTGCAAGTCAAAATGGAGAGCAAAAAAAGGCTTATTTTAGGGTAACTGGTATTCTAAATGACCCCAAATTAGAATTGCTGAATATTTGAGAAGAATGTTTGCTACATATGCCACCTACAGTGTGTTACCTTTGGTAAGTCTTCTAGGGGCAAGTCTAAGTTTCTGAAAATAAGTGCATGTTCCTTTCACAGGAAACAGTCACATGAGCGCCAAGCTGGCAGTGGCTGACGGGATATCAGCTACTAATTGTAAATCACAATGCAATGTCCAATATTGAACAAACAAAGGTACCCAAGCAGATGTTTGCGAGCCAAAGTGCAGAGTCATTACAGATACTCTTAAAATTTTATATACCAGACAATCTTGGATGAGTTCAGTGACTTTAAACAAAAACAAAAACATTCTTTATCTGAGGAAGAATGCACCAATTTCCAGAACCCTCTCAGCCCTGAGGCAGCGCTCTGCGCTCCAGTACGTGTCGGTGATTATACGATGGTTCAGCTCCAGCGGAAGGGGACGTGGCGCGGGCGATCACCTCCTTCTTTCACGAGGGGCTTGTGAAATTCCCTGCCAGCGCGCGAGTGTATGCTTGCCCAGCAGTATTCACAGTAATACTGCAAACAGGTAACATTGGCACAGAAGAACGGGGCAAATTTTCCACCACAGCGTGCACCCTGGCATTCGTCACACATCTGATCATCCAGGACATATGGCTTAACTTCCACCTGCAGCAGAAAATAGATATAATATTTACACATTTCAAACAATAAAGATAAACTTCAACAAACACTCCAGTGTCTGTAGATAATAATTCACTGTACAGTTAGAAGACTAGGTTTTCCATTTGTTATATTATTATTATATATTATATATAAAATGATTTAATTATTGCATTGGCTGGGATACTTTCCACTGCATTTAGTTTTCTTCTCAAAGATCAGCTTTTATGTAGAACTAGTGCAATATGAAAATGCTGCAAGGAAATGAGTCCAAATAAATGTCCTTTAAAGGCAAAGCTGAGTAATTTGAAGGACCGTACTTTATTTCATGAATATATATCTAAAAATGCAAGCATCAAAGAAACTATCCAAAATGCAGGTCATTTCTCAAGGGCATTTTGTAATGCTGTATTAGCAAATCTATGGCCAATTCTGTTTTTCTGCAATAATTAAAGTCTTAAAACACTCTGAGAGAATCTGCATCCTTTGGCATGCAACACAATAGTGAAAGGTTCCATTGGCAGTGGCTTCCAATAAGCGGGGGCTGGAAGCGGGAGGGAGGAAGGCTATTTTCATATTATGCGGCTCAACCCACGTTCATGCATTTTTAACAATTTGCAATCAATGGAATGGGCTAATTAATAAGTGTATCAAATGACTTCGAAAATCCTTTTACGTCAATAGCATTAAGAACATTCTTGCTCTGTGCATGGTTTAGCTCAATTTGAAAAATATACAGGTGTCATTGGGAAAAAAAAACAAGTGTTGATAATATTAGGGTTGCATGTTGTCCCAATATCCAGTCTCACAGAAGGGATTTGTGAAATTCACAATTTTCATTGGAGAAGGTCAAGGATTATTTTCCTTGCACAATGTACCCCACCTCGCTTGTTTTTCCTTCAAGCAACAATTGCCAAACCTTATCACATGTCTTCATTTGTAGGGGGTTATTTTTTATCTTTTCATAAACCTACAATTTCAGGTCTCATCTCCCCTCTTGTGACTCTGGTTATAGGGGAAGCCAGGCCAAAGAGAATCATTTCATTTGAACCTGTACTGGCACAAAAGAGGTTAAAAAAAGACGTCATAGCTAATAGGTAGCCACAACTATGTGTTGTTGTTTTTGAGTATCACGTTTTACTTAAGCTTTTTCCCTAGTATCAGCCAACTCCAGATCAAACATCATGCCAATAAGCAGTACTGGCTTTCATTAAAAATAAAGTCTCTTCGCGGCACACATAGACATGTAACATATACCACTGTAGCAGCTCTGGAGACCTAAAAAGGTTTCAACAAGGATACCCCCGAATGGTTACAAGGTATCTTGACAGCCAACAATCTTCCAGATAAATTGATCGTTCACCACTTGATTCTTTATGTGACTTTGTTGTGCACAAAATGGCTGCTTTGGTCACCTATACACAGGCAGTTTATTTGTTAATACAGTAATGTAACACCTGGTTCTTCATTGAAATTACTCTACATTTCAATGCAGCATCGCTGTCCTTCAAATTAAGGGAGAACAGGTTGACTCACCCGCCTTTCATACCGAACTGTATTAGACGTCTCAGGTGGGGAGAGAAGAAATGGTAAAAGGATAGGGGGATTTCATTTCATATATTCATACAAATATGTTGTGCAACATTAAGATTCACTTTTTCAATAGATGCATTTTAGATGCCACAAGGATTTCTCAAAGATTCCTTTCATTCTGCTTACGGTAGTGAACGATTAGCCATTTGGAGAAGCCAGAGAGAGCATTTTACTGAGCATCTTATAGCTATGCCCCATTACCCTTCAATGTTGGCAAGATCAAATATAACCACGAAAAATACAATTAGTCATCATATGTGCATTTTTCTTGTTTATATGCAAATGAAAACAATTTAAGTTATCCTATTATTAATTACTACATATTCTGGCTGTACTTATAAATGGAGATCTATTGTTCAAGAACAGAGAGCAGATGCCCTACAAATGAAAGCAGCTACATGAAAATAACATTTGCTTAGCAACCCACATCTGCAATTTGCACTCTTCTCCAAACCTGTTGTTAATTTTATGCATTACATTTGGTACACACATAAATCAACTGATCAGTTGTCCAGCCTTACATTTTACAGCTAGGATTTTTTTGTTACAGTGTCTTCTGCTCAAAATCATAATTTCAAGTAATAATAAATTTGCCAATCGAGCTACATTAACCTATGTACACCAATCGGAGCATTATGAACATTAGCCATCCTCATCCTTCAACTCTCATCCCCCACTGAATAATAATTGTTTTCATAGGAACAAATGGAGGAAAAGTTTTGTTTAAAAAGCACACTATCAAATGACTGAATTATATTTCAGTTTTGTAGTAGAAATGAGGCCTAATTGCTATATATTACAATTCCCAATAGACTAACCTTTGATTGAAACTAAATAGGTCATGATAGAATAGAAGCTTGCTGTATACAGAATTGTCCAGGGAAATGTAAAAGTTCTATATTGTTGTGTTTGTGCACAAATAAATTTATAAATTGGAAAGGATGAGGGCAAGATGCACATCACTATTCCAGCAACACAACAGATCACCATGTACAGTAAAATCCCATTTATCCGGCACCCAATCAACCGTAACTTCCGTATAACCGGCATTGCAAAAAAAATGTCCGCATTCAATTAACCAGAATTTATCCGGAAAAATGCATTGAAAGGAAATGTTTTTTTTTGCGTTTTCGGCCGAATATCCGGTAGGTGCTTTAACCGGCAATGGCCACGTCCCAAGGGTGCCGGATAAATAGGTTTCTACTGTAATGTAATGTGTCCAATACTGTGTACTGTAATATTACTGTTAAATTATTTGTATTCAACTAGAAGTTGCTCTAATATGAGTCACATTATGTTGCATATTTTCTCCCTTACCTTTGTTATCGCCACCACATACATATTAAATACAGACTTCTAACAGTTTTTATTAATACAATGTCTGGTAGTAATATTAACATAGTAATTCAATCTTAGTATTCTACTGGTGGAATGTTATCAGAATGCATATCTATGGCTCTTAGCTAACAGCTGTTATTTATTAGGAATTGAAAAAAAATAGAAAAGCAGAGATTCAGGTCACAATATATATATAAAGAACAATAATAAGACTGATGTCACCTTGGAGTAAGTGGGCCATGGAGCAGCAAAATCATTTGATACTGTATAAGGTCTATGATTTGAACACAATCTGCATGTATGAATAAATATTCATATTTATTAATTGGATAAAAATCTGATTTCTGAAAGGTATGTTTTTGCTGACACCAAAATAGTGGGGAAAGGAGAAAGGACTAATCTCACATCCTCTTTTTGTTTTTAAAAAAAGGATTCAATGTTGATAATGTGATAAGTAGTGAAATATCAACAATTCGGCAAATTATTCAGCAAACACTGAAAACCAAATGGAAATGAAATGGAAACAAACTTATAATATAATCTTTTGCTCAGCAGAAACATAGGAAAAGCAAAGGCCATTCAGCCCAGCAAGCAAGTTTTGTTATTTTGTTTGACCATTGGCAGATATTTAAAACTTATTTCCTGCCTTTTCTCCATATTCTTGAATACCCTTACTTTACATATTGATCAATGTTCCTCTGATTGAGAGTACAATGAAACCATAGATCACATGTAATGTTATGGACAGTACTGTAAATATATCACCCGTTAAGATGAGTGACAAGCTTGCCGAATAAGTAATTATTTGAATATTCTTTTGACTGCATGAATATGAAAATATCTTCAGATGTAGAATGCGCAATTTACATTTCCCCTCTTTTAAAAAAAATTGTTCCAAATCCTCAAAACAAATTTGTGATGAGCAAGAGTGCTCACTCCCCCAAAAGAGATTAAAAATACAACTAGACTGAGAATGTCTAAAATTTATTTTGGAAAGGATAGATACTTTGCTCTGTTGCTTGCAATGCATTAATTGCCTTTTCAACGTAAGCTAGAACAGGGCCAAAAGGAACAACTCTGATTTTTTCAGAGAGACAGTCAGAGCCAAATTACAACCATCAGCTCAATCAAAATCGTTTCAACTCAGAAAGTAATAAACCCAGAGCTTGATTTTACCCCCATATATCAGAATAGGCAGCATGTCTTAGAAGCAAATGTGAAACAAACAGCTAGATCATTTATTGAAGTCATACCCACCATAGTACAGTAATTACAGTGCTATTTCCACAAACTGTTTTGGTCTTAAAATAAAAGCGCAAGCTACACAGAATCATTGTAAAGGCAATGATCCTGCTGTCAAATCTCATCACAAAACAAATGAACTGATTTTATAATGGGTTTCAAAAAAACAGTATGGTCAGGCATTCAATACCCTAGTGGTTCAAAAATGCTGCCAGCTTCTATTTATTTTTATTTGTGTATTAGGTTTGTGAGCACAGTGATAATGTCAACTCTCTCAGAAACCATGTTTCGAAAGACATGTTCTCAGAAGCAATCAAATTGAATGTGTTTTTTTTAGATTTAGCAAAAGTGTAGATTTATCAAGAACAATAGACTTGAGTGAAAATGTCAAAAAAGTGTTAACTCTTCCAAAATATTACCTTTTGATCACTTTTAGTCTTATGGGTAAAAATGCATCTTCAAACCATTTTATTCTTAAATAGATCCTGTCATTTATGGAAGAGTAAACTGGTGAACCAAAGGGGTAAAATTCGTAGATTCACAGATATTACAAGTCATCATGCATATGATATGCACCCCTACCTCAAAGTCAACTATAATGGAACACTACATACAATTATGTAGTGAATTGGGAAAAAAAATGAGATTAGATAAAGTACATGTGCACCTTTATCTAAGATCTGCATCTTTTGTTTTGAACTCTTCTAGCTTGGACAAAAGAAAAAAAACATACATTTGATATAGTGCCTTACAGTATGGAAACAAGAAACATTGATTAAAATGAAAATATTTCAAAATGAAAAAGGTTATTTACAATTAGTTTGGCTCATTCAGTAATTAAATCAATAGCATAAGGAACAGTTTTTTCCCCCACGATACTTTTTCCCACAGTATATTGGGAAAGAGATTGACTTGTAGTTTTTAGAAATTATTCCAATTCCAGCAAATTTTACAGATTTAAAAAAAGCAACAATTTCAGCCTTACATCTCTGCAGCACGTGTATTAGATATAATCTAATTACAGGCAGTACTGCAAAACAAAAGAGGGTAAAATCTGAAAATATGTTAGCATACTAACAAAGTGCTGAATTTATTTGTTTAAGTCCTCTGGCACTGGTCATAACCCAAAATCTAATCATCTGATAATTAACTGCAGTAAAAATAAAAATGGCAGCTGCAATTAATTATCACCTCACTGTCTGCACCACATGACATGCTCCTATGTATAAAACTAGATTCATAGCATAAGCTCCTCACACCACTGACAAGGTGTTTGAGCTTTCCTTTATCTGTGTGAAAGATGATCAGAATTCACTCATTCTCTGCTGCTCATGACATGACATGTGCAAATTCCCATCCTGCTTCATCATAATTTAGCATCTAGTTTAACGAGTTAGTCATTTTATCTGAATCTAGGAGCTTCTTAAGGTGTTGGTTCAATGCTAAATACTAAAGATTGTAAGTCCATCTTTTTGGGGTAACAAGCTTATTAATTCAAGTTTCCTTTTATAAATTATTGAAAATTATCCCCAGTGACACACATTAAATCCATGAAATCAGATGAGATTGAGATTCTTATTAGGTTAGCTGAAATAAAAGAACATTTGTAATATGAGAAATAAACATAAATTCATAGACTGTAAATTATGAACCACACCAGATAGATTATAATCTTCAGAATAGCAAAACAAGCCCTCTTTCAAAACAGAAAATGTTGTAAGTAAACTCGACCAAGGACAGAATTTAACCAATGGTATTTCTCTTGTAAAACAATCATGTTCCTTAATAGCTCCCATTCTCAACTTCCATGCTCATACTAAATTTTTTTTTTTGAAATTATATACATCCACATTTAAGATGACAGCAAAATGACTTCAGCTTGACTATTTGGACATGAAAACAAACTACTAAAACAGAAATACAAAAATAAATCTTATTGTTTTATTAGTCCAATTTTAGTAATGTATCCCAAATATATCATTTGGATACTAAATTAGAGAACAAGTCAAGTATTCTGTAGGAGAACAACTCTCGTTCTTCTACCATACTGGGTCAGCTCTGGGATTCAGCTTGTACAGCAATAATGCACTTACCCGTTTATCAATGTCTCCATGCTGGAGCTGTACAAAGCGAGCACTGATAGCAGCAATGTAGCTCTGCTGATTGGAGAAAGCCACTCTGCCAGCACCCTTTGGATACTTCAACTCAGGGTCTGTATCAATGCCAGCATAGCAAACACCTCCATACAGCCGATCCATGATCATAGCCAATTCAACTACAAGATAAAACATTGAAATCATAGAGCCAATTTATATAATTGTACACAACATCAAATGCAACTATAAAAGAGATGCAACATACATACTTATGATTGCTGCTCCCCCCACACACATATATAATATAAATATATATATATACACAATATATATATATATAGATACAATAATATAAATGTAGAACAAATTGATATACACCACTGGCATCAAGCTATATGAATTCCATTCACACAAACTCAAACATGCTGGGAACGTTCTTCAATCTCCCTTTATATTCTGCATTACAGACATTGATCAAATTGGGGAATAATGCAGAGTATCTTAACTCACCAGCTCGAAGAGGTCTGGGAACTCCTCCTACAAAGATGGTCTTCCTGGGGTCCAGAGGTTGAGAACCATCCATCACAAAATCACTATCACTTAGGTTCCATGGTCGAATTTGCACCTTTAAAGACAGACAGTCAAGAATTAGCTCTGCTCAGTTCCAGAAATAATTTAAGTGTAACATTTTTTTTAACTAATAATTATCTGCTATGCAATGGTCAGTTCAGCTTTTAATATTGGGAGATAATATGCTAATTTATACAACAGTTTGTACTACTCAGTCAGCACATGTTCGTATTTCAACAGAAAATAAATCTAAAAACAGAAATAATAAAATGTTTCAATTTTCTTAGTCAAAATAACAAGGTTTGCTTTACTGCAAACCTCTGAGACACAAAATAATGTTGGAAACTGCTTGTGTAAGACTAAATATCAGGCGCCATTGTCTGTTTGGTTTCATTTTCTGGAAAACCAGGGATTAGGGTATGATTAGCACAAAAAAGCTGATACAGTGATCACCTACAGGAAACAAACACCATGTTGCATTGCATTTTGCTCATGTCACTGGAAGCTCTGTTCACAAAGGCTTAATCAAGTAGCTCAGCCTTTGTTTCCAGGTTCCCCAAACTCAACCTTTCAATGCTACTAAATATAAAAGCTCCACTTGTAAATGAATCATTGAAATTATATATCACACATTTTGGATTACAGTTTTGGAGGGGAGAGCACAGCAAAGGATGGAGAAAAAAAAGCAACCTGAATAATTTGAGTCTAGCAACTTAGGAAATGACAAAGGGAACAGATGGTTAGCAGCAACATACAGGATCTCCATTTACCGGTTTATCCTTGATAGTGGGGCTTGAAACACACAGGTATAGCTTCCCATCTTCTTCAATACATGCATCTATTAGAGCTTGCACAGAGCTTTCCTCTTGGAACAGCAGGAAGGCATAGCCTGAGTATGAAGGAAATCACAAAGAAAAGCATTAAACCAGCTGTGAATGAGACAAGACTAAATTACACTGTGCAATTTATTGCAAATTTTGAAGATGGATGGTCAGATGGATTTTGCAGCTTTACTAAATTCAAGGCGCAAAACAATTTCTTGGCTTTAGCTTTGGATTTATGGCAAGTAATAAAATTAAGATATGCTTGAACTTGGGGACTTACCTACAGCTTTTAATTATACTCAATAGTGCTGCTCCACACAAACTAATCTTCCCTTCAGCAATTCAGTGTTTGAAGGAAAAAAAACAGGCAATTTCTGTCAAGTGAGGACTGCTTTTCGTTGGCAAATGAGGAAGGAACTTGTACCAGTAAGATCCTTTGATTTTGTACTTACTTAGTACTTTATTACTAAGATTTAGTACATAGAACACTAAAATTAGAATATTCCAAAAGAAAAAAACCCCAGTGATTCTATACTTAGAAGTCAAATTTTCCAATAATCAAAATGGCCCTAGCATTCTTGGGCAAAAAGTTTGTAGTTAGAGGCCTTGAAGGCAATAGAATAATAATCCTTGCACTTGGAATAATGCGTTATCATGTTGTTAAGATGTCCTGAAGCACTTCATAGAATATATTGTATGGTGGAATAGCTGTGTATTCGAAACGTACACAACAGTGTCCCAAAATTGGGTTGAGTGACCACATTTTTTTGGTGGAGAGATTACCATCCCTGGAAAATGGTCCACCAATCGACTAAAAAACAGGTTCCTACTTACTGCTAGGTAAATGGAGGCATGTAGAGTTAGGAAACTTGGCCAGGATTTCGTCCCGTTCGGGAATTGAACCCGGGTCCTCATGCTTGTGAGGTGAAAACACGAACCATTGCGCTATGGGACTCTTTCTCTCTCTCTCTCTCTCTCTATATATATATATAGAGAGAGAGAGAGAGAAGAAAAGGGGCAACAAACTATAACATTATAAATAACCAAAAACAGCCACAATCCAAAATGAGATTTGCAAGCACAAGCCAACCCATAGCAACCTAATGGCAAATTCAACCAAACGAGAATTTTGATCTTAACTATTTCTGGTGAAGCACCAGTTATGTTTTCCCAACAGATTTCTCATTCCCTAAAAACGATATACAGTATTTAGATTCAGTGGTGAACTTTGTATGCTTCGATGTTATGCTTCTTGTTACAGCTTCCTTTTCAAAAACAATATTTTACTTCCTTCCACGATTTGTCCTGCGCTTTACATTATTGCTTCATTGTGCTTGTACCAAGGACATTACATTTCAATAAAAAAATTTCAGTATGGTAACGTTGCTGACATTTCCTATGTTCACCAAGGTCAGGGATTCTTGCAATTCATATTATTTAGTACAGCTAATCATTTAATAATGAACATCATTTCATGGTGCAGAGGATCACATGCTGCAAAATGGTAGCTTCATAAACACAATGACACATTTATAGCAAATAAATAAGTCTATTTTAGTGAGCTAGACAGAGGGAAATTTCAAAATTTCATCTTCTGCCAATTGATCACAGAACACCATGGACAACAGTCACTGAGTGAAACTACTACAGTACTAGCCCATCATTGTTACAGATCACAGATGCTGATAAACATTTAGGTAAATGAAAAAAACTCCCAATATGTTACAACCTAGGCCCAAAGTCATAGCATCTTCACACAATAAGTTCCTAATCACAGATAAAATGACATTTTGTGGCGATGAGTGAACAGAATCTAAGCATTTTGGTGGTAGTAGTGTATTTGGAATCTGACAGCCACTCTCTGTAGTATGAAAACGCAATTTGTACTCAGTGTGTGGTACATTTGGGAGTACAGTATTCAGGAATTATCAACAATGCAGTTTGGAATACGTACGGCATCTGTATGTAGATGTGGTCCATCCCATTAATGAGAAAGCACCATGTTTGTTTAAGAGATGATAGCAACCAATAAAAAAAATTCAGCATAAATACAGTACAGTACTTTCTTAGCTGAATCAGCACCAAACTAAGATTGTTGACACAGTCTAGAATACACCAAACAACTTTCTTTAATAATGCGACTTCATCTAAACTTCTAATCATGTCAGAAGTTCGAAGTAGCCATTTTATTATTTGATTTTAAATTCCTATTTTTTATGTTAACATTGAAACCAACTCTACATGTTCAATTTGAAACAATGACACCTACCCAACCAGTAAGGCATTAGTCACGCGGAGTTGTCCCTCACTGTGCTTCTATCCTGCTGTTGAACTGCACTGCTTCCTCTCTTCACATCTCCCTTCACTACCTTACTTTCTGTATTTCCATCTTTGATTGTGTAAATAACATGCATGTTATTCACTTCTGAAAACAGAAATACTAGAGTACACTAAATTATGATCATATGCCATCAATTAAATGAGGCTTATTGGTTAAAAAAAAATGCAGTTAAACATAGATAGCCCCGCAAAATCATACGGTTTTACTATTCCTATTTCAAAATTGCTGGTAAACAACTTAAATTTTTTTTTTGCATACATCTTTTCTAAGTTTTTATACATTCTCTCTACAAAGGTGTGACTTACCAGACTTTTGCCAATGATGCCAGTAACTAGAAACCATATCCTTTTTATTTCTTTTATGAAAATACCCTCCCTCCATCTTGAACTTCGTTCAACAACAACCTGTACTTATATAGCATCCTCCACGCAGGGTTGCATCTCAGAACGCTAAACAGTGGTCGAGTCTGACTCTGAGCCAGTAGGGTAGGGGGTGAGGAACTCATAAGTACGGTTGAAAAGGAAGGGTTTCAGGTGGCACTTGAAAAAGGAGACAGAGAGAGGACAAGGCGGAGGAATTGAGAGAAATTAAATCTGCATTTCCAAAGCTGTTTTACTTTTCTTCTCCCTAATTTGGAAACATCTGGTACAGAATATATGGATTTGTATCCTTCATTTTAAATATATGTTCAAAAATACATTTACACAACTAAGTTATTCCATGAAAGTAAAATTGACATTCAGCAACACTGTCCGATAAGAAATTCTCCAAAGCGAAATAAGCAGTCAAGTCTTTAGCTGCAGGGCTATGCAAAAGATAGGCAGTTATTTATGGGGAAAATACAAATAGATGCAGAAAAGGCTGGGTTACCGAGCCTGCTTCCTGGTTTGATTAATTATCTGGCTTCACATGCATGATGAGACTTGCAACACGACTGACTTCCACAAATGAATAATAATAATCCTTACATTTGATATAGCGTTTTTCACGTCTTCTAGACGTCTCAAAGCGCTTCACAGAATATACTGTAAAGTGAATTGACTGTATATTTGTGGACGAAATGCGGCAGCCAATTGCGTACAGCAATGTCCCACAAACATTCATGGATTGAAATGCCCATTTTTATTTTGAGGGATTATTATTAGGCGTGTGGAGTAAGGAAACTTGCCCAAGGTTTCACCCTGCCTGGATTCAAACACAGGTCTCACGCTTGTAAGATGAAACTATGATGCAAGCACATCACCTGGAGTGACAGTTTATGGTGAATTTGCGTCAAAGTTTGTGAATTTGCCTCAGTTGTGTTTGGTGCTGAAACCACTAACAAACCTGGGTTGTAGAGCAAAAAATCGTCGTGGAGGCTGACAACACTCTCAGCAGTCACCACAAGCTCAGTTTCTAGTGGCAAACACCACACATGGAATGTACAGCATCATCACACGTGTAAATGTCTGTCAATATCAATCCCACTTTCAGCAACATGAATGTTTATCAGCCAGAAGTAGTGACATTGTGGATAAGTTGCTGGTCTGGAAGCAACCGAGAAACAAAATCACATCTTTCAACTTTCAGTAAAAAGGGGTGATCAATTAACACACAGCTGGAACCCCAAATTAATTGCAATTACACCACTGTAAAACTCAAGTAAGTCGCTTCAATGAGGACTATTGCATTTAATACGACGTACCCAAAGGCAAGTCAGAGGCAAATGTGTTTAAATTGTCTAATATCCGATGAAATCGATAATTCAATTAAATCAATAATCTATACTACTCGCGTATCTTAATCCGTCGCTGTATGTGCACTTAATGGCAAGCACTGGAATTGCATTCATGGAAATTAAGTTCTTCTGCGCATGTGGCGGCAGATCAAGGCTACCCGCGATTCGATGCTGCCAGCCGGTAAGTGCAGACGCTTCAATGTCATTTCCCGCGACTTAATGCAGTCGGTAAATGCAGAGGTTACAAGAGAGGAGATGATTTGCTGCCAAATACAACTGGTACAAAGAAACCCAAGTGGCTCTGAAAGGAAACTGAATGGGACTCAGTTGCATGTACGAATTAGGCGATGACACGATTTGTAAAGGTTTACTGTTAAGTCCACAGCTAACAAAGTAAAATTTGTATTCATACAATGGATAAACATTCCTGGTTATTAAGCTAGGTCACCAGCCACATCCTGACTTTTCCATAAGATGTGGATATCATTAATAAACATTGCAGTCATTTAACAGCTTGTACCTTCAGTCTCCAGCATCTCACTGACAGCAAGAGACATTCTGTCCAATGGTAATTGTGTTAATTTAATCCACAGTGGCTATAATAAATAATTGTATGTTGAAACCATCAGCATATTCAACAGACTTGGATTGCCTGCTTGATTAGGTGATCCAATTTAAATTTCTCATTTAAGAGGAATATATTAATACACAGAGAAGGCTGCAATGCTCAATACATAATGCGTCGAGGAATCACATGACCCAGCAGCTTTCGTCAGTATTCCAGATTGTCACAGCAGGGTTCCAGATGGTAGCCAGGGCTGAATTTCCAATGAAACACCATAATATTTGGCAGTGTTTGCTATTCAATTCTCAAAGAAACCAACTTCAAACCTTGGCACATCTCAGTTATGAACTGTAATCACCCCAGCAGTATTGCCTAACTGGTGTCTCCTTTCAAAAGTCACAGTTAATTTAAATTATGAAACTGAACGATCACCAGTAGTAGTCGTGATCAATAATCCATCTTCTTGACTGGTACTGTATATAGTTTTCTCTATCTAGTCTTCTAGGGCAAGATTATTTCTTGAAATTTCGCAGATCAAATAGAGAATTCCGAATGCAATCTTTCAAATCAGTTGCTTTGATAATGAAGTCACAATCTCCATTCAGAGAAGCTGCATGTGACCATCTCTAAACAGAGAAAAACAACAATCATATTGACATTGGAACAGATTTTCATTGACCTACATGCACCTGTTTGGGCCATCAGCTGACACTGAAGCTCTGCATTGTACCAGTGGTATATCAAAACGCATTAATCCAAGCACTGCAACATTACATGTTGAAGAACTCAGCAGCTACGACAATACAGCACTTTGAGAAATTGGGAAGAGCTGGGTTGATGGCCTGCTCTAAACGTTTTCCAATAATAGTCTAGAGCTGGGTATAGATGATGGAATGAGTATACTGACTTGAATTTTTTTTTTTCCAATTACATAAAGCTTCATCATTCTTAAATGTTTAACAGGTACCTCAAACTCTCAATTCTAGTGTGGAATATATACTGCACGACTTCTCTGAAAGGATGACAACTGCATTCTCCACATAAACGTTTAATTGAAGCGAAGCTTTTGATTTGCAACAACAATGTTGATTATAGTTTACATACAGAATTACTGGGCAATTCCCATTTAGGTTAATCTGCAACAAGCTAGTCAGTTTAACTACTCACTTTATTTCAATGGAGCATGAAATCTTAATGTCACTAATTTCAAAAACAAGCCTTTTGAATTTTAAATCTTATAAGCTGAAATAGCAAGTTACTCAAAGTACACTGACACCATGAACAGTAACCATATTAGTTTATGAAATCTAACATGCTTCGTAAAGAATAAAACAGTTTGAATAGAAGAAGCTTGGGTCCCACAAATGCACAAATGTCCCATTTCCACTTCAAAGCAGGTTCTCAAATGTATCCAGAAAGAGATAATGTGGTATTCCTACATACAGCCAATTAGTCCCATTTGGCTTCATGATCGCAATACTAAACAACACTGCAGGTCGGTGACAGAAGCACAAGCCTTTAATCTTCCCATTTATCTCTAGGGATGAAAGAAAGCAGTGCAGTGACCTGAAGTTACTACATTACTGTCCCTTCTCCACGCCTACATAATTGGATTGAAGAGATCCAAAGTCAGCCGAGACACAAATGGTGCCAAGCAAACATCAACAGACAAGATCATAATTCTTAATTTCAAATAAACTCCAAATTAGCACTTTATACAACTGATTGGTATTATCTACATTGTGAAATATTGTAGATCCTAAAACATCATATGCTTTTTAAAAACATAGAATACATTTCTGTACTTTACTAAATATTTAGAAAAATATTTTCTTCATAATCAAAGTTCCATTAACTTGACAAGATTGTGTAATGAAGTCATAATATCTTAAAATGTGATGTTTTTCCCTAGTCAGTTTTCCGGATAGGTTCAGATTCTAGAATAGGCAACAGAGCAAATGATTCATTTTGACAGACTGAAAGAAAATAACCATCTTCCACATGGTAATCTCCTCATTTAAAAAACAAAATTATCTTGAAATTTTTATCACAACATAATTTCAGTTGATGCAATCAAGATTACAACAACTAGATTGTATAAACTTTGAAGTATAAGTTTCAAAACAGGGCCCATTGCTCTTCAAGATTAAAGCCACTAATAAACGTAAATTAAATCTGCACAAAACAATTTGAAAGAAATGAAAGAAACTAAAGCGTTATTTAAAGCTTAATTGAATCACAAATCTGGTTGAAAAAATCAGTGAAAAGCTTTAATCAGCTGTGTATATATACTATATTACTGGGATGAGAAAGTCAGGCAGTAACTTCAGAAGGTCAGTGAAAATATCATCCATATCAACAGACCTGTTGCTTACCCAGCAATATACTTACAAGCAGCAAAGCCAGCCAAAATGTTACACTCCTGTAGATTTAGGGAACTAATAAGGAATCATGTGGTTTACCATGATTAGTATCTTATGAACATCTTATTAACACTTTAATTCCCTGGCCCTCCTATATTTCCCTAGCGACCTACAATAACCTTGGGTTTCATTAAAAATTCAAAACTGTGCAGGGAAACACTTTATCCTAGGATGGCAATCTGGGTGTCTGCAATGCAAATTATAAGCATGTGACTGAACAGAAGCTTCAAAGTTCGAAAGCCATTTGGACATCTGTGTGTCAGATGTAGAGGTTGGAAGCATGCATGCAATTCAACACTCTGCAGGCAAGCTTCACTATTTTAGCCACATTGGAAATGCTATGAATTGTTTCTACTCAACCCTGAATAACCTGAAGCACCGACAGACCATCATATCAGAAATGTAATCATGTTAACACACAATAAATCATAAGAATTTTGTGCAGGCTTAACACAGTCAATCACCAATATTCACAAAGCATTCAATGGCAGACTTAAGTAACAGTTAGCTCTATTCATGACATTTGTCATCTGGTAGCAGTTCACTGAGTGCAAGTGCATGTCTTTATTTAATAGCATGTCAGCTGGAATAAACCTAATGCACTCAGAAGTTTTTAAAAATATATATTATTGAGGACTAGATTGAGAGAAGGCTAGTGCTTGAGATACTATTCTAAAAAGATTCAATGACACGCTCTGGAATATTATTCACCATATAAATACAGAAGTTTATCACTGTATTAATATTACAGTCATTAAATTTTAAAATATTACTCCTGTTCCATAAGCTTTCTGAATGAAAGCATTCCTGCATGACAATAAAACATGCAGAACCTGAATCCTCTAATGGATTTTAACAGGACTGAACACAGTTATAAATAATCCAGATCATTTGGGACTATCTGTCCATACATCCTCCCATTTTAAATTAGCAACATTAGCAACTGGTGACTATGGTAGAAATTGCTTTCCACATCACATTCATCACCAGAATAGAATATTGCATTGCATTTCAGTCTCTAATTACCAAATGGAAATCCTCATCCAAAACCTTCTGATAACCTCGATTGAAATGCCTGGCATTGTACCACTGATAGGTATGAGTTCATCAACCAATATATTGGTAAACTTAACTTTAATTTCACAAGATAAAACCATTTTTGTATTCCAATATTTCCCGAACAACCAATGAGGAGCACTATCCAACAAATGCCACATTATAGCCTAGTCATATGCCTAATGAAATCAAACTGCTTGCACACATTTAGAATTTGAAAAATTCACATCTCGTGTGTTGAAGTAATGGTGGCACTAAACCCTGGGAATGCCCGCCATTGGCAATAGCAGAGCCTAAGTGGTATGTATGTAAACCACAGGTGTAGGCAAGTTTATTTCACAACCAGACAACCACAGCAATACATGTTCCAGCAAGAGTCATGGGAATAAGAGTAAGAATTACTAGCAAATTTTCTTTCGAAGACCAGGGACACAAAGGTCAATGCATATCCTACTGCTGCCCAATGCAACACAAGCTAATGCAGAGAGAAAAAAAACATGACCAGAAGCGTTACTTCTCAGAATGACACCAGACAGTACCGGTCTTGTTCCACACAATGACCTTCTTAGTAATTAATTTGCATTTTAGAAACTTCTAAGTTTCCCCAAGATTTGAAAATTTGAAGCCATCAATTAGAAGTGCACATACAACTTTACTGTTTTTATTCTCATCTTAAAATTGTAGTCAAATTACTGGGGGTTTTAAAATCATACAATTAAGCACTTACCTTTGGGTGGAAAATATGATTTGCTTTCGGCTTTGTGAGGCCAGTCGACCACGAGGGGTCCAAATCGACGAAAACTAGCAGTGATTTCATCTATCAGAGAATCAAGTATTTCAGAGTTGTATAACAAAAGTAGCAAAATCAATGAAAGTATAAATACTGCTTGATATGAAGTATTTATTTCAAATAATTCTACCTTCATCAATGTCCGGAGGAAGACCTCCTACAAAGACCTTTCGGGAGTAACGTTCCACCCTCTCACCATTCTGACAGCGGGTTGGAGAGTTCAAACCAGAAGTCAGAGACTGATCACCGTGACCATCATCAAGGAAACCATCTTCAATAGGAAAGAGTGATGAACGGCCTGAAAAACAGTTTAAACTTCTATCTAGTGAAAAGGAAGCAAAATGTTCTTTATTGTAATATGAAATGTGCGGAGAAGACCTAATGTAATCAATAACATATTCGAGGCAGAATTCACACAGCAATTGTCAATGTTGCTGTAAGATGAACAAGGCATATATGCAACTCACGACGTTTTACAAAAACAAAAAGTGGAATGGTTGAGCTTAAAGGTTCAGTGTAATTTCATATTATACACTGCATTCAATAATATTAGTAATGCAAATTACATGAGCATACGGTAATTGTTTTTAAGAGAAGAAATATTTTTTATTTGCTGCCCCCAAGAAAGGAGGGAGAAGATTCTGCAATTTACAGTCAAACGATTATATGAACTCAACTTATTTAATGGAATAGCCTTGTATAGCCTTATGCAAGGCTATTCGATTCTCAATTAGGACAAATAATGTTACGGAAAACATTTTAACAATAAATGCAAATAAGTTACATGTATGAAAGCTAGTTACAATCTTTGTAAGTTTAGTCTTGATGGATTAAACAATTAAAAAATATATACCGGTAAGCAGTTTAAAGTTATGATCAAAATGCAGATGATTTTAAGATAATTACTTCACTATTCATACTGACACTGTACAGGTTATTACTGTAACTAGGACAGTCTTCCTTAATTCTAGGACCTGCATTCCTTATTTTAAAGCTATGTTTAGATTGATTCTAAATGAACTACAATGCAACATAATTTAGTGAACTTTCCCTCCAATTTCTTTCCTTTATCCTCTTCTGAAAGTGTCCACACACAAGTAGGGTAGGAATTCACCTGTGCTTATGACCAGAAGACCATGCATGAATGGACACGTGTATACCTGGGATAGTTAGTTAGAAAGTATTGGAGTAGGTAATGCATCAGAGAATCATTATTATATTTTAAAGCAAAACCTTTCTTTTTCTTTTTACAGGTCAAGTGTTTAGTTCAATTGACTCTCAATGCAAAGTTAGTGTTGTTATCTATTGGATAACTTATGTTAAATTAGACACACTTTTTGTACAATACGATCTGAACATTTTCCAAGGCCAATCATACAAAATGGCTTCTGCGAGTTGAAGCATTAAGGAGAACCTGGGTGCACTAATGATAATGGTCACAGGTATTAAAGGTCCAAAAGTTGGTATGATATTGAAGTGCTGTATCAAAAGCTTTTAAATCCTCTTCCCTCCACCCTCACCAATATAATTTTTAAAAGATCCCAGGTAGCAAACCCATACGGGCCCCATATGGGACAAATTGGGTTGATCCATGCCCATATGGGCCCCACATGGGCTTGCTACCTGGGATGTTCTCTTCTGACTTTCCCCTGCCATCCCCTCCCTACCATCATTCACCAAACCGTGAAGAAACCCAGGCCTCTGCCAGTGTTATTCTTGATCAAGCCAGAGATTTGTCATCACAGCTCTGGGTAACTTTCCAGGTATCTCCCTCTGCCCCTCCCACCACCCCATCGTTTTGCACAAAGCGGCACCTGCCGCCTACTTATCACTCATCACGTCAGAAGGAGGAGATCTGAAAAAACACTCAGATTAAAAACAAAATACTTGCACTGAGGAAAACACCAGGTTCAAAGGAGAGAATACAATTTCCACAGCAGCTGATCCCGAGCAAGATTTAAAATAGACAGTGCCACATCGCAGAGAAATTGGCTTCTCTGTCAAGAATTGTGAAAGAGGTGCCACGAAACTGCGAAGCTACTAATTGGAACATTTAGATGATCTACTGCAGTAACAGGTCAGCATGAGATTCAATGGCCACCACAAAAGATAAACCAAAAGACAAAGTAACTATTGGTAGTCAATGGCGTAACCAACCAAAATTTTAAAAAGCAATTGTTAATCATTGCAAAAATGGGGCTGCAAAAATCAATACTATATTTGACAAACAAATGCTAAATATTAAATAATTCTTTACCTCTTCGCCGCCCAAATGTCCTTGCTGCATGTAAACAAAGAGAGAAAAGAGGTGTTTCCTGTCACTGTAAATCTTTTAAAATATTGTACACTTGCCAATGAATACTAAAAATTATTAGGTATGCACAGCAAGTTTCGTAGACACGTTTGTTCATTATTAGGACTCTACCTTATGTAGACCATAAACTCCCCAAAAATTAACAAGTATGAATTGTTCGTGCAACATACCAATGTTCCATTGGTCAGTAGGGTACTTTCCTCACTTTCCCCAGGAAACCATTTTATTTTATTTTCTCCTTTAATTGGGTCTGCTCCAGCACAGAGTTTTCTGTGATGGAGTTTATGAAATAAAAATATTTACCCACGTTTGTATTGTATTAATAAACATTCATAAGGAATGGCAGATCCAGAATTAAATATATTCTGCTGTTTTTTGTCTGTAGTGGATTCTGGGATTTAGCACTCAAACCGTTCAAATTTTTATCAGGAAATTGTGTTCTTAGTTTTTTTTTGTGTGTAGCCAACCTCAATGCACAAAGATGGCTCAGGTATTCTTGCAAAGCTACATGTTGTTTGTGATCCACACAATACTTCTATTCCCACCCCCCCACCCACACTCACATTATTGTGAAGGTGCTGATTCATTTATAGTCACCAAATCATATTCAGTATTGTACTAAATTTGCTAAGAAAGTGTCAGGCCAGAATCATTTCTTTCTTTATAAGGAATGAGGAAGATCTTTATAAATGGTAGCTCCCATCTCTGACAGAAAGCTAATACTTTGGTCCTCATTAATATACAGAGGCATAAAATAAAATATCCTTTTTAAAATAGGATTGTATCCAATTTGATTAAAACCTGATACAAACATCAGGTTCAATGGTAAAGAAAGCAAATTACACACTCAGAAGAATCCAAGTACCAATGATTGAGAAGCTATTAATAATCTCAATCCACGACTGTTTGTGGGACACTGCTGTGCGCAATTGGCTCCCGCGTTCCACCTACAAATAGGCAATCCACTTTACAGTATATTCTGTGAGGCGTTTTGAGACATCACAGTAGATGTGAAAAGCGCTATATGAAATACAAAGCTTATTCCAAATATGAACAAGGGTTTCTACATCCTGGGACATGTGACGTCCTCCTGACGGGAAAGGCGCTCTTTAAATGTACTTTTGTTGTTGTTGTACATCAAGATTCTACATATGAAGGATCAATAGTTTAAACTTTTATCTCACTATCTGCTGCATTCTGGATAGTATCATCACATCTGCTGACAACCGGGATCCTATTAGCATATTGCATTATGAGTCACTTCAACATTGTGTCAAGGTGTGACCAGGCTCACAAAAAACAGTGAGCATATAGTTGTACTGTATCTAGGAATCAATCATTCACCACAGACTTAGAATTATATATCTTAGTGCAAAACACAATTATTGAAAATAGGAAAATCAGTTGATTACCACTTTGAAATACAAGTATATTACTATATTAGCACCAAATCTTCAATAGAGCTCTACACAGTTATTTTTAGAAAAATCCATGTGGAAGATAATTTTTACTCATTAGTTTAGTTTGGATCTAGCATTTCTCCATATTTATATGAAAGTTGATCCAATTCTGCATAATTTATCAAGCAGTTTATTAAAATCAAAATCTTGCAATACATTTTTTGTTGTGTGAAATCCATCACAATCACATCAAATAGTATAAATCACAGAACTAATCATGGTATGGGGACAGGGCGGGTAAATGGAATTAGGATAGAAGATCAGCCAAGATCGTATTAAATGGTGGGCAGGCTCGAGGGGCCGAATGGCCTATTCCTGCTCCTACTTCTGATGTTCTTATTTAAATGGTAAGACAATAGTAAATCAAAATATACTAGATCAAATTTCATTAGTATGTAAATACAACGAATTTTGAAATGCAATTGTAAATTTTGTTGTAACTAACAAAACAATATAGCTACTCAGAAACTCTCCTTATCAGTATACAACAGATGACAGGAAACTTAACTGAATACAGGTAGTATGAGAATATTTAACAAATACATGTTTAGGAAAAAATAACGAAGAGCCCATCTCTTACTGTCAAAACTAAAACAAAGTTATGAAAGCTCTAAATTGAATATATCTTGAGGTTTCATTTCTTTTAGTTGCTGATGGAAAGCATTTTAACAGCATCTATGAATTCACATGTTTTTCAGAGGTGACTCGTGATCTTAGAAACCTCAAAATTTGATAAGAAAACATTACATTTTAAGAGCCATCTCACCATCATCTAATTATCAATTGAAAAAAAGTCTCAATTTACTCAGCACTAAAAGGAAATAAATCTCACACTTATCCCTTCACACAGCAGGCAACACATATATAAATAGTCTGAGACAGGCAAGCAATTACATCAAATGTGTGGAAAACATTTCCACACTTCACAATCCATTTAAATGGAATTACACATACATTCCAGAACACCTGGTTTAATGTCTTGTTCAGAATACTTCTCCCTTTTGTTAAAGGAAAAACTGACTCACAAACATTGGACTTAAGCTGTTTCTAGTCCTTTTCACTTCTAAGAAAGAATTGAGCGTAATCCCATTAGGGGACTGACACTGAAACTGATTCAGGCTTTAGTTTATATGTGGAGAAAAAGCACCAGCACTGAATGTGGGCATCATGACAATAAAGCAACTTTTGGGGTAACATTCCACCCATGTCTAGATTTTTTTCCACCCAAGTTGCATTTTAGAAACATCTAGAATTGATGAATTCAGTCTCTGCTTTGAAGCCGGTTCTGTGCAGTTCTTAGAATAACTTGAACAGAAAAGATCTTCAGAGTTTAGAGTTAGTTTGCTAAATTCTGGACACTCTTAGATGATAAGAGTGAATCGAATCATGGAGAAATGTTACTCCCTCCCCTCGGGCGTCTTGCTGTCCCTTGCATCTTTGAATGCAGGTGTGATCTCATTGCACACATGACGTGTCAATGCTTTAATTGTGAATGTTTTCTGGATTGCCAGTGGCTTTTATTTAAGGCTTGGTTCCAGGCAGGCCCCAGAATAATCATGCGGCTAATGACATCACATTGCATAAGCAATAATTAGTGATGTTAACATATTTGAAAGATGGTGTAATGTAACCTTCCTGTTCTGTCAGAGGCAACAGGTCAGCTCAAAGATCCAAATATGTGGCACAGACGTGCCTGATATTCTTAAGGTTCTTCTATGAATCTGCAGTTTTGTATATGCAATGATTTGAGAATGGCTGCCAATTAATGCTGTATTTTACCATTAAACACATATTAGTAAGAGTAATATATAATAATCCAATAATACACAATTGGTATCTTCCATATATCCTGGATGTAGGAGATTAGATCACACTCAACCCTTTATCACAATATCACCATAATAACTGGTTGACAATTGGAGAGGTTGAGGGCCTTTGCTTGAAGGCTGAGGGCGTTAACTTCTGTGGCAGCGAGCCCCAAGGACAAAGTGATTTTAATTTCTTTGTTGCTCCCGAAAAGGTTTTCCTAAACCAAACTTGTTGTAAATTAGCTACCATGCAAACAAATTGTTCTCATTTCATAGGATTTGTGTACATACAGGGTAAGATAAAATGGTAGTTGGGACTGGGCACAGGTGCACGATATGGAAAAATCTAACAGCAAGAAAGTAGAATGCTGCCCTGTACTTGGCAAACAGAAACATAATAATTGGATTATGTACAAAACAAAATGATGGGGATGCATAACAAACCATTAAATAGTTTGTATAGCCACAAACACCATTGCTCCATAACAGTGGATTCAAGCTCAAAAGGGGATCATATTCACTGAGATGGGAGTCGATAAACTGTCAACGAGTGTATAGTACACAGGTGACAGACTGATACAGCACAAAATCAGAAAGATGAAGAAAAATGATTATTGTAAGATAGTTAACATTCTGTTAGGATAGTTTCATACTGTAACTACTTATATTGGCATGTTTAGAATATCAGGTATAATTTGAAGAGAAAGCCAATATTCTATTGGAATCTCTTATCAATTGCTTTCTTCAAAGCAGTGCTTTTAGCAGTAATTATTCTATTGCTTAATGAATTATTCTAATAAAGCAGAAATTATTCTATTGCTGAATGTTGTGACTTCTGTATTGTAAGGTTCCAAGGGCACCTTCAGTTCTTTTATTCTCCTAGGACGACATGTCAAAGCACTTCAAAGTATTCAGTGTAAATAAAGCCTATTGAATGCATTTTTGTAGGTATATTTGAACACAATGTCCTCCAAACAGCCATGAAATCAATAACTAATTTGTTCTGGCCGATTGTTGACCAGGACATCAGGAGAAACTCCCTTCTCTTTTTGGATAATGCCATGGGTTCTTCAATGCTCACCTGAGCAGGCAAAATAATGGCACCTCTATCAATGTAGACTTTACCAGCAATGTAGTGGAGTGTCAGACTGGATGTGAGCTAATAGTCTCAAGATGAGGCATCAAGCCAAACTTCTGACTTGGAGGCAAGAATGCTACACAGGATGACGAGAAAGTGTTTAATTTGGACTGAAGCACATTAAATAATCACGGGTGAGTTAATAGAAAGTGAGTCAGTAACTGACAGCTTATGGAAAATATACCACTTTATCGAGCTAGATACAAGCTATTCACTATGCAGGGAATGTTCTTTATATTACCAGGATCACTCTTATTTGTGATAAAATCACTATTCTAATGTGTACATTGCATGAAAGATGTGTTAAAATAATTCTGAAATGTGCATATATTGAATAGTCACTGTAACAACAACAAAATTACATTTATAGAGCATCTTTCCCGTTGGGAGGACGGACGTCCCAAGACACTGGTCATCACTTTGAAAAGTTTCTAATCTACATAACTGACCTGGATACGAAAAGGAACAAACTGGTCAAATTTGCTCAAAAGAGACAGAAGATGCAGCAAAACAATTCAGTTTTGTCATGCAATTGAGAAAAAGCCATGGCAAATTAAATTTAAGAGACACAAATGCAATGTACAGTAAAAGCTTGTTTATCCAGCACCCAACCAACTGGAATGATCAACAAACCGGTATCTCCCAATACAATTCACCATTCCAGCAACCAGATCTCATACCGCCATCTGGGACACTCACGGTATGTTGACTTTGCGCATGCGTGTGCATGTACACTTATTAAACTTACCGAACGCTGGAATGCTTTTTTAACGATCATTTTACCGAGTGTGCTGGAATGCTTTATTGGTAAGTATCCTTACAATATTTTATTATTATGTAGTCTATTATTAATATCATGTGTTTTAAAATAAGTTAATTTCTTGTGTAGGAATTTCGGCAACTTGCCACTCGAATATCCGGCACATTTAATTAACCGGCAACGGTCAGGTCCCGAGGGTGCTGGATGACGAAGCTTTTTCTGTATTACACAAAGGTCGATAGAACACAACATGCAATCTAACGTGTCGGAAAAATATTGATGTGCTGAAGCTTTACAATAACGAATCATGTCTGGTTTTGAATTTCAGTTACCCTGCTACAAAAAAGAATATGGTGCAAGCATTAAGAAGGGTGCAGAAATCGGTAATACGTCTGACCTAGGGTGTAAAAGAGAGGAGATCCAATACAAGATTAGAGAGACGTATGCCTCGCAGTCTGGCAAGACTATTACTTAAAATAAGTACCAGAAACAAACGGAAATTTGAGAAAAACTAAAATTAGTGCACATTAAGAAAACAAGAGCTAAAACTAATTTTAATAAAATGTCTCACCGGAAATATTGAACAGGATCGCAAATTGCCATTTATATGTTCTAGTATTTTCAGAGTGCACATATTTGCTGTTGTTGTTATCTTTTTTTAGCACAGTTAGATTATAAGATCTTCCTGTTTGACTGTTTTTTTGATCAGCGGTGTCATGGGCACACCCAGAAACCCAGAACCACAATCACAAAATCTCCAAACCAAACTAATGACAATTCCATCTGTATGTTGTTAATTTTTTTTTTAAAAAGCATAAATGCAACTGATCTTCCTTCCAGCCACATCGCTCACATATTTGTAAGTAGCACAATTGATTTAATCCTGCAATTGCTTCAAGAGTAGCTGAAGGACACAACTGCTCATAGGTAAGTCTTGCAAAAAAAGCATTCTGGTTGAATGAGAAATTAATGAGTTATTCATAATGTGTTACTTATGGTCTTAAGACCGCATAGTCAATCAATTCATTATTTTCTCAGCGGCAAGCAGGGTTTCATGTAATTGTCCTCCATGTTGGATTTCATAGATGTGTTTCATTCATTTGAGAACACCTGGTATCCTTTGCTCTCAGGCCCAGTATGACCATAGCTGTCAGAACTGAACATCTCAATAGGAACACTTGACACATTTAGAACAGCATTAAATAAATGACCATGAACATCACTGCAATGCAATTTCACTACTGCAACAAAATGTACTAAATTACCATCCTCAACAAAATTGTAATGCAACCTTCTTGTTTTAAAAAAAAAGGTTCTGGAACAGATTAGTCGGTGATAAATCTGATACAGATATTTATTAACGTGAATACTAAAAGACTGTTCCTCTTTTTTATGTATTCAAAACAAGGGGCCACAAATACAAGATAATAGCAAATCCAAACAGGAATCTAACCAGGAATTTAGGAGCAAATTTGCAATACAGAGTGGTGAAAATGTGGAACGCAATGCCAGAAACTTTGATTGAAGCATAAAGCATCGACATTAAGAGGAAACAATAATAATAATCCTTGCATTTGATATAGCGCTTTTCACATCTTCTAGACATCTCAAAGTGCTTCACAGAATATACTGTAAAGTGAATTGACTGTATATTTGTGGGCGAAACACAGCAGCCAATTGCGCACAGCAGTGTCCCACAAACAGTCATGAAAAATGATCAATTTGTTTTTGAGAGATTATTATTAGGCATGTGGAGTAAGGAAACTTGCCCTAGGTTTCTCACGGCCTGGAATCGAACCAAGGTCTCTTACTTGTAGCCACTCTTATAGCCACTGAGCTATAAGACGCCGTAATGCATACATGCATGATATAAATTAATAGAGGTGATATGGAGGGGGGGGAAGGATTAGGAGGGTTGGAGGCTCATGTGGAGTATTAATGACAGCAAGGACTAGTTGGGTTAAATGACCAGCTTCCTTGCTTCCTTTTCGGTTTTCTGCATACATAATGTAAGCTTGGTAATTCAAGGTAAATTTGAGTGTGGAGATATCAAGATTCTGAAATTCCTCACATTTAGTGGTTGTAAATAATTTGGTCCACAGGTGAGTTTCATGTAGGGGCAATAAATCCATTTTATTTTTGTTCAATGCATTTATAGGGTATAGGGCAATCATAGGTTTGACATTTGTCTAAAATTTCATTTAAGTTTAATTTGTTACAGAAAATTACAACAGTGACATTTACATGGCAGAACACAACAGAACACTACTTATTTTGAAACAAAAACATTTTTCCTCCTAGATCATTTGGGGTAAGACAACATATTATCATCTTAACTCTGCACCTGTCATACGGTTGAGCAAACAAACAAGTAAAAATCAATTTTAAATAAAGTACTTCAATAATCTGTGATTTAAAGAATTACACAAAATTAATTATTCGCTAGTTGCCCTTTTTTATGAATAAAAACTTCCATCTCTGAACTGTTAGATAGCAGAATGAATCTATGAGAATAATAACAAGAAATGCTAACCTTTCGGGAACAGAAACAATTCTCCATGAATATTCACAGTTATTGTGTAAAAGAAAACATTACTTACTATTATTTAGTGCCACAAGGTTATCTGTTCCTGGATGAGGGAAATTTAGGCCCAAGCGTCCTGTAAAATAAAAGAGCTACTAAAATGGTTGCAAGTGCATTTCTGATAAACTTGTTCCAAGAAAAAAATAACGCAAGCCTCTGCTTGTGGCAATAAAAGCTTGCAGAGCAAAATGTATCGTAAGCATGTTGAAACACATTCTGCTGGTTATGATAGCTAAATATAGCCTCTGCATTACAACACTAAAGATAGGGAATGCACCTTGGTACTACCGCAGACTGATCTATGAAGATAATGTGATCAGCAATGGGACACATTGCATCACCTAGTGATTATACTTTATTAGATATTATGTAGGTACAAAAAAAACTCCCAACTAATCCCATTTTAGTAATATAGGAAAAATATTTTACGTGACTCAGTTGAGCTGAAAAATGTAATATTTAGGCAAGCTGACAATTTATTGAGCATGTATTTTGTCACAAAGAAAACAAATCAACACAGGTTTAATTTTAAATTAATTACACTGTAGTAAACCGTGTAGTGTGGGTACGAAAGGATTAATTCAGAATCATTTTATTTTTTATATTAATTCTAAATACAACAGTTTTTCAATTCTATAATTTATGCTTTAATCGTCTTGTAGGTGATGGACTGCTCTTGAAATACTGCATGTGAATTCAAATTTGGTACAAACCAGCCAAGGATCTATTATTACATTGATATATACAGCTTATTTGAATTTGCATTTGAAAATGTTTGTATTCACATAAAACAAATCCTCAAAGGTACTACTGTACTTAGTAAGATCACTTGTAGATGAGTTATAAAACTCAAATGTCAAGTACAAATATTACTAGGTATCATATTTAAAAAGATTTGGTCCACAAACAATTCAGAATGGATTTCTACCATTAACCACTCGATTGAATTGTGCCAATTACATGTACAAGAGAATGCTCCCAAACATACAACTTGTATCTCGTCTACAGCCACTTCACAAAATGAGTTTGTGAAGTTGAAAGAATTCTTGAATTACATTTGTATGGCGTTTTTCACGTAGGGAGGCCGACAAGCAGAGCATTGGCATAGTCAAGCCTGGATATGATGAAGGCATGAATGAGTTTCAGCGGCCTGAGGGATGACGTAGTGGCAGAGCTGGGCAATGTTGCGGAGGTGAGGGAAGGCAGAGCGGATCATGGCATGGATGTGGAAGAGAAAAGACAGTTGAGGATTGAACAAGACACCTAGATTCCTGACTGGCTTGGTGGGGTGTGCAACCATGGAGGTTGCTGCTGCCACTGCCTGAGGTATGGAGGCACTGGCGCGAACCAATCAGTGAGGCCTCGGTCTTGTTGACAATCAACTGTAGAAAGTTGGATGTTTAATAAAAAAATTGTTAAAAATACACACAGATGTCCACCTAACGTGAAAAGCGCTCGATAAATATAATTTTATTGTTGTTATACATACACATACACTTAAATCATTCTTTACTAAAAGTATAATTTTAATTATTGGGAGGAATCTAATCATTTAACAAATAATTTCTCATTAAAAAAAGGGTTCAATTTTCTCTGTGCCCCGCTTGAAGAATCATGAGGGGAACTTCTTCTCATCTCAGATGTCTGTCGCAACTAACTGATAATCCTCATGCTGAAGAATGTGAGAGCTAAATAAAACCTCAGACCTGGGAACAGGCTATTTTGGCTTGGAGCACCATGTTTAACATAAAAGGTTAATCTCCTACACAACTGAAATGCTTTAGGACTACTGGAGGTCCACAATAGTATCTGCCACAACAGAAAATTTAAAAACGCAGTTCCAAACAATGAATGCACACAATCAACACTCTATTAAATGGTGCCATTGAAAAAAAAATCTTTGAATTTGACCTCCCGTTTAAATAATTTACCTCCACCCTAGGGAAAGGCTGGAGAATAACCGTCATCATGATGTGCTGTTTGAGTGGCAGGCAATGCTGGGACTCAAATGTCCAATCTTCTGATTGGAACTTCAGCATTCGACTGCTTTGAGTACTGAGCCAATATGTCAAACCTTGTATGGTTTTACTGATGCACAAGTTTTAGTACAGCTGTCAGAAGGTTCAAGTACTTAGCTGTATCCATTCAAAGTGGCTAACAGAATGGTATGATCAAAGTATCTTTCAGTAAGAAGGGTCCCAGTAGTTTTACGCTCGGCAGCATAGATTACTTTTATAATGACCAAGTTTATTTTAAAAAATCCTCCCCCAATAGAGAAATCAGACATCTTGTGTTCCTGTTAATTCCCCCTGAATCTACAAGTTTAAAATGCTACTCTAATCAGATACTAAAATAGCATTCCAAGCAGGCGCAACTTGGGGGATGATACAGCTTATACTAGTGCTGCCTGCTTGATATTTAATCACCTGCCCGTGGCTCACCATAGTGCAAGGTCATAAGAATTAGACTGTAAACTTTGTTACAAACTAGTTTAACACTTCCAACATTGCTGCAATGAAACCTGCAGAGCCTTTTAGGGAGCATTCCCATAAATATCCCACAGAAGTTTATGATGTAGGATTGAAACACTCATTTCTGAAACTTGCGGAAGGAAATTCTCTAAACCTCAACCAAACGTAAAATCCAGCACGGACAGGAAGAAATCCTTGTTGAGGTCTTGAAAATGCAGTTTATATTTTGAGAGTGTAAATGTTTAGAATAATAACATAACATGCACACCTTTTGTTTTATAAAATGGAAAACTTTAAAGGTGAACTCAGTTAATAGGGAGGACAAAATCTTAAATTATTATAAATTTATTTCAACCCATAACATTAAATGTCATCCTGGACACTTTTACAAGTTGGCAGCTTTCCATTTCTTAGACAAATAAGCACATTTCTAAATTATTTGGAGAACATAACTAAAAAGGCATTAGGATCAGCTCCAGTTGTTCATTTGATAATAATAATGGTTGAATTAAAATCAAGTTGAGGTTGTGTTAGCTGATTAGAGTGTAATATAGAAGAGTATAGGATCTGATGCACATTTACCATTTTACATAACATTAAAAATGAATATTTGCCATGAAATGAACAAAGCAAGGCAATTTGTCTCAACATGATCATTTCTAATATGTTAGCAGGATCATTGTTTGTATTCTGAGATCTGATCCATTAACCTAACAATAAATAGTCCTAGAATTTATTTCCCACCAATATAGAACACAATTGGGAATTTTAGATGCTGGCCAACGTGAGTGATTTTTCTTCATGTTTAAGGATCCCTAGTAAGTTGGCATTCATAAACTGTTTTCATTACTGGAGGTAAGCAGCACATTAGTCGCATGGAAGACACATATAATTAATGTGCTTTTGCAATTCTGGAAAACAACATTAAAATCAGATATTTTCTTGGAACTGGAATTAAAAATTATTGTTGGTTTCCAACTTTCCTGTGGGCTTTTAAAGTGATGTGTGTATATAGAGAGGGGGGAGGAGGGGGATTAACAAACCTAAAATGAAGACATTTCAAATGTGAAATAGTTTGACATTTACGGAGAGAAAATAAAAATTACAAGTTGGCCAGAGGTAGACTTAATTATGATCTTGAAACAGTCACTGATCAGCCAAGGTGAATCAATGATACCAGCGCTATCACTTAGCACTTTTGAGTCATTTTGATGATGTGACATGGCACAATATCAGATGTGAGGATAAATAATAATTTGGTCACACAATCCATGACTGTTTGCAGGACACTGCTGTGCACAATTGGCTGCCATGTGCCACCCACAAATATACAGTCAATTCACTTTGCAGTGTATTCTGTGAAGTGCTACGAGATGTCTAGAAGAACATGAAAAGCGCTATATCAAATGCAAGGATTATTATATTATTAACCCGAAGAGAGTATACCTCATTAAAGATTCATATTGCAATGATTGCATTTTAACTTTAATTTTAACTTAATTTCATTTAATTTCATGTCAGGGCTTGTTTTCACACTGCTACAGCACTTGGATGAGGAAAACCAACACATTTTGATCTGATTGCACAAAACAATAATCCACATTTTTAAACAAAATCTCACATAATTGTGTAACAGAACATAGGTCAAGTAACTTCTAATCTGTTTGCATTTGGCTTACCAATAAACATTCTGCTCTTGTGATCAAACCCAACTTTGTACAATTATCCTTCGCTACTCACCAAACATTTGCATGTAACGTACTTGTATGGTTTGCCATGGATGCATAAGTGATCGCACCAAGGATTCCAATTATACGGATAAATCCAGTCCTATCAAAATTGCTGAGTTAACTAATTGCTCAAGCCCTCAACCCCGCTGAACCATAGTAACTTCCAAAGACCCCAACAGGAAATGTGATTTCTTTTCAAAACACCCAGAACAAATTACTGAAGACAGGATAAATACAACCTCCTTAAAAGCTCTTACAACTCCTCTTATGTAAAGCCCATCAGTTTCATTACCTAGGGTTTAATACTACAGATTTGGGGGGAGAAAACAAAGATTTAATACATGTGCTTTCTTAACAGCACTGTGTTGCTTTTGTTCTTGCTTTTCCGGCTGGAATTCCATCATTTTTCAATGGGTCAAGTTCACAGCCAAAACTAATGCTACACACGTGACCTCAGCTGACTGGAGTTGAGTAGTTCCAGCATTCCATTACAAACACTTGCTGAGTTGTTTTATTCTTCTCATCTTTGCCACTGTGCAGTCATTTTGAATGGATTAACACACACGCTGCTTAAATTAATTGAAATAATGGTGAATAAAAATGTATATCTCTCTCTCTCTCTCTCTATATATATATATATATAATGACTTGATTTAAATTGTGTACATTTCACAGTATTTTGAAAGGTTAGCCAATTAAAATATTTTATACTGATGTTCCAGGAATGAAGTAATAAGCAAAGTCTTGTCTCCATCCTGAATATACTTGTTCAACGCATGTTTTATTCTAATATAGGCTACAGCTCACAAATTCAGCTGCAGAATAAACCATTGAGTATTGCCGAATTTTAGCTGTTCACAAGAAAAAATCTAATTTTCTTATCCCTTAGGGCTGGTAACCAACATCAAACTAAATGTGCAAGTCAAACCTTTCTCTATAGTGTTAATGCTGGAGTACATGTTTGTAACAATATATGGTCAATTATAAATGAGTGAGCATTTCAGTGCGTTTCTTTGTAAGGAATTACAAGCCTGACATAAACAGCTACTTCGGCCTTTTTTAGATCTTGACCTGATGCAAGAACACTCTGTATTTCCATTCCTCTCCCAATCATCCATGGCTATACATACACCATAAGGTGTGGGAATAAGTAGCACATGAGAGGAAGGTCTTAGACTTGTTCCCTGGTCCGCATAGATTTAATTAGGCAATTGCAGATGCAGTGACATGACAAGGTGACACTAGAGTTGGCGTAGCATTGTTGGCCTCGGGGAAGGGTGGGGGCAGGGTGGAGAGAGGGAGAAGAAATTCTAGAAGAAAGCAGGATAACTGATTATGATTGGGAGAAAAGGATGCTGGATGCAGACAGGATTGAGTAATCAATCAGTATGAGTAAACAATTCTGGGGGCGGGGGGGAGAAAAAAAAAGCATAGAACAGATTTTAAAACAGGTTTCTACCTCAAATCTTAAAATTTATCCATAATACATCATGATGAACTCTTTCAGTTAAATACCCGAGATAAAAATCACATCAAAGTAGGAATTCAAACATCCATATGAAAATGTGAACTATGCAATAATGAAAACACAAGGTAAATATTCACTAAATGCCAACTAATGGGCTGTTTGTCCTTTAACTTGAAGGAAACATTAAAATATTCCCACATTGTACTCACTAAACATTCTCATAATTGAATCTTGAAAAAGAAATAATCAATATCTTTCAAACACAACTCCATAAAAATACAAAAGGGGAATACCGGAAATGAAAGAAAATCAAGCTGGTTCTGTTTAAATCTTTAATAAAAGATCTGACTTCAAAACCAAGATGACAGGCGTTAGGAACAATGGGGACCGAGTGGTAAAATCAGTCTGACATGAGCCTCTTGCTACTGATTTCAGATTAATAAATCCATCAATTAGCTTTAGGTATTCTGGTAAAAATCACCCAAACTATATTCAAGAACCGAAACATATATATTCTAATACCCATATATTAGAATATATTTTGAAATATATACAGTGAGTAAATAAGCAAATAAACCTCATCTATAAACACACACGACTTGCAGAGCTCAAGTGCTTTTTTAAAAAAAATTGCGTAAGAGGGTTGTGGACAAGGAGAACAAGATATAAAACATCATGGACGTTACGCAACAAATAATCCCATGGAAAACCTCAGGTGACAAATGAACAAAATGATTCAGTTCCTTGTTAATACTGTACATTATCACTAAAAGTCTTTTAATGGGTTTCAACAGACGACACCTGCTGTGCGTGTTCTGCACAATAGTCAGACAGCTCAGAAAACCACAATAGGTCAGCAGTACTCTTTTGTGGGGGTTCTGGGAGGGGATGGGGGTGGAAGAAACACACACTATGTGGAATTACAAGGTTCTAATTGGCATCTTAATCCCAAATTCTACTTTGGCCTTGTAACTCCCTTAAGGGCATCGAAACACATTAGAGGCAATGTGTCGAAAGAGTCTGGAAAATTTTCCACACGGCATCGATGACAGAAATAAAGTGGAAACACAATAAATAATTCAGCTCTCAGCGATTCGTAAAAAAAAACTTACTGAACTGTTTTAAATCTCCATTTTGTAAATTGTGACAAAAAAGAACAGTTCTATTTTAAGAAAGCAAGGGCTCACAGAAAATGAATAGATACAACACCAAGACACCGCTGTAATCTACAAATGTTGCATATTAAAAGGAAAATTAGTATATGAGGAACACCACAATTAATGTTGGGCTTTATGTCGCATGAGGGGGAATGAAGAAACACAACACACTATTTCTGGTATCACTCAATGAATTGATGAAGGCAAAGAAACAAGAGATTACAAGTCCCATTTCTTAGCCTTCTTGGAAGCAGGTTGACATGCCATTAATGGTTAATGTGTCTTCTTAGATATGCTCAACACTTACCTAAAAGGTTTGTAAAATAAATTGGGATAATAGACAACTATTTTGTTTCACTTTTAAGAAATGAGAATGTTCCTCTTCATCAAATTGCAACAGATTTTAAATTCCCATTATATTCCAATGTACCAAAGCATAAATGAAATCCAAATTTGCACACATTTTGCAATTTATCATCTTTAAAATTAATCTTTCTAAATAACATCCAATGTAATATTACACTGCTTACCATAAACCCACAAAAACAATTTAGAGTCCAAATATCACAAAATATGATTTCATCTAACATGTTATTTCCTGGGTAACATTTAACACTCAATTAGAAATATCATTTTTCAATAAATGTTCATATTAGGAAATATCCAATTTTTCAAAAGTGCTTAGATTTTGCAAGATACTGTAACAATATTTGTACAATTTGTACACAGCTTTCATGCCCAGGTACAGTGTTATAATGATATCGTACTGACACTTGAATCCCAAGAGTCTTTGACTGTGCCTTGAATTTTCTTTTTAAAAAAACACAATGCATTATTTCTTATTACTGTACTGTACATCCTATTTATACTCCCAAAACACACTAATCTTGCAGCAATATGTTCACACTTTGTCCCGTGATTTGCATTGAACACATACATTATACTATGGCTTGCGATAAACATTGTGACACAAAATTATCTTTCCTTCATAAAATCATCAATGTAACTTGCACACATATAGACAGACACGAAGAAAAGCAGAAAGCAGCAAGATGTTGTGCATTGTTATCGTAGTACATCATACAGATTTTTGTGTTACTGAAATTTTGGAGTGAAATTTCTACACTAACACAAATGACTAATTATCAGAAGATGTTTTTAAAATATAAAAGTAGTTGAATCCAGCAGATCTACCTTAGGTCTTCAGTGGAGTGAATTTAGATGATGTAGCACATTGTATATAATTGCTGACAGATATCATTAAGAATTCATTCCTGATCCAAGCATAAATATATCTGCAAACTCATTATGAATTGAACTAGATAACTTTAAAGCTAATTAATTACCTCTGAGTTTATGATCCCTTTGGACTATTACCATGTATGATTGAAGAAACCATTACACATAGCAGTCCAGGAAAATTTAAGTCGCTTTATTATTCAAAGTACAGAGCAATGTCTACATAAACAACCCGCAGTGTGTTCTGCTTGGGTCAAATGGCAATCTAATCATTTGCCATTTTATAGACATCCTACTGTAGAAGGGTGCTCAAAGGTATATAACCTTCCTCAAACAGAAAGCAGTTTCTAAACTAAAGAATTCGATACAATTCTTCCTCCAGATTACCCACCCACTCTACCCTCCTAAAGAGAACAGAGCTGAAAGTCCAGCATCTAGGGAAGCTTTTAATAATTTATCAACTAGTCATTCCAAAGTAATTAATCCTGAAATTGTCCCTGTATTGACTGTATTAAGAGGTGGAACTCTTACCATTGCACTCTGTTGTATTGTGATTGGCTAGATTAATCCATCCATTTATTTCTCTGGATCCTTTATAATATGTAGTTGCCGTTCACCACAGCTTTTCGATCTCCCCCAGAGTCCTACCCTTCCACATTGCCTCATTTATCTCAAATGAGTTTTATTCAACTTTGTATCTACAGAATGTTAGTACTGAAATGTTTTATTTATAATTGATTGGTCTGCAACTCAACCCATAGACATTTGCTGAAAGTAAGCCATAATTCATTTTATATCTAGTGTAAGAGAAGTTTTCACACGCTGACATCTTTCTCAATTTTTTTGCAATTATTCTCATCTCTCAAGTTATTGAGCAAATGCAACAACAAGAAGAAGTGTCTATATACCGAAATGTACAAATCAAAATAGGAGTTGGATTATTAAATAGTCTCGAAGTCACTTGTAACAAGAGCTTCTGCAAATATAAAACACATGCTATACTAATGCATAGTATGGAATACCAACATTTCACAAATTCAACTATTTCAGCTTATGTAAACGGAAACTACATCTGCATATATGAAATTGTTTTCTTAAATCCATTGATAGGTATCAAAAATGTCATACAGAGATTTAAAATTTTAACACCATTAAAAGATATTACAAAGTCGACACCAAATAGTGATGAAGGAATATTCCTAACCTGCAAAATGATTCCTCCACATTATATCAGCGATAGTCATTGGTGGGCCACTGGGAGGATAGTGTTTACCTTTCAGAGGCTCATGGTCACTCCTCATAATATCCATTAAGGAACTCTCCAAAGAGTGCAAGTTAAATGCGTCATAGGGCCGATTCCGGTCCTGTAAAAGAAAATACAGGTCCTTGGAAGTAATTCACCTGCCATTGTCTTGAATTTATTACTTGGTAACACTGACAAGTACATAACCAACAAGATTAATGTGAAAGATTAGCAATTTCAAAATACTGTACTACTAAATTTCAATGTCTGAAACACCAACTCTGGGATGCCTGAAACTCTGATGTGTATTTTAAACTCTGAGAACAAAAGCGAGTGGATTTTCACTTAGGTTGCATAATTCTTTTTTATATTTAGGGTTAATGAACATGCACAATTGAAACAGTTAAACTTCCTCGGCTTCAGATTGTACAATAACGAACAAGGCAACTGATTAAAAGACCATGAAAGCTCCTCGTGACAGCCTGTTCTCTAAAAATGACAGCTTATTCCATTTTAATTCTACCCACCCCCCGCCAGCAATCTCCTGCTTTTTAAAAGGAACTTGTCCCAAATTCCATAGGCATCAGCGACACTCCAGAAATTAATATTAGATGCCGTATTTTATGCCTAGATGGTGAACATTCACAGACTGCTTGACAATGTGGGGCATCACAATTGAGTCTGATTGTATATACATTCTTGTGCTTTCATATCAGGAAATCAAAAGCAGCCAGAAGTGGAAACCCTGTTTTTCTTCTCCTTCTTCAGCCCAAGACCACTAAAATCCAATTGCAATGTCCTGCCTTTGGCCAGGCTAACTCAGTGGATACCAAGGATTCACCCATAGATTATTTATGGGCTGCATAATCCACTGAATCGTTGTGAGCATTTAAATGTTCTACAAGGTTAGAATGAAATTATCATCTTTTTGGCAATTCTGCTAAGGAAGACCACAACTACGAATCTTAGAAAATCTACATCTGGCATGTTATGATCTATGAAGTGATTTATAAAAAATTTCTACGGTAAAGATACATCTATAGTTACAAAGCAAAATATACAAACAATAATCCCCCTAAATCTAACACACAAACCAAGAGCGAATATGAACAAATGCCCCAAATTACCCTTAAAAACTCAGCAGCTACAACAAAGAGGGTTATGCTCCATTTGGTGACATGTTTAACAAACTGATTATGGGCACTTATGGGAAACTAAAAGAACACAAAGCTTGTTAAACATCCTGAAGCCCATAGCAACATCCCCTAAATGTATTATTTAACTAATAGATGTCTCCACCACAGTATCTTAAAAAAAAGACTGTGAGTTAGGTTTTTGACAAACTGGTGCATTAGATTAATAATATTACTGAAGGCTATACTCCCAATTTTCATGTGACCCTAATGAGGGTTAGTAATCATTGAAAACAGAAGAGCGATCATGGCAAACCTCAAATTTATTCTCGATCCAATTCACATTTATGTAGGGCCTTTCACATCGGGAGGAAATTTCAATGCACCTCACAGTGCTGGATGGGCACTCCAGCTGAAGGCAGGAATTCTCACGCAAACTGGTGCATTTCACCCACAAAATTTGGCAGCTCAGTGGTTGGGGCACTCGCCTTGCAACTGAGAGACCTGGGTTTGATTCCCGGAAGAGTGAAACCTTAGGCAAGTTTCCTTGCTCCACACACCTGATATTAATCCCTCAAGGAAAATAAATAATAATAAATTGGTCACTACAGTACACCACTTTACATTACATTCTGTAAAGTGCTTTGAGGCATCTAGAAGGCATGAAAAGTGCTATATCAAATGCGATTATTATTAATCAAAATACGGTCAAATATACTTTACAGTATACTGTGAAGGGCTTTGAAACACCTCAACAATACAATGCACTACATCAAATGTAATAATTGTTATTTATTTGTTATGGTCAAGCAACGATATTGTTGGTAAACTTCGTCGTGGAGATGACTGGATTAAAACAAAACACACAAAGCTGTTTTTGTGATATTTTCTCTTGTTTGATCTATAAACGTGTTTGGAAAGAAGGGAAACAGCTTGCTGACAGACTCCTGACAATGTTCCTTCAACAAAAGAAGGTGAATATGATATCTTGTAAATCATTAAATGCCCTTTTCTTTGGTGAAGACACAACCTTGGCTTACTATATCTCTTCAATGGGAGAGGCAACATTTAAACCTATATCCTTCCATGCCACAGCACAGATGTTGAGCTGCAGCTCACCAACCCACAATACTGTCACGTTCAATCTTAACACTACATTTAAAATGTTAGACTCCATCTGTGCCTTCCTAAATTGGTCAGCAATTTATTTTTAACATTCTATTTTCTAACTGGAATGAAGCCTCATTTGCTGCTTTAACCTCATGTCCCTTCAACAATGTCAGACATATAATAATATTAATCTTTGCATTTGATATAGCGCCTTATCACATCTTTGAGATGCAATTAAAAAAATGTATAGGGAAGAAATCAAGGAAAATTTATTGTCCACAGTTTTGAGGGTGTAAATGTCGGTTCACAAGACATACAGTAAAGTGAATCGACTGTGTTTTGGCACTGTATACCTGATTCTTCACAGTAAAAATAGTTGTTGGGCAGGTAACATTTCATGAATACATTTCATGTATCAAATTATTTGGAAAGGAATGATATTAATTCAAATACACTTAAATGATTAGGCCATACAGACAGCCAGCTCCATTTCATCAGTTTACAAACCTGACTGACAACAGATGTATCAAAAATGGTGACATTTACACCCTCAAAACTGTGGACAATAAATTTTCCTTGATTTCTTCCCTATACATTTTTTTAATTGCAATGCAAAAATTGCAACAACCAAGAAGATAAATTAAAATACAAGCATGATCAAGCACCTATTGTGTTACAAAAAAGGATTTCAAAATGATATGTGGATTTTTCTTAGAGCAACGGTTCCCCTCTGGGTGACAAAGCAATTTATTTTCAGCACTAGTATACTTCGTCTGAGATTTCCCTGTATCTCTCTTTGAATCATGCTAAGTAATACCCCCCTTGTGAAAATAAATAGTATTGATATATACGGTGATAAAATCCAAGATCATAAAATAGATATTCTACCATTGCAAAAATTACAGCATTTTCCCCATTTCTATTGTTTTATGTATTTGTGTTAAAAAAATCAATATGGAATAACCAGCTTTGTTTTACAAATATTATCTTATTTAACAGCAAGTACAACTGCAACCTGACTCCACACCAATCGAATTACTCTTCTCACGCATCTCACTGCATATTTAAAATGGATTCTGACCCAAATAGCTCATCAATAAATAAAATTGTCCTTTCTTTTACCAAACGCCACTACCTTTGTATACAAGGTTTCTCATTCTCCACCCGAACCCCCCAAAAACACTGCTGCAACACTAGATCCAGAAACATCAACAAAAGCTACTTTATTGAGGATGAACTGTTAGCCAAATTTACATATTCTGTATGCTGACACCGCATTCTTATTCTTAGAGCAACACATACAGAACATTTTTATGGTCATGTACATTGCCTTTGCATATTAAAAAAAATCCTTGTTGCCAGGTATGAGTTTTAAAAGTAGAGTAATCAAGCAATTTAGTTGAGCTCTTCTAAAAAGCACAATAAGGTGCAACAGTTCTTTGTAATAATTAGGCCATCTTCCCACTAGCTTTGTCTTAACCAGAACATGTTAGCTCCTACCTACCAATGGGGAATTCTGCAATACTTAAGCAGTAATGTATCCACAACTCTTAACATCAGACATACATATTTAAGGGCTGTAACCTCAGATTCTACCACTAGCTTGTGACCTAAAATATAAAAAACACAGTAAATTTTATTGTTGTTTCTTATCTACTTTGGCACACTTTACCCACTAATGGGTAATAAAGCCACTCAACATGCAATTCCGTATGTTAGGATACAATCCCAGAGTATTTTGAGGCCCATCATACAGATGAGTGCACATGATTTATCGAAAAGCCCAAGAAGTACTATTTCAGTTAAATATTTTCCTTTAATTCTCTATTGATAAGAAAACTGAAGCCACGTGAATACTAGTCTTCCTTTCGTCGACTGGACATTTCTATCAAGATGTTCCCTGTGAATTTCAATAAGGTGATGGTCCAGTGGGAGCTGAGAAGTCTCTTGCATAAATGTCTACAGACAATCAACAGCATTTGATTAGTTTGAATCTTCAAACAGACCAAATTATTTAGCACAATTTGCAACCTCTAGCTATTTGATGAACGTCTTAGGGCTCGTATTTTTTCCCCAACAGCTCTCCTCGGTTCATCAATAAATTGAATTGTGTTTTTGCCTCAGTGAATCAGTTTGCCATTAATCCAACAGCATTTTGTATGCTCAGCAAAGCTCAAAGAATTCCACAATTTAAAAATTACAGCTCTGCGTCGTTTACACATTATAGTAACATTAGCCCTTTACGATAACCATTACCTACCATTTCCCCATTGATTTGTTCTATCTGGGGATCCTAATTTGAATCGTTTATGCTTAAAAAAGTGATGCAACTTTAAAACTCAGGTCTCAAAAACCCCCCAGAAAATCTAGCAAAGGACAAGGCATGCCTGAAAGTAGCAGGTACATCAGATAAACTGTTGACATCTTCTCAAGACTTCATAGAAACAAAATAAAGAGTTATGTTGTGCAAGAATTAGGTTAAAGAGAACTAAAATTAGTATAAACTCAGTATAAAGTAGCAACGTAATAAAAACGGTATTGAGTAGCAGACATAGTCCCTACAATACACGATCCACACTCTCCTTCATCTGTGGTTGATTAGCCCCTGACTGCCAGAAACCAGATGAAAGGGCATTAATTTGATGATCTTCAAGTAGCATAAACCTCCCCATCCCTAAAAACAAAGCTCAACATAATACTTTTACAACAAAATTTCCAGGTGCTTACTCAACACTTAGAGTGCCTTCAGGGCTTACTTTTAAGTGCCATCATAAAAGTTTTATTCTAGAGGTGGCATTCAATCTGAGTATTCAGTGAATATTTCAAACACTTCCCAATTCACAAATGACATCTTTGGAGGCCTGGAACGATCAGTTGTTCCTCAGCTGCAGTATAACAAATTGCATTGTCATAACAGATACCTCTCGATCATTCTGAACACAGTAATCAAATCGAGGGATTCTGATAACAAACAGTGAAGTTTGAGCAATTCATAAGTTGTTACCTTTATCTTAAGAAGGTTTTTATACATGGAGGAATTTAATTATTTGGTGCATGATACAGAATGCAAACAATGACTACATGACAGAGAACCAGAAATTGTCTGTGTCTTGGTTTGATAAAATAGGTCAAACACGCCATTATGATCTTGTTTTAACAGTGAATTATGGCATGGAGGGCACTATATAAACGCAAGTTGTCGTTATGTGGGAGAAAAAAACTGTATTTTGTTTTTATTGTGGGTTTATTTACGAAGTCAATCAATTTAAAGTTCTACTTATTCTACCTTCAAAGGTGGCTCTGTGTATTGTTGCACGGATGTCTGCACTGTGCAGATTATTTTGCACAAATGTTCTGCCCTACAAACCCACATGCAACAACTTTCTGGTCTCAGCCAGAAACTCTTGGGAAAAATAGGGAGAATGTTTTTGTTTAGTAAGCCTTCCCCCTTGTGAGAGCAAGGTCAGCTGTAGCCTCGCAGCATATCACCTGCTTGCAAGTTAACTCAGAAAATATTTACGGGGAAAGGAAAAAAAACACACTCAAACTATGTCTTATTCATTTTCTGATAAGAATTTGTGCAAAACTTCAGTGGCAAACAGAACAGTGGAAAAACTATAAGGAGAAAATATTTGTCACCAGCTTCATATCATGTTGCACCTATCATGTTGTACTGTACTGTTGAATGATCCAAGGATTCGCACAATGGTAGATATAAATGGCAACTTTAATGCCTTGCACTGAAGTCAACATCTTACACCAACTAACAGACAATCGTTTTGTGTGCTTTTCAGTGAAGTTGTTACAAATGGAGACCTTTGGATTCAGTGGCTCAATCCTGCCACTGTAAGTGTAAACACTGGTGCAAAAAAGCAACTATAATAAGGGCAAGGAGGAGGGGAAGAGACTATAAAGCCAGTCAGCTGTTCATGACGCAGCACAAATATGACACGTAATGAAATTCATGGTTGAGATTTTCCAAACCACCTTTGGATAGATATTTGGCAAATAAAAGAATGAAGCGATATGGAAAAAGTCAGGGAAGTCGAATTAAAGAGAGGTGTCACGAGCATCAAGTGCAAGATAATAATCTTGATGGTGCAATTGACTTATTCCGAGCAAAAAAATCTGATTTTCTTTGGGTCTTTATTTGAAATGATTTCAGTTCTCGCCTGCATAAAAATTAAATGGTATTCGCTTTTAGTTTGTGAAGGAATGAGGAGCACAAAGGCTGCGCAGCTTTTTCACTGCAATGTCGCATGCAAATGTCACAAATTACACGTTTCAAATCAATTTACATTTACAAACAAATGATGCAGTGACAAATGAGGAATGATTTGTCCAAAACACTTAAGTCAATGAAGGCACGTCTCTTCAATTTTCTCAGCCAATTTTCATATTATTCTTTAAAACCTTGCTACTATTAAAGCAAAGTAGGCAATGTTTTGTAGCAACTAATATTGGAACATCTAAAAAGCTTCACAAAAATTGAGGTCAGGTGCAATAATTGTTTTCTGAAGGCACACAGAGCAGCCATTTTGCACATAGCAAAGTCCGACAAACAGACGTGAGATGAATAACCAATTAATCTGGTAGTCTGATGGCCAAACAGGTTTTTGTTCCCTTTTGTTTTCTGCTATGGAATCTTAACATTTACCTGAAGAACAGGCAGATGGGACACTGGTTTATGGAGTGTGCATTGTACTTTAATGAACAAATTACTGCAGTGCATTTAGGGATAATATGGAAGGATCTCAATCTTTCTTTTTCCCATGGCAAAAAAAAAAGCAGGTAGTTTCTCACAGAGCACTGACCAATAAGTCACCAGATAAAGAAAATTGGTCATTAATTTCATGGCTGATGTGGGATATCGTTGTGCGCAAATTGGGTGCTACAGTACACAGAGGTACCGTACTTTACAGCATGTCTTTTGATGTCTTTGAGCCTGTATCCTTCCCATAAGCCTATTACCCATTCTCGCTGAAATTTTAGCTCCCTGTACCTCAGTGCATTGGTCACCATCCTCTTACTTACCTCCCCCCATATCTTCCAAGTTGCAAGGGTCCCCCATTCAACGTTTGACCAGTATTTTCCCAAGTGAAATGTTCCTTATGAATCTAAATTGTTGCTGAACTCCATCTTAGCTTGTCCATGATTAGTCCCTGTACATTTCACCATAGAAAAAAATATATATTCCTGCTCCTTATGGACACTCCATCAGGCCCCTACTTTCTGCCCCTAAATAGGATTCTATCTGCAAACCTCTCCCTCCTTTGTTGAGTGAAGAAACAGAGGCCTCCAATCAGGGATCGTACAACAGTTAGAGAACAGGAACTGAAATGTTAACAACAATTTGGATCCCACATTTGACTGCCTCCACAAGCGATCCTGAAAAGAATCATGACAGCAATAGACAGGCTGTGTTATTTACTTACTTACCGGGCCAATTGTTTCTGTGTTCCGATGTTGCCCAATGCAAGTTGTTTGGTAAAACACTCTACCTGCTTGATCCTAAACATACCCCCAGATAATTCCTGCCTGTATTAATCTTACAGTAGTTTCCTTTGACAAAACTACTTAATTAAGCACTCTGGGATGGTTAATTCAACATCAGTATTTCATGCAAAACACTATAAATAATAATCTAAGTGACGCCCTTGTGTAAACTTGTATAACTGGATTTCAACAGATTTAATCCTATATTTTGGCCCAAAAAACCTGCGTGACTAAATTCGACTAAATTCCTAAATTTAGCCAGTTAAGCATCTAAATCTAGCACAATCTGTGTTTTAAAATAATTGGAGCCTCAAAGGCTTTCAAGTTGAAAATAAGATGTTGCAATAGGTGAAGGAAAAGCAGGCCAGGCTCCAAAACACAATTCTTAATTACGAAAATTAATCAGGGTGTGGTGAAACCTGCATCCAACTGTAACAATAATACATGGTCTCCATTTCCTCATCCTCCATTTTGCATAAGTGAGCAGAGTGGCTTTGTACAGCAGAACATATGGTCCAAATGGCTTATAAATGTACCATTTTCAATGAAAAATTCAAAGGTAACATTATTGTATCCATTTGTGTAACCCTGCTCTACATTAATTATGAAGTGGGTTGTGATATCTATTAAGATAATTATTCAGGTACAGAACAAAAACTATCGGTTACATCAGAAATAGCAGCATTATTTTTCCGTTTCCTATCGAAGAATTAAAGTACGGAACCTATTTTCCCAGCATTTTAAAAGCTTTTAATCTCAGAACAGAGTTAACATTCGGGAATACACTGTACAATGGGGTGCGTCGGACAACTAAAAGCAAAAAAAACCCTATATAAAATCTGCATTGAGGGTTTAAGAATTATTTGTTGTACGTCATCATATTTGAATATGTTCAGAATGGAAAAATCTCTAGTGTATTGGTCATGAGATTTATTCAATAGGATGATTTAGATGCATTAATATTCTGCCATACTGCTGGGGGGCACCTGAGTTCTGTGTTTCTCTCTTGTCCGTGAACAAGCACATGCAATGCAGAATTTGATTTCTTCCTTCTGCTTCCACACAATGGTACAGGGAGTTGGTCTGTCCACAATCCTGCTGTTCATATTTGTTATAACAAGTAAATATGTCGCAACACCAAGCACTTACCTAAGCAATGTTTTTAACCTTCTGACTAAAACATTATTGCTGAGACCCCAATGGTGCCGCGTTATTGGAAAAAAAAATACAGAAAAGGCTAGAATGGTAAGTTGGATTAATGAATATAAAATAGGAGAACAGCCAATTTCACAGGAATACTGCTCCCAAATTAACCAGTGTGTGATGGACAAACACCCAATCTGCTGTGGTTGGGGTTGTGGCTTTTAAATGGCATTTTCTGAGCATGTCATTATCCCTGAATATTTCACATCAGGTTGTTCAAATATTTACTGTTAAAAACAATTGGGACAGCTGTACCATGGAAATGAAACGCTGGATTGGGGGTGGAGAGGGGTGGGTGGGTGGGTGGGGAGGGGAGGGGGGGGGGGGGGGGGGGGGTTGGGAGGGGGGGGGGGGAGAAAAGGAGCTCCGGTTTATGGAAATTCGACAGTCACATTATGATAGGATTTTTTTTTGCTCCACCTCTTAATGCTTTTGACGTCAAGACAATTGTCCAAACAAAGCGGACTTTTAAATTTTAAAAAAAAGGGATGGGGCGATGATCTAGCCCAATAACACGAAAGGCAATAATAATTAGTCAGAATTAAACACTGAAAATTCATCGATTTTCTTTTTTTAAATATATAACAAAAAAACACCCCCCACCCACCCCAAAAAAGAGAGAGAGATCGCGTTTGACTGATGTGGAGGGCAATTGGATGACAGTCTCATCTATAGCTAATGATTCTAATTTTAGTCAGTCTCTCTCTCTCTCCTCTCCCCACCAGCTCCTGTATCTTATTTTAAATTATACAGAAAGCTGCACGTCATCCGACAGAAACTGCAGAAGGCAAAGATCCAGCTGAGCATATTTTAATCACTAGGGAACTGCAGTGATCTTTTCAATTCCAGCTACGCCAAACAAACGACCATCTCTCTCTCTCTCTAAAAATATATATAACACACACATAAAATATATATAGCAACATGCGTGAAGATCACAAACAGTTGAATTAACATTGGAGGACATGCCCAGCTCCATGCATTAGATCACTGCATTAACATTATTAAGAGAAGGGAAATCTACACATCTGCTTTGCGTCAGTCTTTCGAGCAGGGAGGGCAGCAAGCATTTCATACTCGGGAAAGCCTGGAGAGGTTTCATGTCAAATAAACTAAAGCTAAATATAAAATCGACGGGATCCCCCCAAACAAACAAAAAAGCTCCATCAAAAGACGCAGCATTTAGAATACATCTATACTGCATATATATGTGTGTGTATATATATATATATATATATATAATACATTTACAGCAACGACACACATTGCCAGGCACTATGAAAGATCGCAATGAATACTATATATATATATATGTGTGTGTGTGTGTGTACACTGTGAAGGTCATACCCGATTGCCTTCCCTTGTCTGTCTGTGTCTGTCTATCTGTCTATCTTTTAACGCATTGAGTATGAATGAAAATGAGAACTCAAAGGAAGGAAGGTTTAAACCCACTCTGTACCTGGAATTGCAACATGCCATTGCTGTTGTCCGTCCTGAAGGCGTTGTCTTCCATCCACGACTTGGGCAGGGCGGGCGCAGTTCGAGGGAATTTAGGAGGGGCGATGACATTGCTGGAAAAGGGTTTCTTGAGCGGGGAGATGGGGTTGAGAGGGGACGGCACCCCCACAGCCCGCCGGGGGTCCCTGGCCTGTAACCCGCTCCAGGGGTTGGGGGCAGCGCTCCAGGTGGTGTTCTGGTGGTTATTCCAGGCCGAGGAAGGTTTGCTTGTCATGATCGGCTGGTGGCTGTAGGCGCTGCGTTGAGCGAATGGAGCTTGTGGACTGACTGGAGATCTTCTCTGTTGTTGTTGTTGCTGCTGTTGTTGCTGCTGTTGTTGCTGTTGTTGTTGTTGCTGCTGCTGCTGCTGCTGTTGTTGTTGTTGTTGGGCTTGTTGTTGGTGGTGCTGAGTCTGCTGAGCCAGACCGATCTGGGGCGAGAAGGTGCCGCCGAAAACCGGGTTGACGTGGGCGAAATTCTGAAACAGCATCGTACCGTTCACGGGCGGGATCCCCTGGAAAAAGCTGTCGTCCACCGCGTTGGTGGTGGTGCCCGTCGACCAGGTGCTGAACGACGGCGACAAGGAGGTGCCGGCTTCCTGAGGCTGGAAGCTCAGACCGGGCAAGATTGGCGATTCCATCTGGGCTTTCTCTTTACTCTGAGCAGAAACCGGGCTGTGATTATTATTATTGTTACTGGAGGCGGAGGAGGAGGTGGAGGAGGAGACGGCGGCGTTGTTGCTGATACTCACAGAGCTCTCTTCGGATGTCGGGCTCTCTCTGACTTCGTGGCTCTGCTCTGCTGACCTTGGTGAAAGCTGCTGTGGTTTGCTTTTGTCCATCAGTAAATCATCCTGCATGGTTTGCGAAGCTGAAACAAGACACACACACACAGAGAGAGAGAGAGAGAGAGAGAGAACACACACACACACACACAAAGACGGGTTGTTATGATTAAGCCGTGTTCTGATGCACACAGTCCTCCCCACCCCTGGCGAAAATCCTGTAGTAATATTTATTATTATTGTGATGAGTAAGGACTACTATTATTATTGCTGCTGGGTGTCGGTCTCACACAACCCACCCCTCTCCCCTCCCTCATCACCCCCCCCCCCCCCCCCCCCCCCAGACCCCCACACACACACACACAAATCCCTAAACCTCCATTTAGAGGGGGAAGAGAAGACGAGAGAGAGGAGGGTGGTGGTGGTAGGGGAGTGGAAGGAACGGAGAGAGCAGAGAGAGAGAGACAGAGAGAAAGAGAGAGGAATAATAATAAAAAAAAGAAATACAATATTACAGCTCTTCTCTTTCAAAATGAGTTAGCAGCTTCACCCTTTCGTGTTCTGGTCCCCCGCACAGAGTGAGAGATTTGGGATGCGGGCACAGATATTCACCAATTTCGCCACGTCTTTCCTTACACCGGAACTTCAGCTCTCACCCGCAATGTGAAACTGATTCTTGTTCCTGTTCGGGAGCTTTCAAAGCCCTTTGCTCATTTACATACGTCAATAAATAGTGCTGCGTCCTTCAGAAGGTTAAAATCGCTCCCTCTCTCTATTATATATATATATATATAAAGACAGGTCCACTGGGGTGTAAAAAAAAGCTGGACATGAAAACACACACACACACACACTAGCCCTACTCTTAAGAGATACCACCCCTATTGTCATTGAATCACGGTGTTGTTTCGATATAGAAAGAGAAATAAACCCAAATTCCCCTCGTGCTACAGCTGTAGGCACCAACCACACTGCACTTCATTTAAAGCCCCCAGCACACTAGAGGCAAGAGAGAGAGAGAGAGAGAGAGGGGGAGGGAGAGAGAGATGGGCAGGCAAACAGCAAGCTACAATTTAAAGAAACACGCCTCGGTTTTATTCGAATCTATCTGCGCACTTTAATGTACATTTTAAAAAAATGCATTGCCGGGGGTGCTTAGTTTCATCTTGAAACGTGTTTCTGCTAAATAAAAAACACACACAACCTTAATAGAAGTGCAATCCTATTTTAACGTGGTAACTGGTGATCTTGTCATTTTTTTTAAACACACAGACACACACACATACACCTCGCCAAATGATATTGACCGGCATATTGTCATGGCGTTTCCAGAACCAAGACCAAACACGGCACTGAAATAGCCTCGTAGCACTTAGATTTTTTTTTGAGGGGGGTTTGTAGAATTTGTGCTTACTCACTGATGGCTTATTTATAAAATGGCTACTTGTTTCGCATTTGTTCTTGCAAAGCGGGCGATTGATTGCACAACTCAGAATATTCCACGTTTTATAAATGGTGTTCATTACGTTTAATAATTTTTTAAAAACCGACTGATCCTAACAGAACTACATCTCTAAAGCGACTTTACTAGAGCAGAAGCAAAATGCAGCCACGAAAACCACAAACCGATTTTTACTATGTTGCCAATATTCCGGCCAATATTTGTTAAATTAGAAGGTACACAGGTGCAATACTTGTACATTGTACACGTGCATTTTTAATTCGAAAAAAATTACATCTATTACGCCAAACTTGGATCCATACGTTTAACATTCAGCTCGCATCCACATCCATTTCCATGTTTGTACTGCAAATAGAAAATCAACAAAGCCCACGAAAGATGGCGAACCTTAACTAAAACTAACGAGACACATCCTAAATATTGTTCCCTGCATTTTATGTTAGGGGTAAACATCACGTCAGGAGACAAAATCAGCATTTCAAGTTGAAACGAAACGTGTTTTTTTTGGGGGGGAAGAATGGATGGATCGTCGGGGGTACCCGTATTAGGTATCCATATGTTTCCTCTTCTCCATTAAAATAAAGGAAAGTCAAGCCATTTAAGGCAGTAAATATTGTGAAGACTGTAGATTTGGTATCTTATGTACACGGTTCAGCTTTTGTAATATAAATGGCAAAGGCAGTCACAACTAATAACCGCACAATTTTACTTACATGAAATTAATATCTAAATTGTGAAAGCATTTAAAAAAAAGAAACCTTACTCACTTCATAAGATCTCATGCAACCAGGCGAAGGTCAATGTGAGACCTTGCAGTGGTCAAGGTCAAAAACCTAGAGTATTTATTATCAATATTAAGTTTAATGACATGTGAATAATTCATTCTGTCGGGCCAGTGGAAGCAAAAGACAACATAGTTCATGCGGCACAATTAATATCTGATTGATAGACCGCTGCCCTTTAATTCAATCTGTAGTTTTGTCATTCGCTTGAGGGGGGGGAGGGGGGAGGGAGAGAAAGAAAACAGGATTTGGGTTTGGAACAATCGTATTATTTTTCTAAAAGGAAGAAAACAAATTCTCAGCCACAACCGCCTTTCGAACACCCGTAACAGTATTACCTGGAGTGTGAACCTTTGAAATATTTTTGGGAAATTGTGCCAATTGTATCCCTTTCTGTCTCTGTGTCTCTCTCTCTGTGTGTCAGTCTGTGTGTGTGTGAGAGAGAGTGTATGTGTGGAGCGTAATCAAACTTCTACAGCTGATCAGCTCAAGCTCTCGGGTCGCACCGGTGCGCCGCGCTGCACGGTGGGAAATGCAGTCCTGGCGGCTCAGGGGAGAGCCCAAGGCGGAGCTGAAACTACATTACCCAGAATCCCCTCTGCTCTCCCCCCCTCCCGCCCAGCGCCCCTCGCCGCACAATGGGTATCGCACTTCCGGCTGCCTCCGCGCCGTTGTTATTGTTACCTCAGAGCCATTGAATGGAGGTTTTAGTTCGTGGGTCGTAGTTTGTGTTTGGAAAAGATTATTTTATTTTTCCTCCCCTTTTTGCACAGACGGATAGACACACATACATTCACATATATATACACACACACCGACAGACAAAGTTCAAACCCACAACAAGACCTGCAGCGAGTTTTTTTTAAAAAGAAAAAAAAACCCGCTCAAATTTTAAGGTGCTGAGCCGCGGCGGAGTTAGGAATAATAATACATATTATTTTAAAGTTCTGCTATCGGTTTTCTCCTTCCCTCCTCTCCCTGGCTCAGTTAAAGTATTTCGTGGGGTGTCGGTGTGTGTGTGGGGGGGGGGCTCAGGCCGACCACCGACCAACCTGGGGCCTAGTGCAACTCTTCATGAGCGTCTTCTCTCAACGGCCAGCACTTTTGAGCACGAGGTAAAGTGGAGGATTCCTGTGTGGGAAATGTCGGGCGGCGTAGAGCTGTCGAATGCTTCAGCCCACATGTACTCCGACAGGTGAGTTTTGTGCAAAGTGCATGGGGAGTGAGTTAATTGAGTTGAGTCACTCGTTCAGGAATGACCCGAACGTGGCCAAAGTTGTGCAGAGGCCTTGCCAAGTTTGTAAAAGACAGAAACTCTTCTGATTGTGTGTGTGGGGTTGTTGTTTTAAAAAAAGGTGAAGGTAGTTTGTAATCCTTCTTTCACACACCCACATGTATACGAAAACAAAGGGTATTTGAGGTTAAGTTAGGAATTCGTATTTTTTAAAAAAAATTATAATTTTAAACAGTGGCTGAGGATTCTGCTCTCAAAGAGATTGTGTGTTTTGCATATACTGGGTGGTTTAAATATAGTGTTTATGATTGTATTTTTGTGAAAATTGGTGCTGCATTCATTGTAGGTTTGCTTCTGCATTGCATTGATTTGTATTATCGTTTTGTGTTTTAATTTTCATTTCATAATGTAGATGTTTACCAAACTAATTGGAAACTTACTTACCAATATTCATCACATAAGTCTGACATTATGTAATGTTATTAAACATGTGTGTTATTTTGAAACCAACAATTCTCTTGTTCTTTGGTTATAATAACATCCAAATGTTTGATGAGCATAATTTTTATGTGTAGTATTTCATTGTTACATTTGTTTCTGTTGCCAGTTGTTCTGGTGAAATTGACGATCCATCTTCAGTGCAAGGAAATTGATGTTTACAATTCATTTGTGTCAGTTTGACAATCCATTGTTCCCAGAACAAAGATAGAAAAACAACATTTCTAGCGAAGTCTGTGCTTCATCAGGAGAAAGCTATTTTGCTAATTTATCATAGAATTCCACAGAATGCTACGGCACAGAAGCAGGCCATTTTCCACATGCATGCCAAACCTCATCTTTAATGTACATGACAATTATTCATTCACTTAGTTTTTCAGTTTAAGGTCCACAGCAACAAAATAAAAACATTATGTCTGCATAAAAACATTTATGTCTGCATAAAAACATTTATGCCTTCCCATGGTGAATAAACCAGATGCCTTTATCTAATCTATATTTGTATATGTCCACAACAATGTGCAGGTCTGAAGTGACTGCAAAGTGTTTTTGGTCTGTCTGACACATGCAGAACCCATCACCATGCTTAAGAGTATCCACACAAAACTGGGAATTCCATTCATCCCACCTATACATGGAAGTTCCAGCAACTGACTCACATAGAATAATAATTTAGGTGCTTTAGAAAGGAGGGGTAGGAAACTGATCAGGCTGAGAAATAGGCTGAGTTAGAGGAAGGTGACTGAAGGCTTGGATGTTAATGTTGGAGTAATTGGGCCACAGTCCTCATTTAGTGAGTAGAACTGGAGGAGACCACAGGTAGCAGGGTAGAAGGCATTTGAAAATCAAAACAAAGATCTTGAATAGAGAGCTAGTTGAACTTGGTGAAGATATGAAGATGTGTGCACAATTGAGTGGGGAAAAGGATACAGCAGAGTGCCGATTAAGTTGGAGGTCTGTATGTAATATAGGTACAGAAGCTGGAACTTGTACAAAACTTGCAGATTAATTATATAACAGTTGCGAGTTATTTTTCGTTTAACACAAATTTTTTACAGCACCTAATTTTTAACATTTGGCATCTTATTCAATAAGAAGGTATATCTCTGCCTAAGGGACAAGTCTTTCAATTAGCAAAAAAAGAGAAAGTTTTCCGCACATAGTGTATAAACCAATTGGACGTATATTTCTATCTGGGGAAGATAGTCCCACATCCTCTGCAGTAGAACTGAGAACTGGACTGAGTATAAAATAATATTTTTTAAAACGACTATGTTTCTTCCATCAACATTTTTCAGTTAGATAGTTAAATATAGAGCCTAACACTAGGCTCTTTTTTTGCTGGAGAGGCTGCTTAATACTATAAATTAATTGTATGGGAAATGGTTAAAATAATACACATTTGTATTATTTTTAAATAGGCATTGTTCTGTACCAAAATTGTTAAATATTTAACATTTTCATACAATTGTATCCTCATCATATTCTTGGAATTAAATAATACAATATGGTCCAGGATCTTCTTACTGTTCTGCTTCTTAATAATCAATATCTCAATTTTAGAGAAACACAGTTCAGCTTGTAGTTTACATTATAAGAAGCAGCTTCTAAGTAACTTCATTCCTCAAATGGGCTAAATTTTACCGATGAACAGATATCAACAAAATCCACTTCATTTATTTTAAACAGCTGTTAAAAACATAGTTCAGTACAGTCTATTTATATGCATATGTGTATATTGATTTTTTTCTGTATATTTTATACACATGCTGGAGCAGCTGATGGCTGCGACACAGTAGGGTAGTAATTGTATAGGTTGGGTCTATGGATATTATATGTGTTTGTTGGATGATGTTTCTAAAATACTAATGTGTTACATTTTGTGAATGCCAGGAAATGCTTACGTGCATTGCAACATTAACAAAAACATTTCAAGCATTTCATGTGCCTAAAGAATTGGAATTAGTTTGTTTAAATGGTTCATCTACTGCAGGGTCATCCCAATATTTTGGCCGCTGAGGGCCAGATGCCGGATTTGAGAATTGTCCGCAGGCTGCGCCGCAATATTTTTGAGTTTCCCTTCCAGAAACCTAACCCGTAAGAATCATACAGAAAATGTGTTTTAAATTGTGTAATTGTATCACTCGTTTCTGTGTGTGTGTGTGTATCTCTGTTTCTATATCTGACAGTATGTCTCTGTACCCCTGTCTGTGTCTCTATATCCCTCTGTATCTGTCTATGTCTCTGTATATCTCTATTTATGTCTCTCTTTGTTTCGATATCTATCTCTTTTTTTATATCTATCTCTGTCTTTCAGTATATGTCTCTGTCTGTTTGCGCATGTCTATGTAACGCTACACCTGTCCCGTAAAGGTCCTCCCACCACACTGCCAGCCATGAGGAAACTTTGAGGTTTGGGGTGACAGCTGCTGAAAGGTGTTGCCTGGAGTCCGAACTTGTGAACACGCGTTTGTATGTCTAGCGCGTGCAATCCACCATGATTGAGCTACAAAGAGTTAAGCAGACTGTTCAGCGCTTTGGGACGTCCTCCCGACGTGAAAGGCGCTATATAAGTGCAATTTTGTTGTTTGTTGTTGTAAGCAACTGCTGCTTAAACTCTGCGCCTCCAACTGTTGGAACCATCGCTCAGCAGGAAGGGATGTGAGCCCGAGCTGCGGACAGGAAGATGGTGACAGTGTTCTCACACATTTCATGCTGAGAAGCTACCAGCCACCTCATGAAGGCTCGAAACCAATGCTTGTCAGATGTCGAATGACAAACTAGTGACTACTAGTAACTCCCTTAGAGCTGAATTGACTCCTAGGTGACATACCTAGCAACAGAATGTTGGAATTCAGCCAGCCCTCTGTAGCAGTCTTGGTAGTCTGGTTCCTGAGCCAGGCGGATCTGCAGTATTCCAGGGCATTGCTGATGACAGCACAACTAGCCTGGCTCATCGGCAGGATCTGGAGGGCCAGGCCAGTCACTTGGGGGCAGGGAGGCACCCCTTTCAGCTCCTATTAACCCTGCAAGCCAAAGCCTTAACAGGAGAGCATACGCATTATACACATTGTATTCCAACAATCTATCTGGGATTTCCATGTGTTGGTGGGATGCATGGAAATCTCAGCTTGGTTTGGATACTCCTAAGCATGGTGATGGGTTTCCACAGGGGTCAGACACCCAGCTGGCCTTGGACACACAGTATGATTGTTCTTGGATCAGGTGAAATCATCCCCTTAACCGACAGTTGGACCACCCTAGAGTATAAATAGTGAATATTTGTTAAACCTAATTGGATGCAAAAATTATTCAAATGTGAACCTGAACAAATAAAACAGCGCAACTGTCCCAAGGGCAATGGAGTACAGGTTCTACCTTTTGGATAAATATTATTTTGAGCAGGATCCTATTCCATTCTGTTTATATCCTAGTTCTAAAGAGATAAATGCTAACAAAGGCTCAGTATACTGTATTTACCAAAGATTAATGAACTGCAGCAATGGAATATGATGCTATAGACGTTTTATCAAAGCAGCCAAAATTGATTCAGTAGTGGCGACTAGTAAGTATATTGACTATTTTTAATTGATTAGTATGTTCAATGCTTTTCTTTAACAAAGGTAGTCACAGCTTTCAATAATCTTTTGCAGAGCAGAAAAATGGCAGAAGTGAAGTTACATTGCCGTTGTTGTTAATAACCATAATTAATTAATGTATCCTGCGAACATATGACTGAATTTCATGCAAGCGACTTCAATTTATGAATCTTAACTGCATTGGATTGGATACAAAGGTTTGTGCAAACAATGGGACCTTGGCTCATTTGTAAGAGAGGGAACGTTCAAGCATTCTAAGATGGAAAACATGGAATATTAAAAGTACCTCTAAAGATAGGAATTTTGAATTCCTAATCTGAGTGTAGCTTGGTGACCTATCAATTTATAACTGCAAAGACAAAGCCTATGCCTGAGGGTCTCTTTATTTAAAATCTGGAAAATGCTTAGAATCCACAGGTGAGCCTCTTTGAGGTATCAAAGTGTACAGTATGTTGCTGACATTATTTGAGAGAGATATAGAACCAGAATAATTTATTTGGAGCTTTCTTATTGGTCCGTATTTGGTTTTCTACATTTCAGATTTTGCAAGGTTTCCATAATTCTCACAATTAAACTATTTTAACAATCTAGGCATGTGCTATTATATTATTACATTATAGCTATAGTCTCTTGAATCGTTATACAATAAATTATTTTATGCTTATCAAGGTGAGAAATGTTAGTGCTGGAAAATGGAACAACATGCTGGATAGTGATCAGGGGTGGAAACTTGACTGATTTTTTTTTCTCTCCCTTTCCAGTCCCAAGACACTAAGGGCAATTATAGAACTCCATTGCTGATAATGTTGAGATCATCTAACTCAGTACAAACTGGAAATTAAACCTTTGGCTGAATGGTTTAGGGCTATTCTGGGCAGTGCCTTTACCCTTAAGGCCATTGGCGGTATCTTAATTTTCAAGTTTTATCTGTTGAATTAGTAGAGTGCAGTAGTTTCACATGGAAGTCCTTTTTGATGATTTGGAAATCATGATGTGCGCTAATTGATACAGGTGTTTCAACTGTAATTCATGCTTTCCAACTCTAGTCAAGTTACGGTAGTCAAAGATCAGGATTCAATTTAATGGGAAATGTGAAAGCATTATACAGACTATTACAGCACAAAAAAGGTAATTCAGATAAAATGGTCTGTGCTTGTGTTTATACTCAGCAAGAGCTTTCATTCCTCCTAATCCCCTCTCCTAGGCCCTTCTATTCTGTTTCCATCTTAGCATCAAAGGAGAGAAAAGAAATGCAATGTAAGGTGCTCATAAGCATTATGGCTATAACAAAGGACACCTCTTCAATACAGAAAAGCAATCAAGAAAAAAAATTGCTGAAGGCAGAAAATACAGTACAGATATCCCTCCCCAACCACGGGGGATACGTTCCTCTAAACCTCCATGGTTGGTAAAATCAAAGTTGGAAAATGCAGGGCCCTATGGGAAACATGGGGATACAGGGAGTACATTTGCTTTTACGAGGTTGGAAAATGCAGGGCCCTATCGAAACATGAGGATAGGGGAAGTAAGTTCGCGTTTCATAGAACTAAACACAAAAAAATCAATCAATCAAAACTTACACTTATATAGCGCCTTTCACATCGAGAGGATGTCTCAAGGTGCTGTACAGTTAGGTAGGGACAAGAGCAAAGGGGAGGGGGGTCGGGGCAGGACAAAAAAGAGTAGGAAAATTGACTGTAGATTTGTGGGCGAATACACAGTTATAACATATATGGGAATAGGGAGAGTAAGTTTGGGCGCATTGGCTGCCAGGATCTGCAGCAATCTGCAAGGCTGTCTGACTGACTGATCTACAGAGAGAGAGACACACGGAGGGTGGTGGTGGTGGTGGGGGGGGAGTCTGACACGGAGGGCTGGGGTGCTGTCTGACTGATCTACACAGAGAGAGAGAGAGAGAAATCAACGAAGAAGGTGTGGTGGTTGACACGGAGGGTTGGGGTGGCTGTCTGACTGATATACACACAGTCACAGAGAGAGAGGGGAATGGGGTGGGGGGAAAAGAAGGTGAAATAGAGAGAAGGGGGGTGGGGGAGGGGTGGGTGGGGGGAAGAGGGGGTGAGTCAGAGAGAGGTGAGTCAGGGAGAGAGATCTCTATATGATACACTTACACATAGAGAGAAGGATGCAGAGAAGCGACAATAAATTCATGTTATTTACTTTAATCCTAAGAGAGAAGCGTTGTCGCTGGTTGATTGCAACATCGCAACTAGGTCCTAGTGCTATACGCTAGTATTAGTGTTAAAACCCGTGGATAAGCAAGGGTTATAAGCTGTGGTTGGCAAGGGTTGTCGCATTTAGCAAACTGTGGGTGCGTGAGTTTCACGGTTGACAAGGCCACGGTTGGGGTGGGGTACCCAAACATATTTAATCAGGGTGTTTTAACATCACTGGATGTATTCATACTTGGATTCCTTTAATTGCTAGATTAATTTAAAAAATATATTTATAATATTGTTTTAAACCTGTATGAGTAGTGAATCTCTAACTCCCACCAAGGACCCTTTGCTTAAAAGAAAATCTTCCTTTGATAAATCTTTGATTTGTTTTCTTTTGTAAAACTGCCTTTTTTTTCCTATTGTTCAAAAAGTCTCCCATTTTCAATGCGCAAAAACATTTACATCAAAGCTACCCACTGGACATAACTCCCTACCAATCTGCCTGCCCTTCCGCTCCATGTCCCCCAACCCACCTGCCCCATCATTGGCAGGTGAGCCTTTAGCCAACCTCTGGAACTCCATCCTGCAGTCCGTCTGCCTCACCCCCCTCCTTGGCCTCAATCCCACCTCAAGACCCTCCTTCGGTCACTCCAAATGCCCCTCTTTCCCTCCACCCTCCCTGTCCCCAGCTCAGGTCTGAAACAATGACTGTCCGGCGCCTTGGGATGTCCTTCTCACATGAAAGGCGCTATACAAGTATAATTTTGTTGTTGTTTAGAAGATTTGTCAGGTAAATATGGGTGTTAGCCTGGCTAAGTGGTAATACCCTTCCACCCAAGTCGGAAAATTCAAGCTCCATGTACAGAGTCTAAACTGACACTCCAGTGCAGTTCTATATCTGTTAATTATCAATATTGATCAAATTGGTCATATAAATGTTTCTATATTGCTTTGCTATTTGATTAATCCACAAATTACTGTCTCTTTGCATGCACTAATTTAAAGTCGATCGGTTTGATGCACTGTATAGCTACTCTTGGTAGTTGCTCAGTAAAAATATTAGATGTGTAGACTGTTTGTGTCAGTATGGCACAGTTGGGAGTCAGAAGTTTGGAGGTTCAAGTCTGGTGAAGTGCTATGAGATTTCCATTAGATGTAAACAACATTATAACAAATACAACAATTTTACTATTACTGTATTGTTGCCCAGCCTTTTTAAAAACAGCATAGAACATCAGTTCATTGACATTCATGGAAATAAGAATGTCAAATTTGTCATGTTATTGACAGATTTCTATCTTTTTTTGAAATGGAATGTATACAGTAACAGTGAGACTTTGTACATAACTAGTCTACTGTTCCGTGTTTTATTGAAGGGCATAGGTCACAAATGTAGTTATTTATTGGTTATCTCTGAATTATTTTTAAATCTCTGTAGTGATTCCAAAAAATGTCATCAGGAATTTCTGGCTTGCAGTTTTTAATATGATGAAATTGCTTCAAACTGATGGGCCTAATGATGTTTAACAATGAATAAAATGTTATACTATCTTCATCTGATTTGTCAGATAAATGTAATTTTTTTTCTTGAAAGGCAGTATTGGTGCACTTTCTTTCTCAATTTTCTTGTCACCGGAAGTGCTAGTAGAAATATTTTTCTACAATCACCATCCCCATTTAAGGAGGTGGGGGAATGGATTCCAATATGTCATTGTTTAAGTTGGGTGAGAAGCTGGTCTGCACTCAACTGATGTCACTCATGCCTCTTCTCACCCTAAGTCCCAATTAATTAGCCTGCTAAATGTTCTTTTAGACATACCCATGAAGAATGTCCACTTCAGTGTGAAATGAGGCGAGTGAATTTTTAAGTCGGTATCTTGAAACAGTGAAAAATTGGTGCTGGGAAAAAACAAAGTGCCTTGAAGAGCATGAAATAGAAGTATTGTCAGCTATTGAAAATTTGCTATTCAAGTGAACCACAAGAAGGAAGCGCAAACAAGCAGAAAATTCAATTTGTTTTAATGGCACAGCAGAATTGTGATGTTTTGGTTAAATCTTTCACGCAATTCACATGAGTTTAAAGTTAATCAGTATATATAATCCTATATGTATGTATTTTTAAGTTCTTGCATGTTCTTGCTGTATGATCTGAGTTCAATATGATGATCAGTTATTCACATGAAACAAATTTTAATTTGCAATGAAATAGAGTAGATCTCAATTCTACCCTCCCAGCTCGGGTCACATGCCTCCTGTGCAGCGCCTTGGGACGTCCTCCCGACGTGAAAGGCGCTCTATAAATCTAATTTGTTGTTGTTGTTACTGGTCTCTATTCTAAGATCAAAGCTGTTCTGAGGAAATGAGTACATTAAACGTAGATCTAAATGAATGTAATTTGACCTATATGGCAAAATCAATATCGGGGAGGGGTTAAAAGGTAGCAGCTCTCAAAGACTTGGATGACAATTCTCAACCACAAGAAGGACATTTGAGTGGATTTTTTGAAAATGATCTGAACTCAGAGATTGGCTTACAGCCTTATTTTTAAATATTTAATCGGTTGAGATACTGATGGAAGCTTGGGCTTTTGTCTGTTTGTAAGCCTTGAATGGTATAATACTTCCCATGAGGTGTGGACAGTCCATTGATGCCTTGTCAGTAGCTTACAAAATAATCAGCCTGTTCAGATCTGGAAAAAAAAACTTTAGACTTAAAGCTCTGGAAATATCATTATCTTGATTCTTCCAAGCATGAGCAGGTAATAAAATAAGAATTGTCCCAGCACACTGAATGTGAACAATTGCTGAAATCCAAAGCTAATTGAAGAAAATTAGTTGCTCATATTTAGAGTGGTACAGTGACATTCCTGATTAGATGGTTGTGCCAAGATGAGTGTTTCAGCAAAACAGTTTTGCAATTGGCTGCAGCATTTCGCCCACATATTTACAGTCAATTCACTTCACAATATATCCTGTGAAGCATTTTGAGATGTCTAGAAGACACGATAAGACGCTATATCAAATGCAAGAATTATTATTTTAAAGGCAAAATGTCTAAAATAAATTTTGATCCAATCACACAATGCAACAAAATCTTCATTCTTGCTTATCTGACCAGTTCTGAGATCCACAAATAATAATACCTGCGTTTTTTCCCTGTTCATACCTCCCAATAATTTTGCTGTATATCAATCTAATCCAATCTAACAATAGTAGTATGCGCTCAGTTGAATATAGCATTCACATGATGAATACTTCTATACTGGCAATGGATTCACCGTCACTGTGCCATTTAGAACCCAGTGAGGCATATTGTGAACAAGTACATTGGAGAGATTCTAGAACCTGATTCAGGTGCATAGTTTTGTTCTCAAACAGACCAGCAACCTCTCCAGTGATGTTTAGGGTGAGGCTGCCTCGGAATTGGTGTTCACCTCCTAAGGCAATGGCAGTTCCGGGTTATTATCCATTGGCTGCTTGAAAATTTGCAACAAAAAAAACAAAGAACTTCAGAAACAGGACCATCTGGTACTGATGCTTGGCTGTCAGTTGGAATTGCTTACATTAACGCTAGGCCTTCTGCACCCTTGCCAAAATGCAGATGGCATGACAGCCACCCCCCAGGGTTACACCTTCCAATGGTAAATCATTATGTGGTAGATTAACATCATAACCCAAAAGAAGTAATATACAGCACACTTGTGGGAATGCACAAAAAATATAACTTGCATTTATGTAGTGCCAGCTATGCAAAAGAATATCTAAAATGACTTCTATATGTAAATCTTCATATGCTCTTTTTGAATAAAACCAACTCACTTGGCAGCATACAGGTTAACAGATGTTAGATTTAAACTAAACATTAAAAGCAAACAACAAACCATAAACAACCACCAAAATGGTTGAAAAACATGATAACTAAAGTGAACTCCTGACAACTTGACCTGGCTTAACTTGACACCACCGCATAAGTCATCATGCTGTCCGTAACCCGGCTGCGTTTATGCATTTATACATATACCTACTTCCCTGGATAACTCGTCACTAAGCCCTTTCTTCCTTGGAGCGACAGGTTCTCAAAGATTTGCTCTATGTGTAAATTAGACTGTTTTTAAAATAAATACATATACTGTCTACATCTAAAACATTAATGAAAATTCACAGTTGTACAATACGTGTCCAATTGGTTGACTGATGTGTGACACGATTTGGATATAATTGAGTATCAAGGCCATAATAGGGATGTAATAAGGGGGTTATGAGACATGACTGCAAAGCAGAGTTCAAAGCCAATGTGAGCCAATTCTTGATTCTTGATTCAAATGTATCTGGGATGGAGATTTTCCTGAAGGATAGAAGTATTGTACATCCCGCAGGTTATGTTAGGTTATGTTATGCAACTGACATTTAGTGCAATATACAGTAGCCCAAGGAATTCCCATGGAGAGCTCTTAGGGATACTTGTGTGCAATCATTGACCCATTGTACATGCAGAATCCCAATAATGATGAAATTGCAATTGTCGCAGATTTCGTATGTACTGTTTAGGTTCAGTTTTGCTCAGCTAGTAACATGCTTGCCTCTGTGTCAGAAGGTTGTGCACTGCACTTTGGGATTTTGAGCGCGTAGTCTCAGCTAACATTCCAGTACAGTGTAAAAAGAGCGCTGCATTGTCAGAGATGCTATATTTCTGATGAGATGTTAAACTGAAATCCTGTCTGTTCAAATGGGTGTTAAAGATCACATGGCATGATTTTAAAAAACAGAGATGGATTTTCTCCCAGGTTCTATGCAAACAATTCCTGAGAAAAAAATCAGTTCACTTCATGGCTGTTTGTGGGTCTTTGCTATGTGTTCCCTACAAATACAGACACTCCTCTTAAGCAGAACTGAAGTGATGAATCAAATGCAATCATTAGAAAATGTGTATATAACACAGACCATGTGCTATGGGAATCATTAATATGACAAGCAACTGATAACTTTTAACAGTAATTATTTTTCACAACTGGATGTATTGCTGTGCTCGTTGATGTGCTGTGCTCCCTTCTGTACCAACTACAGCAGTTTGTTGCAGCACCTTGACAACCTCCAGCATTGTGCCTTAGCTACAGACTGGAGCATTCGGTTCCTGTAATGGCATTGCCTTGTCTACACATAGAACATGATATTTTATAAATATATATATTGTATATATTTTTACATATGTGTATATTATACATATATATATATATATATATATAAAAGATAAAGCCTGGCTGCAAATGTTTTCACCAGGTTGGAATATTGGATGTTGTTTTTAAACGTTAACTACCTAATTTCTTTTGTCATTAATGCACACTGCATGGTCGAGTGAATTTGGCCTACTGAAATATAGCACTCCGTGGATTTAATCTTATGTAATAAAATGGTGATCTAAATTGCACCAACAGAATTTTTATTAGAACAGAATCAGTTTCAAATAAAATGGGTGCTACGTTAGACTTTTGCATACTCATCCTACTAATTTAAATGAATCAAGTCACTATTTATTTGCCCTGATTTATTCAGATTAAATGCTGAGAATACCTTAGAATGGTAGATATCTCACTCGGTAATAAGATTAAGTGTACTTTTAGATAGTCCTAGGCGGACAATAAGTACAATGTGTTTGATTCCTGAGCATTCTTTGCTTCATCATTTGCATAAAATTGATTCTTTGTTGTAGTAATTACCGACCAAATCATGTAATCAATTTGATGAGCAAAGTGCCAATTAATACAAATTCCGAAAATTGGGAGTAGTGTATTTAAGTGCAAAGTTTTTTATATAATAAGAAAGCTAAGTTGTTTGTGTTGTATAATATTTTCTCATGGTGCTAAAATAAATAATGTTTCCTTTGGAGTGCTACTCTTGAATATTCACACTACAGTGTTGTACCTACAGAGGGTTGGGTATTCGCTCCTTTTGCCCTTTGGAGCTGTCGGATACCTGAGACCAATTTATTGGTAAATATAGAGGATACAATTTGTATTTACCAGAAGACAAAAGGAAAGTCATAGTTTTCAGTCAGTATGCAATTATTCTATAATATCTTCTGTTTGCTTCCTGCATCCCAAACATTTTATCAGTAACACGTAAAATATTTTGTATTTAGTGTGTGGCAGAATTAATATTCGTAATTTTCTTTAAATACAACTTTTAAAGTGGACTGAAATGTTTAGCTGACAAATGAATTCTGTATGCACCAGTTATACAAGGAATTTTTTGCGGGTTGAACAGCAAAAATGTTATCAGTGTCCTCTTTAAAGCTACTTGAGTGTACAGCAGAACAAAATACATTAAGGATATTGATTTTTTTGTGCATAGAGTCATCCAGGAAGGAGGTTTGAGTTACCATAAGAAATGAAGCTTTGTTTTCACAAAAGGTTTCACCTAGCGGGTTTTTCCTGTTTCACTTTGTTATCCGAGTACTGACCTAATTCAGTTACTGTATCAAGGTCATGTTTTATTCAATGCAAGAAAATGGAAAATCTGGCAAGAGCTAAGGTGCTTAGGTTGAAAAGGTTTTATCCAGCGAAAGTGCTCCTCCTCTTTTATTCCCTTCACCACTGTTGTCAACAGAAAGAGATAAGCATGATGACAGAATGCTACAGATTTCTATTCATTATTCACAACCCTTTCTGGGATTAATTATACACACAACATCATGTGATTCAATTCTAAACTATTTCATGGCCTTCCCTAGGAGTAAAACCACAGTGTATAATCTGTATAAACCAGTTGGAATAAGTCCAACCTACTGCAAAAATATTTTGGCTATTTGTTTTACGTTTTCTTTAATGACAGATAAACATCGAGAGGAGTTCCTTTTAATATAAAGCAGTTGCTTTACTGTGCAATTATGTATAACAGAGTTAACCAACAGTTAGTTCATGAAAATTAAATATACTAACATTAATATACCAGATTTATTGCCAATAAAGAAATTTTACTCAATGTTTACGATTATGACCTTTTTAAAATTATGGCATTGAAACATCCATTGTTTTAAAATTGCTCATAAAATACTTTCTTGCTTTTTAAAACAAACATCATGAAGCTGAAATATCATTGCTTAAATGGGATCAAGATTTTGCAAGTGATTTTGTTTTTCAATCTACCTTACCTAATCAAATTGAAACCAGTAGGAGAGGAAAATCAAGACCAATGATAGATGATCCTTTACATCTTCATTCTCTAATATAATATTTCTTTATTGAGCTTATTGCTTATCTAGGTTAACATTTTTTTATTTCTCCAAGCTTAAATATGCCTTTTTTACATATTCATTTTCAAGGATCTCAAAGCTTTGGAACTCATTTCCTCCCTCCATCTTAGAATCTACAGACTTTGTCTTTGTTTTTCTCTCTTGCTCATTTCCACCTTCATGATGTACTCTGCATTTAGCTTTGACCCTTCACGTTGTTTCCTGAATTTAAAGCAAGTAGAACAAAACTGACAATGTTTTTTGTCCTAATATGTTTTATAATAAGTTGGTTCCAAGCAATTTAATCTTTAAAATAGCTTTAGTTTTACTTTGAAAGATAATGTCTCTTAACTTGCATAATATAATATATAATATAATTTCAGCCTCTCTGCCCCCCACACTCTGGAACTCCACCCCGCAATCCCTTCGCCTCGCTTCCTCCCTTTACTCTTTCAAGGCCAGTCTCAAGATCTTCCTCTTCGATCATACCTTTCCTACCCCCTCTCCTACTCTCCTTCCCTCTACCCCGACACCCCCCCCCCCCCCCCCCCCCCGGCTCGGGTCCCGACCTAACTGTTCAGCGCCTTGGGTCGTCCTCCCGGCGTGAAAGGCGCTCTATAAATGTAATTTTGTTGTTGTTGTTGTTGATTTAACCACTGAACTATTAAGTTAGCATAACATTAAAAATTAACAAATTATCTTAATATATTTCAAGTCCATACCTGCTAAGTGAACAGGAATCCAGAAATATAAATGTTTTTTCTTTGTTTAGGAATTGCTGGGTTTGTTTTGCTACTGATGAAGATGATCGGACAGCTGAATGGGTGAGGCCTTGCAGGTGCAGAGGATCCACTAAATGGGTTCATCAGACTTGTCTTCAGCGATGGGTAGATGAGAAGCAAAGAGGAAACAGCACCGCCAGAGTAGCATGTCCACAGTGCAATGCTGAATATTTGATTGTGTTTCCAAAATTGGGTAAGATCAATGAACCAGTTTACTATGAAAGATTCAAATAATTTCACTATCTTTAATGTAGTTATCATTACCATACACAAACACAAGTTTAACTGCCAACAGTAACATTTTTAGGTTTTATTTCCTCCAGGGTAAAAAAAGATTAAAATGCTATCCTGATTTTCCAAAGGATAAATTAACAGATCTAGTTCTAGAACTATAATATGTCCTTGAATTATTTGACTAAAATTTCTATATCCAATTAAATAATTTGAATAATAAAGGTCTAACTATTTGAAATTATGTTTTAAATCTCTCCAGCTCAAATCTACTAGATAGAATTGCTAGATGGTATATAGGGTAAAAGCCCGTTTATCCGGCACCCTCGGGATCTGGCCAATGCCGGTTAAAGGGCGTGCCGGATATTCGGCCGAAAACAAAAAACAACAACATTTAATGCATTTTTCCGGATAAATTCCAGTTGATTGAATGTGGCCTTTTTTTTGCGATGCCGGTTATACGGAAGTAATGGTTGATCAGGTGACAGATAAACAGGCTTTTACTGTACCTAGAACTTAGAAATGTTATGCTTTTTGCAGTGAACATATTTAGTTGAAAACTCTTCAGAAAAAAATTGAATGTATTATCTGCAATTAATTTTGATGTACAGATGGTCTGGTTTTAAATGGGCTAATGCAAAGAACTGTATGCTATAATTAAAGAACAGCATCCCATAATTAGATTTCTCAAGATTAATTCTCTCCATTTTCTCCCCTTCTCTTCGGTATGGGTTGAATGTGTAATGACGCCTCCAACAGTAAACCAAGTTAATTTTTACAAAACTTAGGTAGTGATTCTCATCAGTTACCCCACTCGATTGGACGTTCTTCACATGCATGTGACCATTGGAAGATTCCAAAATTTATTCTAGTCTTGATCCCACTAGATGTACACATAAGTGAGTTTTCTTGCCGCAATCATTACGTGATAGTCATAGGAGTGACAAGCCAGACCAACAGCTTGACCACGTTCAATATTGTCACTTGCTACCACATAAGAGGTTAAAGTGATGTCTATTCAGAGCGACATTTAAAATCCAATGGTATTATTCTAAAAAAATTACAGAATTAGTGCCTCCTGTGAGATTGTGGAGAACAGACTCAAAAGCAAAAAAGAAAGTTAATGGTATGTTAATTAATTCCTTCAGAAGGTAGATAAATGTCATTTTGGGAATTATCTTGAAGTGACATACAACAACAACAAAATTACATTTAGTAAGTGCCTTTCACGTCAGGAGGATGTCCCAAGGCGCTGAAATAGCTAAGATAGGGCTAGGTATAGACTAAAATGATCAAATACTCCATTGAATATGAAGATCCAGTGTGCTGTTTATGTGACATTCAAGTGGTCAAAACCTAAAATTGATAGAAGGTTGATTAGGATATTTACATTTTGGACCCTCACTAGACAACATCAGAGGAGAATGTTTGTGGAGGATAGCAGGCCAGGACTAATTATACAAATGAGCAAATGTTCTGGAGCTTTGTTGTGATTAACCTTTGGATTGGGGATCTAATTATCGAAAAATATTCCCTTAGAACAATATAATTTGTTAGGGTAAATCATTCACAATCTTTGAAACGGTTTTTAAATGACCAAATGGCCATTTCTTGTTTTTCTTAAGTGTCCAACCAGCATTACAAATATAATGAAACCTGTTAAGAGTTTTAGAAACAAATCAGTTATGCAGTATGATAATTCATGCCTTCAACTGAAGAAGATGCTAGAAATGTTTGAGGTAAAAAATAAATTGAAATTGCATTTGTCCTCTGCTTTTGATTTTCTTTGCTGCATAACCTGGTGCTCTGATTAATCGTGTCATACAGTATTTGGTGCCTCTACACATTTTATAATCTTTTTCTGCATTGCACACAATTCTATGGAACGTCTCAAGATATTTTAATTATCCTGTAATTCAAGTGGATACTGATCTTTTAAAATCAAATATTTAGCTATAGAAATTATATTTGCTGCCTTCAGCCTCCATATTATCTTTTGTAGGTACAATTTTTGTAAGATGGAGCCAGATTGACCAAAATGTAATTATGTATCTACTGAAATATACAAAATGAACTGAACATGGAAATGCTTTTGTCTTCGAAAGCTAAATTTAAACACAAAAGCATATTTCTGCTTTAAATGCACTAACTAAAGGGACTAAAATTGACTTAGTTTAGGGGAGTCATTATTGCCATTCCAAGCAATTTTAATTTATTAACTGATTCAAAATTGTCTCTTTGTTTGATCTCACTTCATAGTAATCCTAATAATAATCTTTGCATTAGATAAAGCTTCACAGAATATACTATAAAGTGAATTGAGTGTATATATGTGGGTGAAACGCAGCATCCATTTGCACACGGCAGTGTCCCACAAACAGTCATGGATTGAATTGACCAATTTATTATTTTGGGGGGGGATTATTATAAGGCGTGTGGAGGAAAGAAACTTGACTAAAGTTTCACTCTGCCTGGAATTGAACTCTGGTCTCTCGCTTGTAAGTCGAGTTCTCTAACTACTTGTACTGAGCTACAGAACTCGAAAGGACCTCATGTTGTCCATTGTAGATTTTTTTTCTCTCTTTCCATTTCCATCTAAATATGCTTGTGTTGGTTTTTCAACTATGTTTCTGTTCTTCAACAAACAAATATGCATTCTCATCAATCATTAACTCTATTTGATTTAATCTGCTAAAAGATTTTGCAAAGTTTCTTCCTTCATCTGGTCCAGTTTTGCCTGGTCATGACATTTCCTAGTTCTTAGCAGCTCAGGAACGTGTGCCACATCATATTCAATTATTATCAACTGTACTTATCTTTGGAAACATTGTAATTGCTGCTCTCTGTCATTCTACAATCTATCGTTTTTGAAGCTAAAATTACTTATAGCATTCCGAATCTGACCTTCATCAAAGATTAGTATTTCCTTGCATTTTGAGTAGTTCTAGTACTGGGATTGTGGAACCCTATACACCAGAAATTTCTAAACCACCAGTACAGGTGTAATTCTGATTGTCATACTTGGTTGAAAGTGCTATATTGAGAATGTATTTGAAAAAAGTGCCAAATAAATTATATAATTCATGAAGTGGTCAGGTGAGGCAAAACTTTTAAAAAAATATTACACTAAAAAGACAAAGAGGTTGGGATTTTGGTCTGAAAGTTAGTTTGAGTTGGGGATCTTAGATTTCACTTAGAAATGACTCCAAGAAAGCATATCACATTACACAGATAGACCCTGCTTAACGTCGTAGTTTGGTTCTTGAAAAGTGCGACTAAGCGAAACGACGTTAAGCAAATACATTTTTCCCATAAGAATGAATGTAAAAACTGGACTTGGGTTCTTTTGAACATTGTACAGTACTCGCTCCCGGCTCACTCATTCACTCTTTGACTGCCTGCACAGCTCACTAATTCACTGCTGGTTTCACCCACTGCCCGCCTGGCTCGTCTCACTCGCTGCCAGTCTCACTCGCTGACGGCCTGGCTCGTCTCACTCGCTCCCGGTCTCATTTGGTGCCGGCCTGGCTCACTCTTAGGTCCTAGTGCCGTCGTGTCCCCTTTCCACCCACTACTGAACAACGTAATAGTGAATGTCGCAAAGTTAAATGAATATATGTTCCCAATGTATCAGCAGTGTAATAACAAAAATAGTTAACTAAGGCGACATTAAGCAGGGTCTACCTGTATTTCAATTTTGCTGTTGTAATCATTTACTTCATCTTGCTTATTGACAACAGAATTTATCTGCACCTATCTATGCAGCCATGAATTGAGATATTGTACATATGGACTAAAAAAAACAGTTAATGTTATCACTAATGACCTGGTCTTGCTCATACTGCTTGAGCATGACCAGCTTGACTGCTGGTTGGCCTCCCTCATTCCTCCCTGCATAGGCTACAGATCATCCAGAACTCTGCAACCCTTTTGCTGTTTTCCACTCTTAGTCTTTTAAGAATTTGTGATGCAACAGCATTAATAGTCACAAGTAACACAAGAATATTATTTTGTGATTGGAAAATATTGTTTCAATTCAATTTTGTTCCATAGGTGCAGTCTTTTCTGTTTTCCTCAAATCCCTTGAAGCACTATTTCATCATCCACTAACCACATTAAACTGCCTTGCACAAAGTTATGTACAATATATTTGAACTAATTTACCATGCAAGTTTCAGAAAATGGTTTATATATATATATAATATATATACACACACACACACCAGTTATTGCCGAATTGCTGCTGGTTAATCATACTTTGGGATATTCAGTAATGTATTTTAAAGGTCATAAAAACCTCTTGATATCTCCTCTTGTTACTAACCAGCTTTTGAATAGCATGATTTCAAGGTCAAAGTTGCAAAGCCTCATTCTATAAATACCATGATTGCGTCTGCTGCAGGCAAATCATTGTGTGCTTTGTGGAAGGTGAGGATTTTGGTTGTTCCATTAACCAACTTTGTTGAGGATCTAAAATTGCAGCAACAGATTTATTTGAACACAGATTGATTTTAAAATATTATATTAGGGCATGAACCAACACCCATTGTTCAACAATGGCAGTATTTTGAACAAAAAATGTAGTGTTCTCAAGATGAAGCTATCAACATTTGTGTTTTTGCAACTTGATAAATTTGTACAAATTGCAGTGATGATACTTAAGAGCCCCAACATGGTGTGCTGCAATATAGAGTAACGGGAGTAGTCCTGTTTTCAAATGAACTGGATTTATCCTCCACAAATATTTTTCAGAACTCTTCTGAACTCGGTAACACCTTGGTGGCAAATCTAACGGCTCGTTGTATGTGGCAGCTGCTGCATAAAAGTTAAAGGCTGGGTTATTAGATTTGCAGCAAGAAAAAAAAGTTATCATTCCTGATTTACAAACAGAAACTCTGTGACTTTTTATGCCTCAAATAATGGAGTGAATTCCAAACCACTAGATGTTCCAGCATTGGAAAGATGCTCTGATTTTTTGTAAAGGCCTTGGGCTCACTTTTGTGCTGTTCACAGTGAAAGAAGCTTCTATTATAAACCTTATCTTGAGAAGAAAATAGGGCATAGGAGCTCAGGATAAAAAAAATTATAGTTTAACTCAGTCAAAACACCATGAAGGCTGAACTACTCTTTGTTTGTTGCAAAACAAACAAAGAGTAGTTCATATTGGAACATGTACATTTTCTATAATCAGCTTTAACCAGTTGGGCTAGTCATATCCAAGTTATGTTTTTGTTCTTTGTCTCTTGCTTTCCTATTATTTTGGTGAATGTTTATAAATAGCATTCTCTTTGAAAGGATTGGAAAACATTGTTGAGGGTCAGAACATTCTTGCTGCCATGGATTAATTTGCAAGAATAATTGGTTTCTTTAGGCCATCTGTGCAGTGCAAGGATTATTATTATTATAATGCTGTGCATTAAAACCATCTCTTACAACTTTATAATACTGCCAGGTATGCAGTGGCTTTTTACTCAATAGCCACACCTTAATTCCTTTAAGACATTGTCATTTAAGGCACTATAATGAGGTGAAGGTTACATTATCATGAACAATGACTTGTACATGCTGCACTTCTCACCTTCCTTTACTCAAGAGTGTCAAGTTCTGTGACGAGAGATATTTGTAGGACTACTGTGAATACTGCTGCATCATGTTTATTGGATCACATTTACTGCTATGCGAACTGTACGGTCTATTTTCTTCCGATGAGGTAAGGCTCTATCCTATTAGAAGGCAGTCGATCATCTGTGAACAGATGAAACTCATCACAATAGTGGTTGTCAGATAACCCTAAAATTGAAATGCTGTGCACTGGATTGTGAATAGACTGTTCTTTACATTAAACTAGCTGCCTGGAATTTATTATTCATGCTTTATAATGTGAATCCTACAGATTCTGTCAATTTAAAATATTTAATGAATTAAAATTCTGTTAACAAAATGCTTCTACTGATGCTCAGTCTTGTGGAAGACAGAGCATCAGTGGCAGCATTTTAATCTGAGTTTATTTGCAATTTATTAACCTGACTCATTATTAAAAGCAACTGAAGGAAGATCTAATTAAAATTTAATTTGAGGATTCATTTACTGCACTATAATGGCACCAGGTCCAATCCTGATAATAATAATCATCCTTGCATTTGCTTTTCGCATCTTCTGGATGTCTCAAAGAGCTTGACACTTTGAGGCTGATATATTTTTCTAAATTGTAATCAGGTAACATTGTCCGTCTTCTGCTGCATTAAAATCATAATTAATTGACCTGATTGTGATATCCAGGTTGCAAATATATTGATTTATATTGTTTATCTAATGTCATTGATATTTTACAGTGTTACAGTATGATTCTGTATTTCTATAAAGATGTGTGTAGTATTTGAATTGTTTTTTCAGTACAGTACTTTACACAACAATTACAAAAAAGGGGTGGGTCCAGAGTTTTCAGCAGGAAGTGTTCAGTTTGCAGGGTCAGCTATCCTGCTGAGCTAAATATACTGGATGCCTTCTACCAGCAGTGCCTTAGGGAAAGTAACCTGGTTGGGAAAAGAAAATTCAGCAGTTCTGGTGTCGGATTTTAGCTGAAGGTTACTCTTTATTGCTGTCCTTGTACATTATTCTAATGATATAGCAACAACATTGTATACTTTAAAAAAGTGAATAAAATTGGTTTCTTCAGATTCATGTATTTTACATTTAAAGGAAGTTCTGAAATGAGTTTGATGCAATTTTACAATTTGTTTCAGGAGTAAAATAAGATATTTCAATCCCCCCGCCCCACCACCACCCCCAGAACTATTGGAAAACATTGTATTTTATTTTGCAAATTTCATGAGTGGATCATAACATTGTTGATGTATTCTATATATGAGATGATGGAAGATGGAAATTAAGCTAGGTTTTTTTTATGGAAATCCAATTTTCCAGGAAGTTCTTTTTGGTAAGATATCAAAGTTATTAATAATAATCCTTGTGTTTGGTATAACACTTTATCAGGTCTTCCAGGCATCTCCCTAATGTTTCACAGTACTGTATATACTATAAAGTGAATTGATTGTATGTTTTGTGTGACTGTGTGTGTATATATAATATATATATATCATGATTTGTAGCTCTAAAGTACTGTGGCTAACATATCAATATTTTAACATTTATTAGTTTTTTTTCTAAATTGTTATTTATTCATTATTCTTTTTGAGGGATTGCAAAATTTGAACTGTTTAATGCTAGATGTTCCTCAAATTGTACTTTGTAGATGAATATTATTTTATTTAATAAATAATTGATTTATATTCCTTTTAAAGGTCTGTCAGCATTTTCTTATTTTCTAGCTTTGTCATTAAAAAAAAGTGCAATTGAGAAAATATGTAGACTGGTCTGTTTAAACAATGGGATTTTTTTTCTTATTTCATATTTCAAATATATACCCTTTCAGAAGCAGATTTCAAACCAATATGATTTTGGAAGTGCTAGAGTATTCTTTTGTATCTTCATATGGCTGCTGAAACCCTTGTCCATGCATTCGTCACATCAAGGCTCTACTTTAGAAACTCCCTCCTCGTCGGCTTTCCCAGCTCTTCCCTTCACAAGTTGCAGATCATCCAGAACTCTGCAGCTCGTGTCCTCTCCCACACTAAGCTCCACGACCACAATCACTCCCACCCTCGCCCAGCTCCATTGGCTCCCCATCCCCCAGAGGATGGAATTGCCTCCTTCGAGTCTGGTCTCACAACCCTCCTCTTCGATTGTGCCTTCTGCCGCCCTCCCAACTCTCTGCCTCCCCTCCCCCCCGCTCTGCCTTTCCCCTTGCTCGGGACCTGGCCCCTGACTGTTCAGTGCCTTGGGATGGCCTCTCGACATAAAAGGCACTCTATAAATGTAATTTTGTTTGTTTGTTCATATGTATGCATTTGATGCACAGAGCCATTACTCCTATGCTCGCCAGGCTGCATTGGTTCCCAACACATTAACTTTAAGATACTTCTGACCTTCAATTCCCTTTTAGTCATGCTTCACCTACCTACACCAACTCCTCAAATCTTATTCTTCCATCTCTGATTTATTTTTTGTTGTTCCTCACTCCTTCTGACCTCGAATTGAAGACCAAGCTTTCAGCCCTTGTTATCTGGAACTCTCTTCTTAGATCACTTTGCGTTGTTGCTTGGAATTGGGTGGCATTTCACACAATATCTTTATCAAGTGTGACTGACCCACTTTTTGAGCTAAAAGTATTATGTGAGGTAACAAGAAGAGATATATTTCTTTATAGAGAAAGCACAATAAGATGTACTTGCTGTACTGTATCATATGCAGAGATATCTCTGGTTGCCGGGATCTGTCTTTTTGATACATTTGCAAAAATTGCCATGTTTCCCTACAAAAATAGTAAATCTACTTAACAGTATAAACTGAAGCACCTTGAGACATCCTTCTGATGTAATAAGGCGGTATACCAAATGCAAGAACTATTATTTTTGTTAATTCAGGTAGTCCCAGTGAATTTCGGAGTATTATGCAGTGATACAATTGTTGCAATTAGGTTTTTTTTGTTAGCACAGAATAAGACTTGTAAACATTTTACCTTAAAGACATTCTAAGAAGCTGATTTTTTTTTGCAAGGCCTGTGTTATGAAGAGCTGAAAAGTGAATATATTTTTGAATATTATAACTGTTTTTGAGAACAGTTACATTGGAAATTATTTGTTTAGTTTCACCTCATTTTATCATATATTAAATACATTTATTTTTGTAGGCATTCCCTCATCATTTTGTTATAATTGGTTCAATTGAAAAATATAATGGAAAAATTGAGCAAAAGCAGATTGCATTGTGGTTCAATTCATGCTCTTGTAGTGGGGAGGGGAATAAAATCTAATCTTTGGTGATGTGTGTGGGTATATATATATATTATATAATATATTGCTGATTCATTGTAAAACTATCACTGATTAACGTTTTCTGAATTATTTATAGTCGTACAAACCAAGTCCACGATATTTTCATTTTCCTATTTACCAAATACAGTATCTTATAATGTGTTTTGCAATCCATTGCATGGAGCCATACAATTCATCAACAATTTTATCAAGACTTTAGAATAAAGACTCGGCTTTGAGATAACAAATTGGATAGATTTGATGAGTCATGCGTTTGTTTTCTAGTGAGTAACAGGAAGCAATATTAGCTCTTTCGGTTCTCTGTGACCCCTACTGGATGGAATTAAATAGCATTAGTTCAGCATACAATTTCATCGTTGTGCTCTATATGTAGAGAGATTAGATTTAGTTATTTATATTTGAACCATATATGTCCTTGATATCTTTCATACCTTGTGACAGAAATCCATGTATTTTTGTAAAATGTCATACCCAGTGGACGTGAGCAAGATTATTCATGGAATTCTTTCTATACAAAACAGCAGACTTCCAACTAGGAAAGGTTTTGTTTCTGGGTTAATGGATATTAGGGAATTGAGTTTTTGTAGAAACAATCAACAAACTCTGACCCCAAGATTCTTATTTGGTTTTTAAAAAATGATTAACCACTTTGGAACAACATTGTACAGGGGAAAAAATGTGACCTTGTCAACGATGTTGTGGGTAAATGTAGTCAAACGTTTATTGATAATTGACTAGTTTACCTAAAACTTGTTTGTTTGGGTAAAGATATTGCACATTGCATGCAAAGTAACTTATTTGTAATACACTTCTTCCCACTTATCTCAAACCTGTTTATGTCGACATCCCGCTTATATCTACAAAACAGTAAAGTCCTGGTCACTTCTCCGCGCATTAATACTAAAATCTTGCCATCTATGTCAAGGTCGGCATAAACACAAGCTTATGTTGACAAATTGTTTAGATCCCTGACAATATTAGACGTTGTTTTATTACCACTTATGTTAACAATGTACTCTTAAATAACTTTTTTTACTTGCATGACTATTTTTGTAAATAAGTTAATGTAGTTTAGTAAAATGTCACAAGACTTTTCTGCCTTATTATACATATTTGGGGTTGTTTAATTGCCTCAGATCCAAAATATTCTTCTTGATGATGTGGTATCAAATTATTTAGAACAGCCCTATTGGGGTTTAGCACAAAAGTATACAAGCCTCCATAATATACTATATTTTTCACGTTTCTTCAGCTCAGAATTAGAATTACCTTCACACTGCATACTATCACATGGTGAATGACTTCCCATTGACTTCCTGATGATCCTGGTTGAAATAGGATGTTTTTGTTTGGTTACTTTCTCCTCTTTAAGATACTTGTTTTAGTAAATTATTATTGTACTAATAATAGTACCTGCAGAAACTGCTCAGTTTTCCTGTATTAGTGATACAAAGATACTTTGTCAATAAGTGTAGAATAATGAGTTAAAATAGTGGAGCAACTGCATTGAAAACATAAAGATTTAGCAAGGTAACATGCAATTAAGCATAATTGCAGTAATTATCTGTGGGTGCTTATCAAAAGAGGATATCACTAATGTGGGTGACCAAAAGTGAGAGCTACACACAGGGAGACAAAGGGAGATTTATTTGGATATTGTGTTGTAAAGAAATCTAGTCAGAAGAAATCCATATGATTTAGTCAAGTGTTAAAAATCCTCAGTAGATTGTTTATCTAATTATGTAATGTTCTGTTAAATTTGGAACATTTAAAATAACACCTGCAGTAACTGTCTCAAGCACAAAGCTGTGTGCACAAAGGAGAAGGAATGACCCATATTTTCAGATTTTTTTTGTTGCTCAAATCAAGAGTCGATTTTGAATTTTCATTGACTGTAAATATGTGAGCAAAACACAGCAGCCAATTGTACACTACAGTGTCACATAAACAGTCATGCATTGAAATGACCAATGTTTTAAAAAGAAATTGAAGTATTATTAGGCAATATGGGAATTTCCCGATATGGATATATCGGTTGGCTCATATCGACATATACCGATCTATCGATATTTTCGGGTTTTTCGTACTGCGCATTCCGGGTGCGCGCGCATTCGGGGCCTATCTTCTCAGGAGGTAAATATCTTTCTCTCTCTGTGTCTCTCACTCTCTCCATCTCTGTGTTTTTCTGTCTGTGTGTCTCTCTCCCTCTCTCCTCTCACACATCCCCCCCCATCTCTATCTATCTGTATATTATCACATCCACCCCGTCTCTCTCCCCCCACCCCCGCCCCTCTCTCGCACCCCCCACCCCCATCGTCTCTCTCCCCCCCCCCCCCAGCTGTCTCTTTCTCCCTCCCCCCCAGCTGTCTCTCTCACACCCCCAGCCATCTTTCTCCCCCCAGCCGTCTCTCTCCCCCTCACCCCCCCCAGCAGTCTCTCTCCCCCTCACCCCCCCCCCAGCCGTCTCTCTCCCCCTCACCCCCCCCCCCAGCCGTCTCTCTCCCCCTCACCCCCCCCAGCAGTCTCTCTCCCCCTCACCCCCCCCCCCCCAGCCATCTCTCTTCCCCTCTCCTCCCCCCAGCAGTCTCTCTCCCCCTCACTCTCTCCCTCTCACCCCCCATCCCCAGCCATCTCTCTCACCCCCCAGCCCTTGCATACCCGTATATTGTATTCGAGGACTGTGAATACAATATGGCGGCTTTGCACCTCGGTCTGTGCATTGTGTATAGAGATGAGCATTCTGGGTCTTGTAGTTCAGTGTGCTCGCATCCCGATTTTTTACCGCGATATATCGTTTTTTCGATATATCGATATTTTTTAAATGTCTATATCGGCAGATCGATATGAAAATTATATCGGGTTTTAGCGATATATCGATATATCGCCGTTCCCTATTAGGCAGGTGGAGTAAGAAAACTTGCCCAAGGTTTCACCCTGCCTGGAATTGAACCCAGGTCTCTTACTTGTAAGGCAGGTGCTCTATCTACTTAGCTATAGGACTCCACTGTATGTACATAATAGCAATGTAATTCATAGCTTAAAAAGAATAAGCTGCACCCTATTTGATCATTTTTACCTGAATTTTCTGATTCAGCCCATTTAATGAAACATTTGCAACATTTAATGAGATCTTCTAATAGACTGTGAATAGATCTTTTAATCGGCTGTGCATTCATCAAAAACAATTTTTTTTTCATTTGAATCGCAGAACACCTCCCAAGAAAAATCAAACCAACGTATTTGTGTAAATTAGCTTCACTAGCATAACTACTCTACTGAAATATATTAATGTATTTTCCAAAACCTAAGCTTTATAGAACTTCATCTATTATTGCATTTAAAAAGGTGAACTTCAATGTAGTTCCTAACTAATGTTTATTGCCGTTTTAGGTGCGGTTGTTTATATTTTGGACATGGCAGACCGCCTCATCTCTAAAGCATGTCCATTTGCTGCAGCTGGAATCATGGTGGGCTCCATCTATTGGACAGCAGTCACCTATGGAGCTGTGACTGTTATGCAGGTAATTGATTGAAAGAGAGTACATTGGAACATAATTTATTTATTTTCCTTTGATTATGTGTTTGTGGTTTTGCAAATATTGTGCAGAGGTCAAAATAAATTTGAAATTTGGATATACTGTACACACTTTAATTTATAAACATTCTTAGGTTACAGGTTTTCTTTTTAAAATCTCATTATAATACTGTATTTGATCAGTATCAGTATGAGTGGAATGGTTTTGAACCCGAATTATGGTATATTTTGACTCATTTCTCAGCCCTTACAATTAGTTAAGCAAGGTTTACTTGGACTTAATATGCACATAAAATGTTTTATATGTTTGCCCACAAAAAACGCAGAGTCACTCCACTTTACAGTAAATCCTGTGAAGTGCTTTGAGACATCCTCCTGACGTGAAAGGTGCAATACCAAATGTAAGGGTTATTATTTTTATTATTCTTCCTTTGCTTTTTATATATGTTTTAGGACTTTTAAAAAAATACTGTAATTAAGATAAAAGAACAGCTTGTCAGAAACAGAATTTTAGAGCAATTTTGCAAGACAGAAACTGACCAGTTGTGAAAGGGTTTAACTTTGAAAATTAAAAATGCACTAATTATATTCATGTTTCTTTCAAAGCATTGCTCTATTCTATGTGATTTTTGAATCAAACACTGTGTTGGTAATATGGATTTTTGTTTTTGCATTTTTAAGGTTGTAGGACACAAGGAAGGCCTGGATGTCATGGAGCGAGCTGACCCTCTGTTCCTTTTGATTGGACTTCCGACCATTCCAGTTATGCTGATTTTAGGCAAGATGATTCGTTGGGAGGACTACGTGCTGAGACTGTGGCGAAAGTATTCGACTAAATTACAAATTTTAAACAGCATATTTCCAGGTAATCTAATTACATTTTGCAGCTCATTTCCAAGTAATTGGATTACATTTCAAACACCTGTAGAGATTTAATGAATTATACTTTCAATTGAAACCAATTCAATTTTTTAAAAAGAAATGTGAGTTCCCTTATTGTTCTATTGATTGCCAGTATTTAGCTAATTTTAATGTGAAATATTAAATTCTAAAAAGTCACAATCAATATTGTGTTGGTATTTTGTATGTTTCTTTATAATATTTTGTGTGTTTTACGCTACTTACGTCTTATAACAATGTGTGGAATTAGCAAGTCACGAACAGAATATAAATAAAAATTAGCTTGGAGAGCCTAGTCAGTATCAGCAAGCAAACAACCATAACCATAGAAACTTAATTCTTATAAATTGCTGTTGAGGTGCTTCCTATTGTGTGAGTAGCACAAACAAAGCATTTTTCTGCTGCATAGCTGACAGTGAAATGAACATCTTCACACTGGCTCTCAGAATTCATGAACATTGTACCTGTTATCATAGCAACCACGGTACTATTTTATAGTGCTCTACTAACCTACTGGCAAAAGGTAAGTTAATTTTAGTTGTTAAGCTAAGGAATGAGAAATTGGAACAGATATATTGTATAAATAGAATACTGCATAGGAAGCCGTTCATCACTTGTGAGTTATGAGGTCAATTTCACTTGTGGAATAAACCTGGTGTTCAACTTCCTAAATGGTACGCTATGTTTAAGGAGTCGCAAAAAATAAATGTAGTAACTTATATTGTGTTAGATATTTGGAATAATGGACTAAAGTAAATAAAATGGGTTTGAGAAAAACACTTTTGTACTTGAAGCAGTTTTAATTCTTTTGTACTGTGCATTATGTTCTGTTCACATGCAGTGCATAGACACTCATTCTTTGGTATCATTACAAGGAGTTACATTACAAGGAAAAAACCTGAACTAGTTATTTCATGATTATCCCACAGTATTGCTGATTGCTTAACTGAACAGCTTTTGCCATCAGAAAATATTTGTAGTTCTCATTATAAGTAGTGTTTGCTTGCCATTCGTCCCTTCCTTATAAATGGAACTGATTGGATGATATGATAACATGATTTTTCTTTTTATTATCTTTCTCTTTTTGTCCTTATAGGAATAGGCAGTCCTGTTCCTCGAATTCCAGCTGAGGCCAGTCCACTAGCAGATCATGTATCAGCCACTCGCATTCTTTGTGGAGCTCTGGTGTTCCCTACCATTGCAACTATAGTTGGTAAACTTATGTTCAGCAGTGTCAACTCAAACCTGCAAAGGACAATTTTGGTGAGAAGTCTTTCAAAAAAAAACCTTCAAGATAGAATCTGCTGCTAAAGGTCAAAATATTTAATGCATTCACAGCTTCTGTTAGACACTGTAGAATTCTCTCCACCTAGATGCAGACATCAGGGATGTCCAAAGGGATAATTCCCCTTTAAGAAATTCCTAATCAATAATGTAATACCCTGTAATAGTTTTCTTGTTAGGGAAATTCAAGATTGGATCACTGCTCCACACCAGCTGTCAGCAATAGCTTTGAAGGATACTTCTGTATCTCATTTTCTGAGTCCACAGGAAGTGTCTTGGGTTCCATTTTAAGGTTTGCAGGCCCATTGGTGATGTGGCGTGTATGTGTTGTCTTCACATACACATTTAAGTGTTTAGACAACTTTCATGAGAGCTCCCAAGTCAGAAATAAAGCAAGGTGACAATCTATCAGACCCTCTAGTAACCGGTTCCCGAATCACACAATCTTATTTGGCATCTCCGCGGGTCACAACCTACCGAGGAGAACTGTGTGCACAGCCAAGAAAATGATTTGTATTTTGAGATCCCTTTTCTATTCTACTGATGTCATCTCTTGATCAAGAATCTGTAGCCCAAACAGAGTACTATTAAAATATCCTGTGTCATGATTGTCTATTGTTGTCGACCCCCTATCCCAGATTACCTTTCTGATATCTCCAGTTAAACCTCCTGAAATAGTGATTCCCCACAAGGGCTTTCTATACTGACCAGTCACTGACAACCAAATGTGATTTGAGAATAACCAAGGCTGGGCCATATGGAGCAATGTTCTCCAAGAAGTTCCATTGTAGCCTGCCCCTCTTTAGTTTTCAATGGTAACTTGTGCCTCCCTCATCTTTGATACTATTAAATAGAAAGAACTCGGAAAAATGTTTCAAGAAATAGCATTTGTCGGACTACAACCTGGAAAGCTATAAAGCATAGCTGGCAATGTTCTACATCTAGTGCTGGTGATTTTAGAAGGTCAGAACTGATTGCTGGAGAATTGGTTATTCCTCCAGGTACTTTCACCTCCAGATCTTGAAGCACCGGTAGCCTCTCGCAGTGTATGCAAAAGGTTGAGTGATAGTGGGGAGAAAAGAATAATTACAAGCATGGTTGTTAGGCTTTCCTCATTAGTTCAGCATGATAATATGCCCCTCACACTGAGCACCCTCTAATTATTCCCCCAGGCCCTGCATTCATAAAGAATTGACCCACAATTTGATGGTATGTGGTATAGGAATTTCTTGTAAAGAGAACATGTCCTTTTCAAAAACCCCTTAAGTCCAAATCTTAGACTTAATATGGTCTTTGGGAGGTGATATATTAAAAGAATTAAGAAGATTGCTGGCAAATATTTTTTCTTTTTGTGTTTGTCTTTGTTTGCAAGGAATTTTAGACTGCACATGTTTCTTCATCACTGACTTACTAAAACTTCTAGGAGATATTACTAGTTAAGTTCAGTTCTATAAAGTCATTACTGTATTCGTTTGTCACAAATGCAGCAGAAATGCTTTGGAAATGCAGGTTAAATTTTTGAATAAATTAGAATATGAGCTAGTTGATTGAAAGATGTTGAATATATATTTTATCCAAGAGTGCAAATCGTACTACTCCTGATCTACATCCAGACAGTACAACAAATATGGTGAAACAAACTACAGTAAAAGCTTGTTTATCCGGCACCCTCAAGACCTAACCGGTGCCTGTTAATTAAATGTGCTGGATATTCGAGCAGCAAATTATCGAAAATCCTACACAAAAAATGTACTTATTTTAAAACATACCATATTAATAATAGACTAAATAATAACAGAATATTGCATGGATACTTATCAATAAAGCATTCCAGCAAACTTGGTAAAATGATCGGTAAAATAAAAATTCCAGCGTTCTTTAAGTTAATAAGTGAGAATACTCGGGAGTCTCCCGGATGGCTCCGGTATGAAATCCGTTTGCTGGAATAGTGAATTGTATTGGGAGATACCAGTTGGGGGTTGAGCGTTCCGGTTGGTTGGGTGCCGGATAAACAAGCTTTTACTGTACTGCAACTGCAACATTTAAGTTATTCAGCTAAAATCCAATTCAGCACCTGTCTGCTTTCCATAAATTATTTAAAATATACCATGAATTTATGGAACTTCCTTTGCTAGTTCTGTAATTAGTAAATGTAGTATTAATCTTGTATAATTCAACTTCATTGGTACAGTAAAAGCCCGTTTATCCGGCACCCTCAGGACCTGGCCAATGCCGGTTAAAGCGTGTGCCGGATATTCGGCCGAAAATGCAGAAAAAAACATTTCAGTGCATTTTTCCGGATAAATTCCGGTTAATCGAATGCAGACTTTTTTTTTGTGATGCTGGTTAAATGGAAGTTGCGGTTGATCGGATGCTGGATAAACGGGCTTTTAATATATTGGGTTTCAGAATTGTGAATATTCAATGACAAAATGATTTTAATGTTCATAAATGTATGATAACTTCGTTTTTTTTTATTGAGAAGCCCCGATAAAGAGCCCATAGTTCCGTACATTTAGGTTGAAAAGAACAGAAAAAAAAGATGAGCCAAGAAAAAAAACATGTTATCAAGATTATTTTTAAAAGGCTGTAGATTATAGGAAAAATGTTGTGGATTCCATGCTTTAAGGAGACCCACAGTCGAAGTAAGATTAGATGTTTCAGTAGTGAATTTGAGTGACAATCTCTCATTAAAACAAATTAAATTTCTTCTAATTACAATAGCTGTTGCCGGATATTCGGCTGAAAATGCAAAAAAATTAGTTTAATTGAAAATGGCCTGTGCATTTTCCATGCAAATTTAGTTTTCAGGTTTGAATGACTGATTTTATAGCATTATCACTAAAACAAAATGAGTGATAAAACTGTCTTTTTGGAACAATATGATTTTACAACATTGGAATCTCTTTAAATATGGAGTAAATGTTTGTGTTTGTTTAAACAGGGTGGGATTGCGTTTGTGGCCATCAAAGGAGCTTTTAAAGTATATTTCAAGCAGCAACAGTATTTGCGTCAGGCCCATCGCAAAATATTGAATTTTCCAGATCAAGAGGAGGCATGAGGTGATCCTAGTATGAATCAACAAGCTTGGTTAATGTGCTCTCATTCTTGTCTAGCAGTTGTGCATTATTGGTTCTATCAAATTGTGCTGTTATATGGTATTGTGATATGCTGCTGGTGCAGGCTAATGTACACATTTTAAAAAATAAAATAAAGCACTTTCACTCAGCAGAAACTGATAGAAACTGATGGGAAATGCCATCAGAAATCATTGAACCCAGAAATGTGAGTTGATTTGGTTTCTTTTAAAGCACTTTCTTTCCAGCATAACATTTAATTCATAATAATGTAACGTTGCCGACTGGGAAAAGTTACATAATTTTACTGAATCCTGCGTTTTTTTTAAAAAAGTGCTGGACAAGTTTAAGTCCTTTAGCTATTTTCTAAACAAGCTGCCTGTTGCACCTTGTTTTTGCAACAAATCTTATTTTTTAATGAATCCCTCAGTTAAACAATTTCTCCCTTTTTTCTATTGTGATGGCATTGTGTTCTGTACACACTAAGGAAAATACAAGATTGGGTGGCCTTTTTAAGGCTGAAAAATAATTTATTCAAGTTCAAACTATTAAGCTTTCTTAGGTTACAGATTTTTTTTTAAGAGTTTACACATTTTGAGATGAACTAAACATTTTGAGGTGCAATGGATACTTTTAAATATCTTTGACGGAGACTTTTTTCCTCGATGATGCTACTTTGGGTTCCCCTCCCAAAGTTGGACTGTACCATTCATTGCAAGCTTTTTTGTATTTCCTCATGCTGGTTTTTTTCTTTGACAGCAGGTGAATGATACTGGTTTATAAAGTACTATATAAATTATTCTGTTTCAAGTTGTTTTGACTGTACAGTATTGTCAATTGATCTGTAGACCTCATTGCCCATAATGTATTATAAATAAAAATTTATATAAAAATTAATTTTCTGGTGCTAATTTCAACTCCGAGTGCCATAGTTAACTACTCTCACTAAAGCTTTGTTTAATTGCATTTCCTTTTTTTTAAAAAAAAGGTAGAAACAATGCCTGTTCAAATTTTTGAAATTTACAGTGTTCATTTTGTTTTCCCCAGGAGTAAATCTTCACTGGAATTAGCAGTCACATTCACCTGCACCTTGCAACCACATAACATAATGCTTCAAACCACATACAATACACTAATATTTGTGTTTATTCCAATATAATTGGGTATTACAAGCTGAACAAGGATGTCAATCCTTGCATTGCAATCAAGATGGAAACTGATTCCATTGTTAGAATTATGTTCTGATATTTTTCCAATCTTTCAAAAAAAAATTGTAGCAGTGCTTATTTACCACATTTTAAAATATTGTACTGATGCTCTTCCAATAGTTCTGTTATTTTATCTACTGGGAAAAAAAAAGCTGTACAGATCAGCGAAGGCCCCTAGTGCTCAGGAAAGACAATTTCAAGTTCAGCCAAAACCAAATAAGATACCCACTCTTGATTAATCACCACTAGCCTTGTTGGAGTGATGATGAGGGCAAGAATGGTCATGCAGTTGAAGAATCCACCAACGCACTATTCACTTGGGCATAGTACCAGAGAAAATGCACAGCCATGGATGGACCCTCACCTTCACTAACAAAGAAAGAGTAATTATAATAATAACCCTTATATATGATACGGTGCTTTGCACATCTTCTAGACGTTTCAAAGCGCTTCACAGAATATACTGTAAGGTGAATTGACTATATTGTGGGTGAAATGCGGCAGCCAATTGCACACAGCAGTGTCCATTCGTGGAATGAGTGACCAATTATATAGCGCTTTCCACATCTTATCGACGTCTCAAAGAGTTTATTATTTTGAGGGATTATTATTAGGCTAGTGAAGTAAGGAAACTTGCTGTGGAGTAAGGAAACTTGGTTTCACCCTGCCTGGAATTGAACCTAGGTCTATCGCTTGTAAGGCGAGTGCTCTAACCACTGAGCTACAGGAAAGGAGAAAACGTGTGTTAAGAAAAAAAGTAAAGTGCAAGACCAATTAGAGTTATTGCAATCTTTTTCTATTCCCCCCCCCGATTGTTAGCAAACAGTAAATTGTTAATGTGTTAAGCACTAAATAAATAGTTGTTGATTTTACCCTATTATTTGTATAGTTCTTGACTAAAATATTGTAAATAAAACTACTGCATTTGTTTTGGCTAAATACTGGATGAGTTTCACGGTGATAATTGTTGATGCATATTGAACACAATATCAGTTCCTTTGTGCAAAGAAAAATGGCATTCATGCTTGACCTTGATAATTATTAAAGAATTTTAGATTGAACTGGTCATTTTCAGCTTTCCTTTTCTGGAATTTCATGAAGTGCTCTTACCATAGAGCACTTCAGAATTCGATAGGTTAGAATCTTATGGCACAAAAGGTGGCCATTCGGCCCGTCTAGTCTGTGCCGGCTCTTTGAAAAGAGTAACTCAATCCCACTGACCAGCTCTCTCCCCATAACCTAACAGACCTGTTCTTCCTAAATAAAGATCTAATTCAAAGAAACTACAGTAGTTTGCTTATTTGCAAATGCTAACTTTTACTTTGAAATAAGTCAATTTTACAAATGAATGGGCAATGGTTCTGTTGGATTGTGTACTCGGAGAATCCCACAAGATAACATACATCTACAAAGAAAATATATGAAATTTGGGTGGGTGGGTTTTGGTAATTTATAGAACAAAAATCAACAGTTTAAGTAAAAAAAAATACAAGGGGAGAAGACAATTTATTCAGAGGTGCTCTTAAATCATTGTAATTCTACAGCCACAGATTTCTCTTCCCGAGAGTCATTATTTCAATCCCTTAAATGAAGTGTTTATACTGCCTGTTTTTACTATGTTGGAAAAACATGCAAGTTATCTGTTAATAAACAAAAGACATTTTAAAGTAATGTAGTTTGCTGTAAATGTGAAGCTGTGTGTATGACGCAGAGTTGAGATTAATATAAATGTCTTAACCAATGAAACAAGCCAACAATGTCACCAACAAAGCAGGCAACCTTATACAGGATGCCATGATATTGGTATCTTCCATTTGAGGCTGGAGAGGGAGACGAGCCAGGTTAATTTAACAAGAAAACAACAATGAAACTACAGTTGCATAGCGCCTTTCATGTCAGGAGGATGTTCAAATCCATTTTGCGACATAATGCAAATGTAAAAATGCATTGGTTACAAATTGAATCTTAATTGCTGCAATCTGATTGGAACATCTCTGCTTAGCAGGTGCTCAATGTTCCACTATCACCTTAACTGGTTAATAAGTGTGAAGGCTTCAATGCGATTAAAATCACTGGCAGAATCACATTGGGCATTGAAAGATGTGCACAGCAAATCAAAGAAATTCCACGTGAAAAATTATTGTAGCTGTCTTAAAATCTGAATACCCATGGAAAAGGAATCCCTCCTTAATAATTTGTACATCAACGACAGCCACATGTGTCTACAGTAATCTTATTTGTTGTGCAACAAATGGATGATTGCAGCAGACCAATCCACACAGTCACCTTGTTTTCAGTGCTGGACATTTTTATTCTGGGCCATGAAACAGCAAGGTAAAAACTTGTTTTATTTGTAGAAAGACTTTCTTGGCACAATGTTTGATAACTGCATTATATGAACCCATTGAGTACATTTCTGATTATATGCAGCAGGACTTTGGTTCTAGTGAGTTAGTATTTTTGTGAAGCCAGTAAGTGGTTAGAACAAGGAAGGAATGGATTATGTTTAGTTGTGGGCAGTTTATGGATCCAAAATACTGGTTATATTAGTTTTGTCTGTAGATTTTCAGTGCACTTGACAGCAGTTACTTGTGAAACACATACTTTGAGGTTTAGGCACCAGATCAAAAATGCAAGGATTATGAATGACTGTCATGATATCATGTGACACCATCATGCGGTTGCTTGCTTTCCAATTTTCTCTTCATATAGTCTAATTTTGACCGCATATCCCTGAGTTTCCAGCTAAGACATAATAATAGTGTAATATACTTTGCAAGAATTTTTCCAAACAAATTAATCAGCCACAATGTGATGCAACACAAAAGAGGGATCAATGTGTTAAACTGAGGAATACATTTTGTAGAATACTGTATGTTTAAATCTGCAAAACTCCAAGCTACGTAAAGTAGTCTTGGTGCCAAAAAGTTTGAATATTATCCGATACATATATTCTGCAATACAGCATATTCTTTGAAGCACTTGGAGACATCTAGAAGACGTGAAAAGCGCTGTATAAAATGTAAGGTTATTATTATTTCAATTCCTCAACTACTGTATATACTATCACTGCAATTTAGGTCATTTTGAACAGGAGTGCTGTTCATCTGCATTCAGCCATATACCATTACAATAGAATGGCATCAGTATTATTATTGCAGAAATGCCTATTCTCCATTGAGGTGCTGATGTGTCATAGCATACTGTCACCAAACTATCAACCTATACAGTAATTTAATAATTATTATCTTGTCAATAAGCACCAATGTATAAAGGGTCTGAAAAAGATGTGCAGTAGTTCACAAAAGTACAATATTTAGGCTTCAATTAATCAAATTACAGGATGTAGTTTCTTGAAACCTACATAACTTTCTTAAACAATGTTATCAATTAGTAAAAGAACTATTCAAAAAAATCATGGGAGACCATTTGGCTACCCTGAATTTTTCCTCATGCATACTACTTTATCTGATCATATTTTCTTTCTAAATTAATGAACAACAACAACAATTTACATTTATATAGCGCCTTTCACGTCGGGAGGACGTCCCAAGGCGCTAAATGAAGAATCAGAATGGAAACAATTGGATTAAAATAAAAAATATATAAATCTATTTTAACTTATAGGGTTGGTTGAAATTGATTTTTTCCTTATCGTCTGCTAGGTGTGATTGAGGCAAACACCATTTTAACTTTAAAGAGGGAGTTAAATATCTAAAACTCAGTACTGTAATTTCCATGTACTGTATACAGGGGGAAACAAAGAACCAGCACAGAGTTGATGGTTTGATTGGCCTTCTTATGTGCTGAAAATTTCACATTCTATATTCTGCAATTGACAAAACAGAATTCATTCCAGAGTCCCTCAGGAATATTGAGGGCTATAACTGCTTTGAATTTATTTTGGAAAGTTGAAGCAGAGACCTCCATTGTAGGTGACAACGATTGTCTTTTGGAACTCACTGTCTGACTTTCCATCACAGCATTTTTGTAATCAACAACAAAATTACATTTGTATAGCGCCCTTCACGTTGGGAGGACGTCCCAAGGTGCTGGACAGTCAGTGTTTCGGACCTGAGCCGGGGTCATATTCATTGGTTAGTAAAATTACATATTTATAGATGCAATATATATCCTCATTTAATGATGCAAAATAAACATGTTAAAAGTATGTAGTAAGGGCAATAAGTGGCATTTTAGTACAGGTTCAAATAATAATAATCCTTGCATTTGATATAGCACTTTTCACATCTTCTAGACGTCTCAAAGCACTTCACAGAATATACAGTAAAGTGAATTGACTGTATATTCGTTGGCGAAATGTAGCACAGCAGTGTCCCACAAACTGTCGTGGATTGAAATGCCCAATTTATTATAGATTTTTTTTTTGAAGGATTATTATTATTTGCACTGGGTTCGAAACACAGGTCTCACTCTTGTAAATATACAGTAATAATTTCTATGGGCTATTATTACCAGCAAAAAACATTCAACAATCTTGTCAGTACAAAAAATCATTGTTGAAAAACTGCACAATGGACTTCAGGAATGAGGAAGATTAAATTTTTTATTGCAAACAGGAAAATCCTGCCAGTATACACTGGTTATATATATGAATCCAGTTCTACATCAACAGCACCAAAGTCTTAAAATTAAATTGGTCTAAGTAATTTATATTCAGTTCAACCAAAAAGTTTACATCTATTCACAAGCCATAAAAATGTGTTGAATGTTAGATACTCTGGCTCTTATTGCTTGGAAAAGCTACATCCTTAGAATTCCTATACAGGATCTATGGATATGCCTGAGTCAAACTGCACAAATGCTGGAAACTTAGAAAAACATGTTGCAACAGTATAATGGAGCCTACTGTAAACCATAGCTTTAATATACAGTTTTTTTTTGCTTTTAAGCTTCACTTGGTTTAAATCTAGTATGTAATTGTCATTTAGATGACATTCTGATACAATTCTAATGGAAGAACTTCTGCTGGGTTTTAAAAGTATTCAGTATGTATATCAAGATAAAATTTCTGATGGTAAAATATTGCAGATAATGCCCAAAACTTGCCCTATGTACCAACTTTCAAAATTCTGTAAAGCTACAATCGTAAGGGTGATATGAATGGTTGAAAAGTTCCAACACGATCTAATACCTGTACAATATTGTAAAAGGTGGCAAACTGATGAAAGAATGGGCAAACAAATGACGTTCTAACTATTGCATCCTTTTGAATCTTATGATCCACTACTTAAAAGGTTTCATTAAGAAAACATATGCTAAGATGTCTTTTGAAATCCAATACTTCGAAATCCATCAGAAATACTTCGCCAACGGAATACACAAAATTGTATGTCTACATAGCTTCAGCACAACATTCAGCCATTCTTCCAAATATTTATGCAAATTATTTTAATGAAATGAGCTTACCAGCAGTCTAGCTACTACTAGATAGGGATAAGATTTTTTTTAAATTAGAAAATCTATTAGTCAGAAATGTTAGAGCAGTAATGTTAGTTTGTCCAATGCAGCAAAGTGCAATTTGTTGACAATTGACACAGGGATGAACCCCTCACTAGTTCATTTGAAATTTCTAGCATTTCAGAACAATTATTACAAGGAATGTTATGAAACTCTGCAAATTTCACACCACCATCATCATTCTGGGATTGAGGCTATAATAACTACATCTTCACAAAGGAACTTATAATTCTGATTACAGACAAAGCAACAATGCAACTTCAAAAACAATGTTTCATCTTGATTTTTTTGTGGATCAAGAAATAGGATTAAAAAAAAAAAATTAAATAATAACATTTAATACAAAGATGCTTTTCTTGCCATTAGGAAAAGTTATCATTCTGCTGTATCTTTTGGATATTCCTAATGGTGCTTGTAAAAAAAATTATATAGTAGATACTGAATAACATTAATACAAAAAAGTAGCATTGTAAAACAATAATGGAATTGTTCATTTTGTTTCAGAGCTTGTAATAATGCAGCTTCTAGGTTATTTTACACATCAGAAGAAATATGGGAACTATATGGAACAGTTATGGCACTTGCTAAATTTATAGAGGTTTCAAAAGCAGAATGAGGGAAAGCAACCAATTCAGTTAGTGCTTTTTCCAATAGTGTTTTTAAATACCATATTTAAATTAGAATACATTTCAGTTAAAGGAAAAAGTCCTGCATTTGGTCGTTAGTGAAAGGAATGAAGTTACAAAATGTATCTTTCTTTCTATTGAGAAAAAAATATAATCATCATTTTGATGACCATTACTTCTTCAAAGCAGAGAATCTTCAATTTTTAATCAGCATTGTACCAAAATGTTGCAATTCAGTGTTCTAGATGATATACAACCCTAAAGTGAGGATTGTTATTAACAGAAGAGATGCAACCTGAAGCTATTTGATAATTTAAACTGTTTTCTGAAATTTTGAGTAGAGTGCTTTGAGAAAAGTATTTAAAACCCTCAAAAACCTAGTTTCCAGCATTTTACTACTTATGTGTGCACATAAAATGTAAAACTACAAAACTTGCATACAAGATAAAAATGTATTCAGGTCAGTTATAACCACCAGAAAAAAATGTTCTAAACGTATGCCTTGCAATAATCTTAGAATTTCTTGTTATTGTAGGAAATGTTACCAGGCATTTTGTTTTCTGGTGTTTTATTTCAAACGATTTTCACCTCAACTATATTACAGTGTGTGTCTGTCTGACATTACTGGTTTATACGATACTGTTTTGTAGAATTCCAATTTTATGTGCAGTTTTATGGACAAATAATCTAACCATACCACTCAATTATCTGCTATCTGAACCATTAACATGCAGAAGTACACAAAATTATTTTGCTTTGAACACTGCTGACTGTAAAGGGTTCATTGAAAGAAATTAGATTTGAAAGTTCCTCCTCAATGTGGTTTTATTTTTCTTTTCTCATTCACGTCTTTCTGCTCTCTGTCAGTGTTCTCGACCTCAGAGTTTTGCGGCCATCAAGTTGCGGTGAGGCTTTGCCAGTGGAAAGAGTGGTAGACTGCGTTTGAACGCAGTCATGTCGTCAATCACAAGTGGCTAAATTTAAAAAAAGGCAAAATATATATTTTTCAGTTGACATAAAAACAATTCAGAGCAGTCAATGTTCTGACTATACAACTGTATCAAAGTGTTAGGAAATGCATATGTGTACGTTATTTTGGCTAACTGACATGGACAACGTACATGCAATTTAAGTAAGTTCCACCTCTACAGAGCTATTTGAGTCATTGTTTATTATTTAAGGAACTCTTGCCTTTTTTTTCCAGCCTGCATTCTATGTATTTAACAAAGTAATAGGGCTTTTTAAAAAAAAATTCTAGCCACAGTTTGTAATAATCTTACAATGTCTTGTTACTGTAGTAAATGTTACAAGGGATTTCATTTTCTGGGGTTATTAATTACAAACTCTTGTTGCTATCCATGACTAAATACAATGTTCCACCCATTTTTCTCTCTAATAACTGTATGCATATTCCACCTTCCCCTCAAGCGAACAGAACAATGAAAATACTGCACTCAGGCTGAACATTGCAAATGTAGCATGCAGCAGCAGAGACTTTATCAACTTTTGAATAATGTAAATCATTCTGCAAGGACATACCAAGGTGTGCGTGCGGATGTCGTACTTTTATATTTAAATATATATAATTTAATCAATTAATTTAAATGACTGTTTAAAAAGGTTGAACATTCAAAAATTGGAATTATCTGCTCATTCACTCATTCTTGTGAAATGGCAGAGGTGCCCTCCTCCAGACCTTAGCTGATTATACTATGCAACTGGCCATATGATGCATCCCATGGAACAGGAATATGGTCCACATTAACTCACCCTCTACTATTCCCTCACTCCAAAAATGCTCATTGCTATGGTAGCCTTCCCTTCACAATATCTATACATAAGAGAAATTAACAATATATTTAAGTTACCTGCGGCAAAGTTGGTGCAGGAGATAGATTGACATCATTTTGAGATAGAAATTGACCAACAACAGGGCCTAGAATAAATCAATCATGAAAATTACTGAACACACCAACAACAAATTAAAAAAACTAATCATTGCTCATACAGTAATGTGAATTAGTCTAAAAAGTAATGGGATAGAAAACCTGGATTTCAAATACAGTCACTAATATTTGCACTTCAGATATTGAACTAAGATACTCAATAATACAGGCAGACCTCACTTCACGTTGTTTCGTAATGCAGATTCATTAAACTTCACAAAAATGTTTGCTGCTACATCGTTTGCATGGCTGGAAACGAACTACTTTGGGTAACGTAGGAGTAGACACTGAACGGCCGGTATTCTCGCGCGGTTCGCTTAATGTCGTGCTTTTCGCGAACACAACTGCCACTTAAAAGCGAGGACTAAGTATACTCTTTACAACAACAAATTGCATTTACATAGTATCTTTCATGTCAGGAGGACATCACAAGGCACTTATGAATAGCAAATTCATAAGTATTATATGGGGAAGGGAAAGCAGATGCCACCTACCACTAGATACAAAACTGTCTCTCTACTGTAAATGAGATTTACACAAAGTTCTCTAAATGAAATATTTTCCCAGCATGTGACATGTTTCAATCACAGGCAACACCATTCATTCATTCGTTGAAACAACAAAAAAGGAATCTACTGCAGATAATACAAGAACATAAAAGATTGGCTCAAAAAGATGGTTATTTGCGGCTCCAAGCTCAGTTAAGCAAAACCAATCCAGTCCCTTAAGGGGTCAATTTATTAAATAGATATTATCCGAAGGCTGACTAATAAAGCAAACTCTCCACAATACTGATCTATCTCTCCTTTCACACTCAAACTAACCACCTAATCAATGGGATCCAAAGTGAGAAAATTCCAAATCGCAAATCCGGTTATATTGCAAGTGTGCAAATCAGTCCTTTGGTGAACAACACTTGACCAAGCCAACAAAGGTAACATTTACATTGATTAAAAAACACAAATCGGCTGAATGGGGAAAAAAAACACGTTCACTGCAAAATAAATTCATACTTTATGCTGGAGACCAATGAAAGTTGCAGAAATCTTATTAAATGCACGATATTAACCCAACCTGTTCTATCGATCATCAGTTCTGACTCCCATAAATACTCACAAGAATCCATATCCCTGGACAAAACATGTACTGAGATTTTGTGCCTCCTTGAACCGTCAACAGCCAGCAGATTCTGGGAATAGAAGGATTCAGATTACTATGAGTGTTGCATCCTGCGCATAAACATGTTGTTTCAAAGGAAAATCTCTAATTTATATGAAACATTATTATATATAACTTTTGATATAAATGGGTTCTGATCAATGTTGCTTGGTAACAATTCAAATCATTTTAGCTTAATCTTTCATTATTGTACAATTTGCTGTGTTTGTAGCTTCATTGTGAATTCAAATCCTTTACTGTCAAGAATTAATTAGAAACCATTAGTTAGTTTTGACAAAATATTGCCCCAATGTATAAGAATATTACATTAACACAACAAATGACTGCTCTGACCACACATTAATATATAATATATGTATAAGTATACATATAGTCACAGCTGTTGCCAATTTATTCATCCTGAACAATGTCACATACATTATAAATTCAAGCATTAAATGTTACACAACTCTCAGATTGTGGCAAAAAGCTAAAGAAAAATACAAGACTTGAATTTTCGGACAACGGCAGCATATAATTATAGAAATAAATATTCATATGATAAACCTTATATCGCCACATACTTTATTCTGCAAACCTCAAAGGTCTACATAAATTTATCCTATTGAGCACTCCTGGGCCTCAGCAACTGCTGACTATTTTACTTAGAAACCCTAAAGGTTAGAATATATTAACAAACAGCAGGATGAGAAAATAGGGTTGAAAAAAGTGATGACAACGAAGCTTGTGGGTTTAAAATAATATTTTGTGGGGGAAACTGAGCTCAATGACTTGGTTTCTGAATACAGTTTTCTTTGTGCTTTATTCGGCAATCTTAAGGGTTAAATTAATCGATTTCTGATTGCAGTATTATTTGACTACAAAATAAACCATATCTTATTAAAGATAAACAGTCAAGTGCTTTTAGTGCAGCCGACATGCAACCATGTTTGGGATGATCTATTGGTTTAGCTGGTGATGTAAAGCGATATAACTATTTGACCAAAATGTATACCATGATGATATTAAGCATGCTCCATTATGAATCAATCCTATACAGTCCTCAATATTAATTAACATTCACAATTATGCAGAAATTGAATTTGAGATTTGATAATAAAACATGAGACTTACTCTATAGAAATTCATTATATCCTCTTTAGTCAGTACCTTTAGATGTGCTACTTCAATGTTATCTGAAACAAAATTACAAATGCATTATTATATACAGTATTCACAAACAAGTAAGTTTGACCATTAGCTGAGGGTTTTCATCTCAGCAAACAATTGTAGCAGGTTTCTTCGATACGCCAACAAAGCCTCGGGTACCCAACTGAACAGGAATGACTTAAAAGATTCTTTAAGTGATTAATCACTGTATTCCAGTTATGAAGAGCCCAACACCTGTTATTTTTCAGCAGTTCTTTTTAAAATAATTGCAGTTGTGCTTAGTCCCGCACCAGTCGAAGTACTAACATGCTGTTCCGCAAAGGTAGGATCTATTATGTATGCAATTAGTTCCCAAAACATTAAGGACCTCATCAATGGCAAGCTATGTGGTATTAACTCGTTAGACCCCAGAAGTACCCCAACGCACACTCTAGAGTTCCCCCAAGCCTTGCCAACCCTGCCTAATACAGAAATAGGTAAGCAGGTGCGTCCCTCCAGGGAAAGCACACATTCCAATAATATATCTCTGGGATTTCCATGTGTATGCATGGAATACATGTATCTGGGGTGCATGAAATTCTCAGCTTGGGTTGGATACTCATTTCCGCAAGTGTCAAGACACTTGGCAGACCACACAAAAAAAATCATCTCTACTTTGTCACCAGAGAAAAAGGTTGTTTTCTTCTCATTTTGGCTGCAGAACTCAGTGACATAAAGGAATGTTGTATTGCAAACCGATTTTTCGTGTACGATAGAATACAAGTTGATTTGAGTCCTACGGGTGGGGGGAGGAGGAGGAGAGGGGTTGCTTTTCATTATCAGGATTAAGAAGATTTAAACAAGTTTACACTATGCATTTTATATTAACCTCTGTCAAAGTTGTACTGTTGGGAGATGATTTCACTCCAGTGCTTAGCACACTCAGCAGAGAGTTTTTTGGGTTTATCAAGTCGCTTGATTGCCAGAGCTTGGATATGTTTCTGAAAGGCTTCATCAGGCATCTCTTCAATATACTTTTCCATCATTTTTAAGAAAGCCTCGATCCTGCTCTCCAGGTAACTGGGATCCTTTTCAGACTGAATGATGAAACGTAAGCCTTGTACACCATTTGCTCTGCGTGGACCACTGAACACAATGTAACCTGCCATGAGGAGAAACAGTAAGTGGAAATACTTTAATAATTGCTGTCAATTTTTAAAAAAAACTAAGTCAACATTTAAATTGGGCACCACATATTTTCTCGCCTTTCCTATATATTTTTAAAATATAGATTGTGTGGAGCTATTACCATTAAAAATAGGACTAATTGCATCATTGTTTTGATCTTCACCCAAACAATCACCAACCCTTTAGTGATATTCTGTAAAGTGCTCTGAGGTTGTCCTCCCGACTTAAAAGGCGCTATATCAGATCAAGGATTATCATTATTTTTATTGTTATGAATTCACAGGAAAAATGACACACCTAGCTGCTCCTTAGTCCGCAATGTGTTGAAGCACGGCTCCGATATGATTTGACAGAGAAGTTCCAGCAACATATTTTCGTTAGTGTTCTGCATCTCTGTCTGATAGTAGATCTCAATCCCACAATTGTTGTGAACCTCATTTCTCTGCTGATACACAAACCATCCTCCTGAAAGAAAAAAATGAATTGAGCACAGAAATGATTTCCTCAGTCGTATGTCCACTATATACGGATTTTTTTTTCACCCCCATGAATTCTGAAGTATAAATAGTGTCAACTGAAAAGATGTGATCTTGTGGGTTGTCACAAACACTGCTTTAAAACCTTAATGTGCAGTGTTCCTTTCATTAATGTTTGCCTTTTTGAAGTGATTTGATATATCTCAATGACGTGATACGGCACAATACCAAATTATTATTAATAACTACATAAAAGATATAAGAAATTCACATCAGAACCCCTTAAAATTATTAATTACTTTGATGTGCAGTGAATTTGGTTAAGTAGGCAATATTGTATTAATCCAGAATACATATAAAATTACAGAAAGAGGGATTAAAACAAAACCACAAAACTAGAGTAAATTGCAAAATGAAACCTACTGTCTGGAAGCTGTACCTCTCTATACCGGATCAGTTGACTAGGAAGAAGAGGTTTAGTGTGAGCATTCTCAATAAGGGTGTCTTCAACCATTTTGATGATATCCAAAGCAGTCTGGATTCAAAAGGACAGATAAAAAAATTAAGTTAAATCACCTGCATGCCTATATCTTAGACTGTTTCTATATTGAAAGAACAACAGAAAGCCAAGCTTCACTTGTATCTTAAAAAACTCCAATAACATTAAAAAGTGCAAATGGCTTTATTGTAGGGTCCATGGACACTTTAGATCACTTTTTATTGAAGAGCTAACAAATTATTATGTTTAAAAGTTTATTTTCTTGTTTGTGCATGATTGCATAAAAATAATAGATTTTGGTCAGGGCAAGTAATACAAAGGAATATTCAAATGCACAAAAGATGCACTGCTTTTCTATTCAAATCAAATGGTTAACTTTCCATTGAATAACACCCAGAGTAAGGAACAACTGATACTATCTGTTTTGCTCAGCGTGTGACAATGAATAATGTAGTGATCGAGCTTTTCGCTTGGCTTAACTTTGCAATATGTTGGTAATAATAGGTATATCAAGTTTGTTATAAGAAATTAGATCAAAGATGTACAAATCCCTAGCAACATGTAACGTTTCATCATTAACGATGCATATTTCTTGTTGTACCTACAAAATGGTCTGAGAACACTAGACCATGTTCAGAAGGAATTAAAAAATATATATACATACATACAGATTAAGTTTCACATGCTCCTTTTCATAATTCACAGGTATAACTAATACGAAAACGGGGTTAAAATCTCAGTAGCATACACTTCAAATCATAGCTTCCTTTAGTAAAAGTTTAATCATTGCTAAAATTAAGTTGCTTGCTGTTTTTTGCTTTGGTACTGCATATATATTCAACATCTTCAACTGGTGACCAACCAATTTTTATCTATTTGAGTTATGTGTTGAAGTTCATATGAGAAAGAACATCACAGAAAATTACTGGCATAGCTTTTCAAAGATGTTCATCAATACACAGCTCAGAAGCACAAGAACATCTTAAGTATTCGCAAGAGATTCCATTTTAACTGAGCTGTTCTGCCACTCTTTTAGATTCCTCTCTTTAAAGAGAAAACAGTTAATTTAAACAGTCAAGCAAAGGTTTATAACAGTTACCCACAACTAGATGCCAGCGGATGAAGCAATTTTAGAATTTCTTGAAACAAATACATGGGGATCAAATTTTTTTCAACGAATAAATGGGAGAAGTCAAGTCATTTTGATAATACAGTAAAAGCCCGTTTATCCAGCACCCAATCAACCATAACTTCCGTATAACTGGCATTGCAAAAAAAAGGTCAGCATTCCATTAACCGGAATTAATCCGGAAAAATGCATTGAATATATATTTTTGTGTGTTTTCCGCCGAATATCCGGCATGTGCTTTAACTGGCATTGGCCAGGTCACGAGGATGCCAGATAAATGGGCTTTTACTGTAGTTATTTTGCTTCAGATATGATTTACAGATTTATGAATCGCCTTTACTGAAACATAAGGCAACAGAAAATACAGTTAATCAGAACAAGGTGCTTCATTGCTGTTGGAACATAATAGCTACTGAATCATTTATGTTTCAGTAGAACAGTAAAGACAGATGAGCTTTGAATAAATTAATCAATATTTTAACAAAAAGCTTTGGCGCTGGAATGATGGTACTTGTGAAAACATCCAGTAGACAATGCTGCATTTTATAAATATTTATTTCAATATATTTAATCTGGAGGTGCAAGTATTTTTTCCTCTTCTTAAACTAACATTCTAACATGTTTGACCGTTGATATTTCAGGTGATCTGTGATTAGGAGTCAAGCAAATGAACGTGTATTTGTAAGTGGAAAGAAGTTATTAAATTTACGTTACACTTAAAATACTTGCGTGTTTTGAGAATTCAGTGCAATGTTGGCAACAATGTAAATAAAAATATTTCATTTTATATTTCACAAAACTAACCAACCTGTCTTGTTATATTGCCATGGAGAAGCGCTTCAATGTGTAGCCTTGACAACAGTTGAGGTATAAAGGCCTTGAGGCGTGGGAGAGTGACATCTGGAACAGATTGTTAGACAGCTGAATCAATCTTTTTTTATTGGAGAGTATCTCTGTAGAGAACTAATAAAGTGGATCATAATGCATTATGTACTATAGCGAGAATAGGAATCTTACCATTTAAAAAAAAATTCTTCCAATGTACCTTACCTCATGCACTATATAACTGCACGTATTCATTTGATAACTACATGATGTTCTGGATTCATATAACAGTTGGCCAAGATTCATCGATTTGGTGATTTGATTTTACAGAAGCAGAAACAGAAGTGCAAAACAATCTGGAACTGTAGGTGAAGTCATTTTGAGGTAGCGGGGAGGGAAAGGATTGTTTAATTCTTTTGCAGACGGCACATTAGCTCTGACTGATGCACAAAAACATATGGAAGCCTGGTTCTATTGGTTCTTCAATCAGCAAGAATATTTATTAGCAAAGGTTTAAACATTCCTTTTGTCACCAAAGGGTGAGCATGATCTTTAACCACCCTTACCTCTGACCTGCCCAAGATCGATTTAACTGTTTTTACATGGAGTACTTAATAATAATCATCGAATTTGATATAATTTGTTGGTGGTGACTGATCACGTCGTTGAGACATCTCAAAGCACCTCACAGAATATACTGTAAAGTGCAATGACTATACATTTTGCTGACGAAATGCAGCAGCCAATTGTACACGGCTGTGTCCACTGTCGTTGATTATTATCCCCGAAAAGAGATCCGCTAATCGACTAAGAACTGGGTGTCTACTAAATAAACAGACATGTGAAATTTTTTAATGCATTTTTCCGAATAAATTCTGGTTAATCGAATGTGGACCTTTTTTTTTGTGGTGCCAGTTATACGGAAGTTACGGTTGATCGGGTGCCGGATAAACGGAATGTTACTGTGCTTAATTGTTATGGCAAGACATTAGATACCAAATATGTGATTCTTCGATTAAAAATCTGGAAAGCAAATACCATCCAGGTTGCAGATGTAGCCACAGCCAACGTACAATAGTTTTTCCATTTTGTTAACAAAAAAGCCTGTTCTGTAGGTGTTTTAAGAATTTGAGTTCTTACCTTCCAAAGCTTCCTTAAGTTCATCTTTAGTCCAGGCCACTTCAGTCATTAGCAATCTGAGGTAATACATGGCATGTTGGTGTGGCTGCTCTGCTCTGAAGTTACTCAGGGATCGCATGTACTGAAATAAAAATGTTTCAAAATATCTACAAATAAGTTTCATACTCCACCCCACTCGTCTACTGACGTTGATCTTGTTTCCATTTACCCTCCCATTTTTTTTCAATATTAGTATCAGCAATTAGCATCCTAGCCATGAACATAAATCATCTTCATAATCTTACTGCTGTAATTTAATTTATATCTGTCTGGATCACTGGGACCTGACCAAACTTTAATAACAGATTGGTATTACTAGTGGAAAACAAACATATAATATGTTACTTACTGCTTCCTTGATTATCTCAAATCGCTTCTCATCAATCTCAAAATTGACCATCTTGTCAACTATCTTCCTGAGAAGAATGTGCTGCTTGTCACTATATCCCTTCACTGACAACTGTTGCAGAGTAAAAAGCACAAAAACGGTTTATATACGAGAAGGAATATTTTGCATACAAGACGCATTTTCAGGTATGTAAGTATATACTGTATAAACAAAATCACAGGAAAAGTGAAACCAACTGAAATTCTCAGTGTTTATGCAACGACTTCAACCTTTATGAAAATTCTTAACATACCCAACGTTTCTGAGATTGAAAAATTGCTGTGCGTGTGTTTTTAAAAAAAAATCATCCTAGATGTACGTATGTTGTCTTTTTAAGTGCTAAGTGGCTTGTGTCAAATCAATTGTACACGATTAGCAGATCAACTGCACACAAAAGGAATGAAAATGCAACCGTAGATGAAAAACCAAGAACATTTTGCAATCCCTGAAATTTATGATTAATGAATATTACATTGCAGCATTCTTCAAAGGGAAAGTTAGAGAATCCAAGATAGATTTCTCCGCAACTGGGTTCCAGCCTATCTCAGGGGGTGTAGGAGGAGACACCTGATTGACTGTCTTAGAACATACTTTTGGTGCTGGTAGAAGTTTCTCCTCAAACACAAGATCCATTTCTTCTTGTTTTTCTACTGATTTTCTCAATTCTTCTTTTTCCACTGGAGTTCCCATTTCTTCTTGGTTTTATTTTCCACTGGATTTTCCATTTCTTCCACTTTCTCCTCTGGATTTCCAATTACTTCTTGTTTCCCCCCACCCTCCCCCAGATTTCTCATTTCTTATCATTTTTCCACTGGATTTCCCATTTCTTCTACTTTTTCCACTAGATTTCCCATTTCTTGTTTTTCCCCACACATATTAGTGAAAAATCCTCAAATCATTTATAATTCATTAGATTAGAAATCTAAAACTTGCAAATATCAAATTAAGTGATAATCTATTGATAATGGGTATTAATCAATTTAAATTAGTACTCAAAATAATATAATCTCATTGCCAGATACATGATGTATCATAAATGTACTACCAAATACTTAAGTTTGAAGAAAAAATAATTGACTATTAAACCATTAAGATTAATGTTTAAATTTTAATCAGGAAAATCACTATTGAAATTTGATTCTGAGTAATCTGAAGAAACTACATGAATTCAACAGCTCTGAATATAAAACAAAGAATCTCATTTGTCTTTTGACGTCTTTCTCTATCTCTAATGGAAATGTATTTGCAAACCTAGCTCCCTTAATTTAAAATTTCCATTTCAGGTACAATTGCAGTCTCTATTCCTCCCCAAATCCCTTTCCCTCTCTCTTCTCAATCTGCCATCTATTTTCTGAAGGGAGAGGATACAAACCTTATTTTTTTGTACTTTAAGCTCAGAATGCAGCATTTAACAGTAAAGTTGAGTTGCAATTATAATTATACATAATTATTTCATGACAGATCTATTTCTCCTATAACAGATATCAAGCAGAACCATGGTATTTTTACTATTATGAGTCAAATACGTTTTTTTTCCAAAGAGGACCATTATTGAGGAATCTGAAGCTTTTACACAACAATTATAGGCACAATTCACTCCATGCAGTAGAGAACAAGGCTTCAATTTCAAACAGTGGGACAGGGTTAGGATTAGAATATTTTAGTATTAGGAACAACTTCAGAACCTACACAATGCAAGATCATGATTGAGTTGAGGTCTCTCCAGGGGGACAACCCATGGAATAAATAGCTACAGCTCCCCCAGAAAGAAAAATTTACAGCACAAGTAAAATGATGCATTCAAAATTTGATGAAAGTTGCTATATATGGCAGACAAACAATTGTCATTTAAAATATATTGCAAGTTATCAATGAATAACTGGTTCATTAAAAATACACTCAACCAGGAACCGGTTGTGGTGTAAATTAATGTACTTAATAAATATACAAAATTAATCCCTCATTCTTGTACATTGAATTGTAGGTGCAATGCAAATCAATCTTATTAGTCAATTTAAAAATGCAATATCAAACACATGTACATGTAAGAAGTGCATTAAGCTTGTGCATTTTTGAACACTTCACTTTCAAGCTATCTTCCTCTCTTGCTCGTCTACTTACAAGAATTGAATTCATTGCTGGAACTAGTGAATACACCAAGCCTGAGAGGCGAGCTGCATATGTATACTCTTTTAAATCATCCCTCAGCAACCTGATATAGAGGTATGTCATGTTGCAATGAAGAGGGTCAGCATAAATGTAGCGACTAACAGAAAGAAAACAAAATATAAGTCGATAATAAACCTCTAGAAGGTAATTAATATTTAAGCAGTGATATTACAATGGGAAACAAAAACTTGTTGAAGAGTATGTATATGCAGCCTTAGATAACTAATAATCTTAGTTGATGGAAGGAAGAAATATTTTAACCGATCATATGGAAGGGGGAGAACAAATGAAAAATAGCTAACTTTTGAAGGAGAGAATTCTGCAGCTTTGTTTCCCTGAACTTGGGTACTTACATACATTCCATAGATCGTATTTTGTAGGTCATAGTTCAAGCCAGCTAGCTCTGCTGCATATGCATACTCGTTGAGAGAATCTTTCAGCAGTTCAATATATAAATAGGCCATATTACAATGCAATGGATCCACATAAGCAAATGGGCTGGAAGAGAACATGTCAAAAATTAAAATCCTGTTGCCATAAATTGCTACTTAGTAAAAACAGAAGGCTGACAGAATTCGCTTTTTACTAGGTAAAATCATGATGATAATCCTGTGGTTTTCCTCCAGATAGACAAAGCCCATCACAGATACTGGACCATGGAATACTGCATAAACACACATCACATAATATTTGCTTATTGCAACCCAAGTGAAATTGTTACCAAAAACATTTAATTACTTCCCCCACAACTTCCCAACTTTTAATTAGATTGGGGCAAATATAAAGTTGGAGAAAGATGTACACACATGGAAAGAAAGATGGATGAACAGAGTACAGTAGAGAGAAAGATAGAAAGAGAGGAAAAGTGAATGTGTGGGGGCAAAGGGGAAGGGGCAGGGTAGGGGGGAGGGGAGGGAGAGAGTTGGGAGGGCAGAAGGCATGATCGAAGAGGAGGCCTTGAAGGAGGCAAGTGAGGAAGCGAGGTGAAGGAACTGTGGAATGGAGTTCTAGAGTGTGGGGGCAGAGGTTGAATGCCCGTCCACCGATGGCGGGGCGGGCAGGGATACAAGGAACAAAACTGAGCCCACTGAACAGAATGGGTGGGCAGGTTCATAGGGGGACAGCAAGTTGGAGATAGGAGAGGGCAAGACCGTGAATGGCCTTGATAGTGAATCTCCTGCTAAATGTATTCTCCAGCTGGTTAAGGAAGCCCGTTTCAATCAAAAATACACAAAGGTAGAAAACATATTACAAGCTTTACTAAAGTAATTCACTTCCATAGAAGTGATCCGTGCAAGTTTGTTGAAAATATAAATTTGCAACGTGCAGTACACGCTAATTATTAGCTCCTTTGCTTATATTTGTTTGTTCTGTTATTAGCTCCTTTGCTTATATTTTAAACAATATGAATTTGATTCCACCATGAATCTTATTAATTGAAATGAACATACCTGAACACTTCAAAATTTAGGCATGCTTTTGGCAGAAAGAATTTGTCGTCCTGTTTAAACCATACTTTGCTCATGGCCGTGTCCTGCAAACATAAAATGCATGTGTAACTCATTCCAAAATTTTACAGCAAATGAAGTTCCTTTTAAACATAGCACGTTCAATCGTAAAGATTCCCAATAATGTCCTAATAGGTACATCAAGTTGTTTCACAGAAATCTTTCTAATTTTAGTAGTTTCTTTGGAGTCAGAAATTGTGCATCTCTACAGAGTATTTCTGTCACTGGTACTTTGTCTGCAATGCAGGTTTCTACAATAGCAACAAAATTACATTTAGAGAGTGTCTTACAAGTTGGGAGGACGTCCCAAGACACTAAACAGTCTTGGGTCGGACCCGAGCAAGGGGGCAGGGTAGGAGGAGGGGAGGGAGAGATGTAGGAAGCAGCTGAAGACACGATCGAAACTACTCGCTTCATTCACATGTTTGCAGTATCTGGGTGATGGTAATTAAACAAATTTGGGAGTACCTGAATTCCTGATCTTGCCCCGAACTGAAGTAGCACCTCACTTAATGTTCATCAGATTGGTGAACATTAAATGAGGTGCTACTTCATTACATTCAGAGTCATAAGACTCTTCAATTTGAGTAAAGATATTTGTGGGATCTGGCCACTGCCGGGTAAAGTGCCTACCGCATATTTGGGCGGTAAACCCACCACAAAAAAATTAAAGTTCTTTTAACACACACCATACACACCAGACTAAATAATAACAGATAATAATGGAATATTGTATTGGTACTTATTGTTAAAACTACTCTCTTGCGCGCTTTTCACCTTTACTGGTTGATGTTTATAGTCCAGCGATTCTTTTTAAAATGGAGGACGCCAAGCGAGTGAAAAAAACCGGCAGCGGGACTTTAAAGCTTTACTAGCGGCAAGCCGATAACCCTAGACTCTGCTAGTTTCAAGCCAAAATACTGCACCTGCACGACAATGTGGGTTATCGGCTAGCGTTATCGGCTTGCCGCTAGTATGGCTTTAAAGTCGCGCTCCGTTTTTTTCACCCGCTTGGCGTGCTCCATTTTAAAAAGAATCGCTGGACTATAAACCTCAACCGCAGCTTCATGGCTTCAAGCCAGTATCTACCAAAAAAGATGAGAAGCGCAGGAGTAGTTTTAACAATAAGTACCAATACAATATTCTGTTATTATGTTATTATTTATCCATTTACAAATGCTCCATCGCTATTGTTCCGGATAAGTTCCGGTTTATCGAATGGGGACTTTTTTTTGGCGTGTTGGTTATATGGAAGTGCCGTTTCATCGAGTCACGGATAAACGAGCTTCTACTGTATATTCTATAATCTGTTACCAAGGTGTACAAATAAGATTTCTTTCTAAAAAAAATGGATCTGACCACAAATATATATTTTTATAACTACCGGGAATAGTGAACAAAGCCAATGAAAATGTCAATGGATTCTAGTGCAGATTTTAAACAATAGGGTATTTTCAGTGTGTTCTTAGAAAGGCTGCATTGTTGAAATTTGCAAAGGCATATTCAGTGTTGCTGTAAAAAAAGTTTGTGTATAGTATGCAGCAGAATTAACAGATTTCAGCAATCTATACTTTCAAATGGATGCATCCCCTACATGTTCCAATTATTCAAGTCCGCCCAGGTTACTTACCTTAATTAGGGAAGGGAATGAAGTAGCATCTTTTTCCAATGGTATAATCTCAAAATTTGTCGGAATAAACTCATTCTTATCTGGCAGCTTAAATTTTCCATTCAGGTTAGCATTTTTCCATTTCTGCAGCAGTAAACAAAGGTTCCTTTATTAAACTCCTTTACAGTACTGGATTTTGTGGTGAACACCATTACAATTTGTTAAATACTTTATTAAATCGTTCAAGTATAGTTTTCATAGTGGTTTCTAAATATGTTAAAAAAAACAAGTATTATTATGTTGTGTTTTTAATGGGTTTAACATAAGATCAATACATCCAAAGCTTCCCTTTTGGATATAAAATATCTATTGTTGCTTAGCAGCATTCACTTCCATGATCCCTTAACAGTTAAAACTTTTTTTAAAAATCTGTCTTTTATTTTATGGATTTAACACAAATTGATATTCAAGACAAAATAATATTTTATTTAAAATAAAGCTTTTCTGAATATTCTCTGTGATATTTCATAAAGTATAACTTGTTATATTAGACAATCAACACACAAATGTTTAGATTATGGTAATAAACAGAAGTGATTGGTAAAAGTCCAGAATTGGGAGTATGTATGTGTGGCAAAAACTCAAATGTAGAAAACATTTTCACAACTGTCAGAAAATTGAATTAAGTATTTTTCAATCATTGTAAAATGGTCTCAAAACCATCAGTTAGAACTGGTGCTGCAATATTTTGCAGTTGGTTTCAAACAGCGTAAGTGTCTTGTGGAGAAGCTAAAATAATGCTCAGTCCTCAGTTAAGAATGATTGAATATTTTGCTAAAATAAAAATAATGCAAATGCAGAGGCTCACCTCAATAACTTCTTCGGGAATAGCTTCTTGTTTGTACTCTGTACCGTACCATTTCTCAGCCTTATCAGTTTGTCCTTCGAATGTTTTAGAAACCACAGCCACCCTTGAAGGGGAAAAACACAGAGCATAACAAGAAGGGATTAGACAACAAGATTGTATCAGATGCAATATTTACTTCACATTATTGGTGCTGAAATGCATTTAATAGCCAACATAAAACTGAATATTCAATGAGCAACCTGAAAGCAAATATTTGAAACAGAAATAACAAATTGCAAACGTGTCCAGTTACAGCAATTCTTGGTTTCCTTTAAGGAATAAATGAAATAAATGAAAAATATTCCTATCTCATCAATGAATAGCACCTGGGATAGTTATATTTGAGAAATTAAGTACTGTATACAGCATAAACTAATATCTGAAAGATCACCAATACTGTAACTTACCGCACATTCTCTGGTATCAGTTTGTCCAGGACCATTTGTATTAGTTCAGGCTGAAACTCTTCCAGCAAAAAATCAGCGGCTAGCACTTCGTCAATTGGATAGTACTGAAGGAGAGTAAGAAGAAAGGATGCAAGAATACAGAGTTGATTCATGGACTTGGAAATCATGACTGACAAAATTACTGTTGCTTACAATTCTTTTTTAAAGAAAATCAGGGAATGCATGAAACGTTAATACCGCATCTAGCGATAATTGCCAAAACCCGAATATTATTCTGCACACACCCAGGAAGTAATTTCGCTTTATATTAGTACTGATCAAAGATTTGGTTAACAAATTGTCTCCTAAATAACAAGCAGAAATGAAGTTTGAAATCCAGACACAGATCATGACAACATCTGATGAGGGTATCAGAGTGCACCCACTCTCAGTGAATACTGGACTTGTTGTTGCTAAACTATGCAAGAAGTGTGGAAAATGGATGAAGTACCTTCCCTTTCCAAACATTGTAATATTTCCTTAATTAAGGGGCCATAATTATTACTGTATTATAATTCATATATTGTTAGAATACAGGATTTGCTCATAAAACAGTTAAAAAGTAATTATTGAAATGTAGTCATAAATGCACGATAATCTTCACATACATGTAATGATCCTGCAAGTTTTGAAGTGTAGCCTCGTGGTCGCTCTTTATCTTTGAATCTAAAAGCCATGGCATTCAAATCCTAGATTTTAAAAGAAAAAATAGTTTATTCAAGAAAATTAAGATATTAAAATGTGCGCTACTGTTATTAAAAATTTTATATTTGTCAATCCAAAGGTTTGGTCTCAAAACAAAATACCCATTTGAGCAGTACGACAATCGTATCAATTATTGTTCAAGAACCCCAAAATATTTCATTTTCCATTTAATTTCTACACAACGTGTGGAATTAAATTATTGAACCAATCGTCTTTCCTCATTACCTTGCATTCCAGAAAAATCCATTTCTGAGGTCCTTCAGTACGCAGTTTAGTGATGTACTGGAACATGTGTAGAATTATGTCATCCACGTGTACTATATGAAGCAAAGTCAGGGTAAGAAAGAAAACATTACATACGATTTATTTTGGTTGAAAATATCCTCAAGATGTTTTGAGTTTTTACAACATTTGTAGATGCAATACTGTACAAAGTAACATTTGCATAGTGCTTTTCACGTTGGGAGGATGTCCCAATATGCGGATATGTTTGTTTATCCCTGCAATTCCCTGCAACATATTATAAAGTCAAATCCAATGTTTGGAATACAAACAATTGAAATCACTAATTCTTCACAGGAACTGGTCAATTTGCCAACTTGTGTTACTACCGGTACAAAATGTCCCCACAAACAGCACCATTATGCGTTATAGGTTGAGTGAATTTCAAATTTACATACATTGGCTGAAGTACAGTAAAAGGCTGTTTATCTGGCACCCTTGGGACCTGGCCAATGCTGGTTAAAGCGCGTGCCGGATGTTCAGCCGAAGAACGCAAAATAAATCGATCAATAAATAAATAAATAAATAAAATAGTGCATTTTTTCGGATAAATTCCGGTTAATCGAATGCAGAACTTTTTTTTGCGATACCGGTTATACGGAGGTTACGGTTGATCGAGTGCTGGATAAACGAGCTTTTACTGTATATACAACTTGTATTTGGGCATTTCCACGGTAATGAGGTACATTGTGCAAGGCAAAATATTCATGCCATTTTCTGAGGAAGGGTGGATTTTTTTTTTCCAAGCATGAAAATCAGAGATAACACACTCTCAAGAGATAGCCCAGATAATTTTGCCTTAAAATTAGACATGTTTTTTAAATGACAATAAATTAAAGATCATGTCCACCCTATCTAGAGACTTCTAAAATGTGATACGGCACAGAAGGCTTTTGAAACCTATTTCAGATCTTATTTTTAACTCTCACTATTATTAAATATAATGAGATCCATAAATCAAGCGTTAAGACAGAAAGCTGATAAGTTTCTGTTTCATTCAAGAGCTTGATCATATTTGTTTTGTCCCTTTAAAAAATGCGACACGCTCGTAACCCATCCGTCCAAACAATTACGAACGAGGAAATGGGATTTCAGGATAATTTTTTTTTTTTTTTTAATCCTATTTTGCTCTCAATTCACAAAGTTATGAAGTAACTACTTCATGGTTTGATTTATTTTGGTAAGCTTGATGATTGCTTACTTCTCCGACATTTTGAAAATTCACTCATGACGTTCCGTCCTCTAATGTCCCCCGTTCGTAATGTCTGTCCCCGTTCAAAGCGTTAAGTGCATGAGGTGTGAACTTTCAGCGGTGGTAAAAATAATTCTGTTAAAAGTTATGTATTTCTTACAAGATACATACAGTATGGTCTCTAGGGCACCTATGTACAAAAAATGCGTGTTCAGCAATCAATTTGATTTTCTGACCTCTGTCACACGCGCTGCCGAAACACTTGTGCATGCTTACATCACCTCACGGCTGGATTACGGAAATTCTCTCCTAGTCGGCCTCCCCAGTTCCTCCATTCATAGGCTGCAGGCCATCCAAAACTCTGCAGCCCGTGTACTATCCTGCACCCGCCTCCGTGACCACATAACCCCCACCCTCACCCGTCTCCACTGGCTCCCCATCCTCCAGAGGATCGAGTTTAAGATCCTCGTCCTCACCTACAAGGCCTTACACGGCCTTGCCCCATCCTACCTAACCGATCTACTCTCCCCCTACACGCCCACCCGGACCCTCCGTTCAACAGGACTTGGCCTGCTCCAAGCCCCCCGCCCGAACCGCCCCACCATCAGAGGCCGGGCCTTCAGTTTCTCCGCTCCCGCCTTATGGAATGCCATCCCTCAATCCCTCCGTTTCGCCTCTTCCCTTTCCTCCTTCAAGGCCGGTTTGAAGACTTTCCTCTTCGATCGTGCCTTTTGTTCCACCCCGAACTCTTTTACCTCCCCTTCGTGTTTCACCCCTTCCCAAACACTCCCCTCCCAGCTCGAGTCACACGCCTCTTGTTCAGCGCCTTGGGACGTCCTCCCGACGTGAAAGGCGCTCTATAAATGTAAATTGTTGTTGTTGTATACCCGTTTATCGTGGAAATGCCCATTTATTCTTAACATTTTAAGATCATCTCAAGCTAAAGGCAGTGTTACATCCTACTATCTGTTTTATCATACGCATATCCACCATCTATGTAATACTTAGCACTGCAATATATTCCAAGGCTTTAAATAATTATTGCATATTTGCCTACAGATGCTATCAGTACACTTTCCAGGCCTCAAGCCATTCCTGGTAACCCGCTCCAGTCAATAATTACCCTCCAGGTGAATAAATACTTTCCGTGGTCGGTCCTGCATGGCCCTTTACAACTTTAAACTAATTGTTAAATCAGTTGCTATCTTGATGCCTCCAAAATATCATGGTCCATAAAATGAGTTTAATGTACGTACCAAGTCCTTCCTCAGTGAGGTCCACATTAATGATGAAAAACATGAAGCCTTTGGCTCCTTCTTTTTGTCCTCCAACAAGAGTATTTACCCACCCTAGAATAAAAGAATACAGAAGCTGGTTCATAAACATTTAGAAATGGTAATAAAGATTACTTTATAGGATGTTATCTTCCATATTAGACAATTTGATATTGTAATAGATTACTTGGATACAATATTTTTTTTAATTCAAGTTTACAAACTACTAAAAGGGCAACTAAATGTTATGTCAAGTTGCTACACCAATACATTGCTCTGTGTTGCGGTAAAGTTGGGTTTCTATTCCATGCATATCAGCTCTGACAAGCTCTTGATGTTGCACATGTTTCACAAAAGGAAAAAATGAGGGCAAAGCAGAGGAATAACAAGACGGTAGAAAGCCATTTTTAACTGCAAAACCTGTCAAATAATTTCAAAAATCCAATTTAATTTATATTCATTTTGAACATTTTGCACATCCTCCCAAAGTAATGAAGCCTATAACAACCCATCATTACACACGGGTGAAAGAATTTTGCTGATGGTATTGGTCAGGCTTGTTTTCACAACAGTAGAGGCAAATAATAATCTTAACAAGCACAATAACAAGAACAATAATAATCTTAATTTAAGAGGTCAACAATGAAAAAGGAAAAGATCTGTTTTTCTCACATCAACCTTCCCACCCAGGTAAAAAAAAATCTACCCTTGACAAAAAATGCATTGATGTAAAAATGACCTCGGCTCCGGCCTGTGCCTATTCAATTACCTGACTGAAAGGCTTATAACATCGCACTCACTTTGTGGAAATGAAAAGTGAACCTTTAGTTAATTATTACCTTTAGCCTTTAGTTCAGACAGAAGACTCCCTGGACCTTCATGACCAATCAAATGGCCAAGGTAGTGTCCTGGATTTGACTTGTAATATTTCTGCAGGTCTGGTATGGGAAAGGTGACGTAAAGATTTCTGATATCCTTGATGGGCACAACCTTATACATTTGCTGTAAAACAAAAGTATAAATGTTATGAATAATTGTTTCTGGAGGTCAACTGGCATCCACTGAAAAGTGATTTTCTGTAGGAAAAAAAATCAAAACAAGATATATATTATAACCAGAAAATAACAATCAAATATTATTACAGAATATTATAAGTGCTAGGATGGGTATTGTTATTGATTCTGAACATTTCTTTGACAATTAATTCTACACCTCAGCAGAAAAATTAATGAATTAGACACATATGAAACACATGCTAAAATCCTGATAAATACAGTACAGAATATTTTTAAAACAATATTTCTCGGTTGAGACAGAAGTATGTCAGTTCAGTATTATAACTGAATGCAGATTCAACTCTGCAGAAATATAGAGAACAGACAAAGTGTCTTAATATCCCTCAAAAGCATTACTGAATAATATCTCACTCTGAACGCCTACACTTACACATTTTCTGTTAAGAATGTTGTTTTGTTAAGAAAGCAATGCGAGTATGTAAATTCATATGAAGAAAACTGCAAGATTAGCACAATTACTTCTTCTGATTATAAGTTTGATTGACAGGATTTCGGGCATCAATTTGTTGCCATGTTTTTGAGCATCACAAAAATAAAACACTAGTCTAGGATGTCCTCGGTTATGAAGAATTCTGAAGCTTGCTCACAGCAAGTATCTGAAACATTATTTCCCCCATTGCTTCTCTCATTATAAAATTGTTGTGTCAAAACTCTCCATGGGGAAAGCCACTATACACATAACTACCTTAAGGTGTTCTTTCTGGAAAGGACATTCCAAAAATTCTGTGACAGGTACATTTTTGTTTATCACTCCTCCAAATAGTTTCACTATCATATCAGTCAGATCATCCAGGGATTCTGAAAACAAACAGACCATTTAAAAAACAGTAGATCACCATCAGACAGCCAAGAATATGAAACGCAGACATGTCATGCATCAATCATCATAAGAACTAGGTCAGCCTTGGTCTCACGGTTTAGTGTCGACTCCCTATTCTAAATGGTTGGTCACAAAAGTGTGAAACACTTTCATAAGGTGAAACACTGTACAAAAGGAGAGTCCAATGAGGTCAAAAGATACACAGGTCAAGTATAGATCAGCTCAATTAAATACTTCAAGCTGTGTGTGTGTGTGGAGATTACACCTGTGAGTTTCTTGCTTGACATGCAACTACTGTTTAAATCGAATATTATGACAATAAAATCGATAGCTCTCTTTTTATTTCCCACTGTGTGGGATTCTTTCAATCCTACTAATCTGGCTTCAGATAATAGATCCAATGGAATTAAAGAAATAGTGGAAGCTTTGATGTCATGTTTCTCACTTCAGTCAATTTTCAAAGAGAACAGCTAAAATTAGAATGTTATAGTATGGGAGATCAATTTGCCCATTATGCTAGCAGCATAGTGTATGCTACAGGATTCAAAACTTTCTCACGTGGTATCAGACTACGATACACATTATTTCAATACGTTTACTGAAATTATCTGCATGAATCCACAATTTATTTCATACAATTGCTGTATTCCAGCTTTGTTTGAAAAGACAATAATTCGAAAGATTATTCTGACTAAAACTGCATAACCTGAAACGGTGCCAAATATATAAGAATATAGAATTTTAAATGTGTGATATTAATGACAAAAGACAATATGTTGGTTGGTCTTCTTTTGCTTTTTGATTGCCTGCTCCACACCCAGAGCTGACTTCTCAAATTTAAGTAAAATTCCACAAACACCAGTTACTTTCCAGTACTTAACCCACAATAATCATTGTTTATTTGGATCTGTACTATGAGTGTTAGCAGCCTGATAACCCAAGAGGGGATGACAGCAGAGATCTATGCTGTTTACATTTTTCTAGCAGGTCATTAGACAATATTAGGGATGTGAACCGTGGAAAATCTCCCCCTAGCTGAAAATCTAGCCTAGCTGGACTGAGGTTCCACTTCACCAAGGTTATGATCAGCTAATTGGCAGACCATGAGCGAACCTTAAACATGGTCTGTATGGCTCACTGGATAGTGAACTTACCAACTGAGCCATTGCTCCTTTGCTTGCTTTCTAAACACTTGATCATGCTATCTGTAGTTCAATTTTCTCATCCAGATTTTACAATTCAGAATCATTCTCTAACAGCTGGAAGCCTGGTCCTTGATGTACGACTCCAGAGAGTTACCGTTCCCTACAGAAAATAGGATATGCAGGCATTTAATGCTTTTGATTTGCTCTTGAAGGTACTGGAATTAGGCTGCCACCAAATCACCAAGTTATTGATTTACAGGTTCCAAATGTTTGAGAAATAATCAGTAGATGATCTTATTTCAAAATACTGAATTCAAATTGATTTTGCACTGGGTAATTCCATGACCTATATGGCATTGTTATTGCGAATTAATTGTCCTTAATATAAAACAAAAAAAAGGTAAAAATCCCCCACTCTATGTAACAAAGTAGTTGTAATACAACAAGAACCCCAGCATCAAAATATCTTGAGTGTATTCATAACAGGACTGAATATTATAGTGTTTTTGAAGCTTTCTTCTCACTCCCATTGAGAACACCTCACTGGTATTACTCAACATCAGCCATCCTTTCTCTGGCCTTACTCCCGACGTGAAAGGCACTCTATAAATGTAGTTTTGTTGTTGTTGTTGAACAAACACCTTTATTTTTCACATCCGTTTGGAGCCCCAATAATACATTCATCAAATTAATCAAGTTAGAAATGTGTCAGCTTGCAACTTTCAGAACCTGCGATCACCAGCTTTAAATATTAGACTGCATAAATATAATTTGAGTAATTATCAGCAGTACAGGAATAATACAAAAATCCAGTATCATAGATTGGAATTCAAAATATTTAGGAAAAACAAAATGGCATCTTCAGTTTGATTGTGCACTGCAGATAAAATTCAGAATTATATATTCCTTCAAGCTTTATTAAATACAGCACTTGCCTCTCCCCAAGACACTGAGAGCCATCAGATTTGATGAATAGTAAGAGGAGTGGAACTTGAGCAGTTCTTGTCGTACATCAATGCCCATCTCTGCTGGCCTAGTTTCCAAGGTGAACTTGTTGCCTATATTGAAAATATAAAGAGTCAGTTTGTAGCATGACAAATTACCTCATTATTTATAATTCCCATGCTTTATTTTTAACTACCAGCTGATGTGAAACTCAGTACCAACTTGTTCTGAATTTATACTTCAGGATCTGGTTTGGGATTTCAAAATTATGTGAAATTATAAAAAAAGGTGACATCAATAGGTTTACAAATTAAATAACTCAGCACACATTGCTATTTTGCTACTCACTCGGGAACAGCATTAAAATAATGGTTCCTTCATGTCATCCTTTCAGAACTTATTGTAGGTTTAGAATTCCAACATACTAAGATGAACAATTACTCTATGCACCAAAGATTGTTCCAATGGTTGCTGGTGTCTGAGAACTTGGCAAATAGAACTTTATTAGCTTTATGCGTGGTTCTCATTTTCCTGCAACTTTTCTACTCTCTTCCTCACACACAGCAGTTCAATACTAATTTGATACAGAATTTCATTTTACAAACACCAAGTTCAGTTCCGGAAGACTCTGTGGAATACTGACCTGTTCCAAATGTGCTAAATCGGTGCTCTGGATTGCCTGTAGACTTCTCTAACTGGAACAGTCTCCAAGCATCATTCATTATGTTCTTCTCGTGCTCCGAATCAACAGCATTAACCTCTCTATCTTTCCAATTGGCATCAAACAAAGGACACAGGAAAAACTGGGCAAACCTTAGAAAAACAAAATGTGGTTATGGAGTGAAGGAAAGTCATTGCCGATTAACCATTAGAAATATAACAGATCATACAGTACTGTCCTGTCGTGACTCAGGTAAGTAATGACCATCATGTCTTAAATAATTTTCTTTCCCCAGGTCTTTCTCAATGTTGCAATTTCTTTCTTTATGAAAAACCAAATAAACATGTACTGTAAAGAGATAAGGGCATCCTAGACAAGAAAGAAAAATTAATGTGCCATTTTGTTATGATGGAAGTAAACCCCAAAAGTATGATGTGCAAATGTACACATATCTATCAAGAGCTGAAAGGTACAGCAGAAATAATGATTCAAAACTTGCATGCAGGTAGAGACAAATTTATGACTATCGGTAAAAATGAAAATAAGAAACCATTACTGCATCAATGCAGAATTTACCGATCTAGGGCACCCTCCAAGTGTTCATTTGATACATCAAAATAGTAGTTGGTATGTTCGCCACTAGTGAATGCATTTGAACTCCCTGCATGTTCACTGAGGAACTGACTGTACTCATTCTCCTTTGGATATTTTTCTGTCCCCAAGAAAAGCATATGCTCACAAAAATGAGCTAGTCCTTGGATGTTGTTTGGATCTGACAATGAGCCTGTAAGAAGCAAAAAATCAGAATAGACAATTTTTAGGGACAAAAGACCAGTAAGCTCTTTAATCCATAGCATTTGTACCTTGTCTTCACCATTAATTTGTACTTAAAATGCGCAATAAGGAAACAAATTGCCTTCATCAATCCCCTTCACTATCCTGACAAATTGTTTTATTCAAAATAAATCTTTTCTAAAGTGTGACAACCAATCTGCAATACCACGAATATTACAGCAAGTATATGATTAATATCAGTTTCACTCGTTCTGAGTGTGTTGATTGTTAAAACAACTGTAATAATAACAGAACCACAGATTATTAGGAAAGTTAGTGTAGACTTAGTGAAAGGATTCAACTTTGCCAAGATAGTATTACTGCTAAATTGAACTTTAGGTGTTCTATTCAATGCTTAGTACCAATGTGAACATCCAGGGCTGCAGATGATTTGTCAGTTGTAGGATCATGGATAAGTAATGCATTGATCCCATTTGCAAATTCTAATCCACGATATTCACGCTTGTCCTCAGGAGACTTGATGATATTGTGCACGATTTTCAAAATTGCTGGATTATTCATTCTCAGGCCTCTTGCAGGCTGCAAGCTGCAAATTATAAAGAGTACATTAATTACCAAACTATATTCTTAGACAAATGGCACCACAAAGTCAACATACAGATAAGATTACTAGTACAGTATGTGATTTACCCTAAAATGGAAATAATAATCCTTGCCTTTGATACAGAAACTTATTGCGCTGTCAATATCTCAAAGCGCTTCACAAGATTTACTTTGAAGTAAGCAAAAATGGTAGCCAATTTGCACACAACACTCCCTCGAATACAAACATTAAGAGAATGAACAAATCTATAATGGATTGTATCTACAAGCTTCATGATAAAATTGTTTAAATGATATTGAAGCACAGTCCTCGTATCATAATTATACATCATTAACCAAGAAATGTCTCCAAAATACTATATTATTAATACTCCAAAAACTCCTGTTAGTGTTGAAGAAATATCAGACCAAACAACATCAATAGCTTCTAAAAGTGTCCAGGTCTCAAATGGGCATTTTGGTAGAGTATTTCATCCAGTGATTATACAATACTATGTACATGTATTTGCACCTTTCACATCTGTATGTCCAAAAGTGCTAAACCATTCTTGAATATTATGTTAAGAACTAAATATGTTGCCAAAAATGTTACCAGTCCTAATAATAGTCCCCACCAAGTTTTTCTTGTTCTGCTGAAAATCAACTGAAAATCTTCTTCCATGTTACTTTCCTTATTTCTAATAATAATACTAATCCTTCCATTTGGTATAGTCCTTTTCACGTCTTCTAAACAGAATATACTGTAAAGTTAAATGACTGTATATTTGTGGATGAAATGAGGCAGCCAATTGCGCACAGCAGTGTCCCACAAACAGTAATGGATTGAGTAACCAAATTATTATTTTTATTTCAAGTTTCCTTATTTTGTTAAGTATCTTAGATACTTTTCCATAAGGCCTCTTCTAAGAAGTCTCATCTTTCAAACATGAAGGCTATGTTGTCTGAGTTACTGAAGTGCTTCATTCTTTTTTCTAAACACACACAGGGGTATGAAGGGACCATTTGATACTGGAACCGTAATAGATTTGCACCTGCTGGCTTTATTTGGCAGCAATGTGAATCAAAATACTCCTGCCTGAAACCTCCTCTTCAGAGTCAGGGGTAGCTCTTTGCTGAATAATAATAATAATAATCCTGACATTTGACATTGCACTTTTCACGTCTTCCAAGACGTCTCAAAGCGCTTGACAGAATAAGTGCATTGATGGTACATTTGTGGGCGAAACATGCCAGCCAATTGCACACAGCAGCGTCCTGCAAACAGTCGTGGATTGTGATGATCAATTTATTATTTTATTTGAGGGGTCATTATTAGGCATGTGGAGTAAGGAAACATGCCCAAGGTTTCCCCCTGCCGGGAATTAAACCCAGTTCTCCCCCCTCGTGAGTGCTCTGAACCACTCGGATCCCGCCGATACCCTCCATTAAACTGCAGAAAATAAGGCAGGGGATTTTTCTTTTTTGGGGGTTTTAAAAAAACACCACACACAAGACGGTTGGTTTTGAGTCCGACCCGGGGGAGTAGGGTTAAAATGGACCTCTCCTGACGGCGGCAGTGAAACAGCCGGCGTTACAAGCTCCACACGAGGGAGGAAGAAACGTCATGGCTGAGAGTCCCTCTCCCCCACCCACACAAATAGACACACACACACTGGCCAGTCTGGCTGCTGTGAGGCCGGCCACAGACCCTGGGAGTCGGGAGCGAAGGGGAGGGGGGTGGGGGGGAGGAGAGGTGGGGGGGAGGAGAGAGAGTTATAAGGCCCGGGACCCAGCTCACGTTTGTGATTTCCCCGCCTGGTGACCGCACCGAGACCCGACTGACAAACCGCCGGCTCAAGAGACGCTGGTCCCCACACCTCCCCTCCCCAGATCCCAGCCCGGCCCGGGGCCTCGGGCTCACACTTACTAGCGTCCTCCCCGGGTCAGGGTCAGAGTCAGGGGCTGCAGGAAGCGGCCGACGCTTCGCATCATCGCTGGTGGGCGACCTCACACACTCACACAAGCCGCCATGTTCAGGCCTCACGGCGAGAGCAGAGCCGCCTCTCACTACCTCTACCTCAACCACACACACAAACCCCGTCTCCTCCCTCCTCACCTCCTATAGCCACCGGCCTGTCTTCACACTGATCGAGGGATGGGACCGGACGGACGGACTGACTGACTGACTGGGGAGGGGGGTGGGCGGGGAGGGGGGGCGGGGGGTAAGCGAGGCTTTGACTCCTGAGCTGAGGATCTTGTCTCTTACATCACCCGCCTGCGTCCCTGGAGCAGCTGACAACGAAGTGGCGCGCAGGCGCACACATGCTCTGCACAGATTCCATCCATCCAGCCAGGGTATCAGTATATATACTGCAATCATACAATAATAATCCTTTCATTTGATATAGTGTAATAATTTACCAGCAAGTGAATTGACTGTACATTTCGTGGGCGAAATATCCGTCCTTCTCTTCTCCCCACCCTCCCATCTCCATAGATGCTGCCCTGCCCTGCCAAGCGTTCCTGGCGATTCCTGTTTTTGTTTCAAATAATCATGGCGGCAGGGTGAGGGTAGGGTCCGGCGATATATCGATATATCGCTAAAACCCGATATAATTTTCATATCGATATGCCGATATAGACATTTTAAAAATATCGATATATCGAAAAAACGATATGCCGAGGTAAAAAATCGGGATGCGAGCACACTGAACTACAAGACCCAGAATGCTCATCTCTATACACAATGCACAGACCGAGGTGCAAAGCCGCCATATTGTATTCACAGTCCTCTAATACAATATACAGGTATGCAAGTGCTGGGGGGTGAGAGAGATGGCTGGGGGTGGGGGGGTGAGGGGGAGAGAGACTGCTGGGGGGGGGGGGGGTGAGGGGAGAGAGACGGCTGGTGGGAGGGGGAGAGAAATGGCTGGGGGGAGAGAGACGGCTGGGGGGAGGGGGAGAGACGGCTGGGGGGGGAGGAGAGGGGGAGAGAGACGGCTGGGGGGAGGGGGAGAGAGACGGCTGGGGGGGGGGGAGGAGAGGGGGAGAGAGACGGCTGGGGGGAGGGGGAGAGAGACGGCTGGGGGGTGGTGGGGGAGAGAGACAACGGGAGTGGGGGGTGCGAGAGAGAGACGACGGGGGTGGGGAGGAGAGGGGGAGAGATGGCTGGGGGGAGGGGGAGAGAGACGACTGGGGGGGGAGAGGGGGAGAGAGTCGGCTGGGGGGGGGAGAGAGACGGCTGGGGGGAGGGGGAGAGACAGCTGGGGGGAGAAAGACGGCTGGGGGTGTGAGAGAGACGGCTGGGGGGGAAGGAGAGAGAGACGGCGGGGGGGGGGGGGGGAGAGAGACAACGGGGGTGGGAGGTGCGAGAGAGGGACGGCGGGGAGGGAGTGGGGGGGGGGGCAGAGACGGGGTGGATGTGATAATATTCAGATAGATAGAGATGGGGGGGATGTGAGAGAGGGAGAGAGACATAGAGACACACAGACAGAAAAACACAGAGATGGAGAGAGTGAGAGACACAGAGAAAGATATTTACCTCCTGAGAAGATAGGCCCCGAATGCGCGCGCACCCGGGATGCGCGCGCGCATGCGCAGTATGAAAAAAACTGAAAATATCGATATTTCGGTATATCTCGATATGAGCCCATCGATATATCTAATCGGAAAATTTTCCATATCGACGGACCCTAGGTGAGGGAGAGTCCTGTAGCTCAATGGTTAGAGCACTCAGTCGTATTTACAAGCGAGAGACTGGGTTTGATTCTCGGCCAGGGTGAAACAAACCGTGGACAAGTTCCCTTACTTCTACACGCCTGATAATAATCCCTCAGAGAAAAATTAAATGGTCCTTTCAATCCACGGTTGTTTGTGGGACACTGCTGTGCGCAATTGGCTGCTGGGTTTTGCCGTAAATATACAGTCAATGCACTTTACAATGTATTCTATGAATTGCTTTGAGATGTATGGAAAACATGAAAAACTCTATATCAAATGCAACTACCCCTCACCTAGCAAATAATCCTCACTCTCTCATCTCACATCCAGCAAATCCCTTCACATTTCACATCCAGATAATATTAAACCCCACCCACACACACCATTATGATTTGGTTCCTGGTACATGGCAGGAAGAATTTTCAAAATCAGTGATAACAACTTGTATTTATATAGCACCCTGCCAATAGGGTTGCATCTCGGAGCACTTGTCAGTCTGATACCCAAGATAGGGAGAGAGGGAGGGGGGAGGTGGTGACCCTTAGCACAATCCAAAACGTCTTTATGCAGGACTCGAAAGTAATGAAAGAATTTCCAAGATATGAGAATTTGAAGAAATTTGGTAGACCTCAGGATGATGCACTCATTGAAGAAACAGTTCACTTTCGGGGTATTGCACTCCAACACAGTACCAACAACAACAACAATTTACATTTATAGAGCGCCTTTCACGTCGGGAGGACGTCCCAAGGCGCTGAACAAGAGGCGTGTGACCCGAGCTGGGAGGGGAGTGTTTGGGAAGGGGTGAAACACGAAGGGGAGGTAAAAGAGTTCGGGGTGGAACAAAAGGCACGATCGAAGAGGAAAGTCTTCAAACCGGCCTTGAAAGAGGAAAGGGAAGAGGCGAAACGGAGGGATTGAGGGATGGCATTCCATAAGGCGGGAGCGGAGAAACTGAAGGCCCGGCCTCTGATGGTGGGGCGGTTTGGGCGGGGGGCTTGGAGCAGGCCAAGTCCTGTTGAACGGAGGGTCCGGGTGGGCGTGTAGGGGGAGAGTAGATTGGTTAGGTAGGTTGGGGCAAGGCCATGTAAGGCCTTGTAGGTGAGGACGAGGATCTTAAACTCGATCCTCTGGAGGATGGGGAGCCAGTGGATGATGGCACCAAGGGGTGCCATCATTTTTAATGATTTATGTGTAACATCTCATAGGGAAGGCAGCACCTCCAACAATGCTGCAAATGGCTCCATGTATTTCCATTGGAGTGTCTGCCTCAGCGTAGGACTGTCCTGACGTTGAACTTGAACTGTCTCACCTAGTGGCAAGAAGAGGGCTGCCACCCAGGACACAGGAATTTCCAATCTTTGTGTTTCACGTAGCGCCTGATCACGTCTTTGAGACGTCTCAACGAGTTCCACAGGATATACTGTACTCTAAAGCAGTGGCTTCCAAAATTTTAATAGCGGCACCCCCTCTAACTCAGCAACTTTTCTGTTGTGCCCCCACGACCCCCCCCCACTCCACACTCGGCTCCACACACTCGAGTCCTCCAGTCCACTCGGGGGCTTGGCTCTGCCTCGGCTCCACTCGGGTTGTCGGTTCCGCCTCGGCCACACACATTTGGGTCCTCGGCTCTGCCTCGGGGGCTCCAGACTCTAAAGCTCTGCACTCTCCCCCCCCCCCCCCCCAACCACCAGCCAACGGTACGCACCCCCCAGGGGAGGCACTCGCCATAGTTTGGAAACCACTGCTGTATAAAGTAGAGCAACTGTGTGTTTTCTGGGCGAAACATGGCAGCGAACTGTTAGTGTCCCACAAACAGTCGTGGATTGAGTGACCACTTTATTAATGCTTTAACAAAAGGGATATCATCCCCCTATTTAACCTGTAGAATTTATTTGTTGCAGAATTTACAGGTAAAAGGGCGAAAATAAATTCTGGGTGTGTGGGATGAGTGGTACTCTGAGTTTGGTGACTTAACCTTGCTGCTTGGCTTCTTCCGCGTGTGTCAGACACCAAGTTGACCCTGTTGAATTCCCCTTACTAACATGGCGGCCTCTAAAGCCGCTTCCCATGAGCCACCCAGGCGACACCATCGTGCCCGGCGTGCACCGCAGCGAAGACGGTGAGCACGGACCAATCACAGCCGTGTTTGCAGCACTCTTTTAGTCTGGTTGGTCGAAGCGTCCGGAAGCGCGACTTTTAAAATGATATGTGCAACCGAGTCTGGGCTGACCGAAGGAGAACCGAGGCTTTTCGCTGTCGTTATTTAATTGTTTTCGGTGACTTGCAGCAGAGGGGGAACAAACAATATTTTTTCGTAAAATTGTCCGAAGAGACCGGATAAACCCTCCCGCGTTTTGGGTGAGTTGAATTTCATGTAGGTGATTCGAGACAGATGTGGTTTGTTGGCTTGGCTTTGCGCGCTTCACAGTTTTAAATAACCCTGAAAGTCGGCCGAGTTGTTCCCTCGGCCTTTTTGTTTTTGTTGCTTCATCTGAACGCGGATACCCTGAATGCTCAAGACTTGAGGTAGTGGGATGACTTGTTTTACAAATTTAAATGTGGTCTCTCTGTGATGCAGACAATCCTCTGGTGTGAGAAGAAGGTATTAATTTGGTTCGTTTCTCAAATGGAGGAAGCCAACCCACAACTCGATTATTTAATGACGTGTATGCAACACAACCCATACAAAAAGCATGGATCTGCTAACTCTCACTCGCCATATATTGGGATAGCGATCTGCGGAATTTGCTGACCCTTTCGATTGGAAACAATTGGGTGCCGACAATTTGACAGCATTCAAAAAAAGTTCAAGCTGATTCTCTGTTAAAAAGTTAGATACTTGGTCCATGACCACATCTTATTAAAGACCCTGCTTATTCCTTTACATATGATCTAGTTACTTGGAGAAACTTCACATTGAATAGCTTGTAATCTTTCATGTCTTCTAAAACATTCAGACAAGGCTACTCGGTCCAAAATTTTATTGGACAGATTGCACCTCAAACAAATCTTTATTACAGTGTCAGCCTGGACCTTGTATGCAAATTCTTATGCGAGTTAAAGCACAAGTGAGTGGTGTGGGGAGAGGTACTTCTGTGGCCTCACTCGATTTAGTGGTAGAAGTTGGTTGTCTTACGGTTTAAAAAAATCACAACTGGTCGCTAAAGCTTCTTCTATCGTGTCACTACGACTGCGTGGGGACACTACTGTTCGCAATTGGCTGCGGCATTTTGCCCACAAAATATGCAGTTAATTCACCTTGAGATATCTTGAAGATGTGATGAGGTGCTACAATCAAATGCCAGGATTATTATTAGTGTGATCCACTGTGCATTCACCCACGTGGACCCGGCACCGCCACTGTCTCTCCCCTCATTCCCCCAAACTCATCCACACATTTAGCACATCTAGTCATCTTGACCAATGACTACCCCAACTCTCTCCTTGTTAAGTTTCCCAACACTTCCCTCCACAAGGTGCTGATCACCCAGAGCTCAGCAGCTTATGGAAAAGCGATTCACCAATCGACTAACAACAGGGTTCCCGCCTATTTCTAGATAAACAGACGTGTAGAGTAAGGAACGTTTTGACCTGTCGGGTATTGAACCCAAGTTTCTTGCTTTCAAAGCAATTGCTCTAACCACTGAGCTACAGGAATCTGTATTGAGAATATAGAATTGTAAAGGTAGAAAATGTACTTTTACGATGGAATTAAGGTTGACATTTACTTCACGTCTTGCTTATGTAGGTGTCCTTGTAAAGAAAACTGAAAATGTCTATCCAAAATAGTAATACGAGTAAGAGAGAAGAAAAGGGCAAGAATGTACAGGTGGTTGTACGTTGTAGGTAAGGACAAAACTATTACTGAACTTTACTATCTCGGTATTACATTGTATTTCTTGCTGACTCCATGTTTTATGTAAGATTCTAGGTGCGTGCAGTTTAACATTTAACAAATCTTATGATGTGTATTTATTCGGCTGACTCCAGCCTCCTGTTTGTCCTTCGCCCTCTCCGCTCCACTATCAGCGGCTGTGCGTTCAACCACTAACACACCAAAGCTCTGGACCTCCCTCCCTTGCCCACTTTGAAATACTGTACCGCCTAAAGTTCTTCCTTTTTGATTGTGCTAACGATCACCTCCCCACTCCCTCTCCCCCTGTCTCAGGGTCATACTCCATCACTGTCAAGCGCTACCCCTGTGTGAAGGGTGCTATATAAATGTTGTTATTCCTGGTGAAGTTTCTGATCATTTGCTTTGACATTGTCATCTTGACCAATGTATGTGTCTATGGACGACAACAGAATTAAATGATGATTTAATCCTTGATTTCAAAACTCGATTTTGAAAATAATCCCTTACAATTCCATGCGGTTCGATCAACGCAAATGTTACCATATTCCACCATTGGTCAATATACAGTCAATTCACTTTACAGTATATTCTTTGAAGCGCTTTGGGATGTTGATAAGATGTGAAAAGCTCTATATCAAATGCAAGGATTATTATTATTATTATTGTTTGCCTTGATTTTTATAGGCCTTCCAATGTATCAGAGCGCAAGGCAAACTCTCCCAGTGTGATTGACTGTGATCCTGTAAAAAAAGAAGTAGCTGTGCGGGTCTCAGGGCCAGGGAGTGAGAAAGGAGCCAAAAAATATACATTTGACATGGTAGGTGATTGTATTATAGGCCTGAGAACTGTAAATATCAAAAACTTTTCCCAAGTACTGTATTATTGACCCTTTTTTTTTTCGTTTAAGGTGTTCGGACCCTCTGCAAAGCAAATTGATGTGTACAGAAGTATTGTGTATCCCATCTTGGATGAAGTTATAATGGGATATAACTGCACCATTTTTGCGTAAGATGAATTTTGACCATTTCAAGTTCCATGTATCTCTGAGCTCATTTAAAATAATTGAACTGCTGGAATATGATTCAGTGTTATGTGGTAAATTTTGTCTTCAATCTCTTAACCCATATACTTCCTGTTTTGGCTCTTTGATTGTGGTCTTTTTAACACTTGGGAGGTTTTTTTCTGGTTGTGCTACTAATTCTAGATGGTGATGTTGCTCATAGCCCTTTCACAGATTTTATTGCACTTTGACTGTTTTCAATTAAGCATTTTATATATTTTGCAAGGAATTATTAATTTTATTTCGGATCAGATGTTAATGGAGCAGAAAAGCCTGTTCTGGGTGAAATTTGTGTACCTAATGTTGTGTCTCCTTTGTTTTTGGTTTGGATTTTTTTGTGTTCTTGAGATGAGAAATGATAAACAGCAGATGCTACGTCTCTGCAGCTAAAATATGCCAAACCTTATGACAGGAATTCGGGAATCGGTACCATGGGCAAATCTGTATTTTGTTTTTGTGTGTAAATTGGCAATAATTTGAAAACCAATAATCTTATCCACATAGCCATAGAGGGTGGTCTTTTTAAAAGGGCGATCATTTCATAAGGTATCCTGATTCAGTGTGGGTCTGTTTTACAGCAAGGGCTTCCTGTGGTCCTGCAGTACATTCATCTTTTAATATTGATTTATGCTTCCCACTAGATCATGCAGCAAAGTTACACACTTTGAATTGAAGGTCAAAGCTGCATTGTCCTGTTTGGCACAGATAAAAGCACATGCTGGCAGCATTTAAATCCTTGCCACTTTCTCACAGGGGAATGATACAGCCAGCCAGAGTGCATAATATTTTATCTGGGCAAGATATATATCACTGTGATTTATTTTTGCTGTTATACCATTTTGGGGCTGTTGTTGCTGAAGTAAGGTTTTTGTTTTAAGTACGGAATGTACAGTTTCATAAATTAACATCGCGCTCTGGATCTTGATACAGATATGGACAAACCGGTACAGGAAAAACCTTCACCATGGAAGGCGAAAGATCACAAAATGAGCAATATACCTGGGAAGAGGTGAGTTACAGAGAATTAGTCCCGTAATTTCCCCATCAACCCAAATTAAAAAAAAAAAGATTTACTGAGGATTTTTGTTCAAAGCTATCTGATAACTGTTAGCCAGTGCCATACTTTCACAGGACGTGGAAACGTGTGGCATAGAGTGGGGAATGTTCTTTACATCCCTACATCTTAAAGGAGCTTTTCTTTCCTCTTCTTCCACCCATTTTGTGGGCAGGAACTTCTTTATGGAAGATGTTGCTTAGAGAATGCTCAACAAGCGGGATGATACTTTCCATTGATTACACAATATACAATACCAAAAACTGATATGAATCCTGTCATTGTGTAAGGGGGTGGGAGGGGCTTCGCTTCTGAATAAATCCTGCCAATCAAGTTGAAGATAATGTTTTGCAAAACCCTGAAGCAATATGTGTAATGGACTTCCATCAATCTGAAGGTGAGGCGTAATAATTCACGCTGCCAGTCAAATTTAGAATGGATTAAGGAAGTGTCTCTGAAAGAGCACACGTAGTGACAATTTAATTAAATTGATGGCGGTGGAGTTTTTTTTCATCAGGTGAGAATCTGAGAGCATCTGCTCTTAGAGCAGGAAAAGATATTCATTTGTTTATGCCAGATGAACTGCAACATCAAGTGTTTCAATCTAGTTGCCAAGTAGATTTGAGTAACTTACTATGAGAGACTAAAAGTCAAATAATGGCACTGCCTTAGAACACCTGAGTTTCTCTTCCTCCAGGTGACTGGTTGTTTTTGCTTTGTAGCCTCAAATAAGATGCAACGGGATTATTTAAAAGGTTTTAGGTTAAAATTGTAAAATTGTTACACGAAGGATGTGGAACTCTGCAATTCAATTTAATAAAAATTTGCGACTGATCTTGTGTGTTTGTTTATTTTGCAAATGTTTCTTTGGATTCAGGATTGCAAAAGGAGAACTGTAGCAATTAACGCTAATTTTGATCCCAATAGTTTCCAGAAACATGATAATATTAACGTGTTATCCCAAGCACAAGCTTGAACAGATTCCGCCACCAAACATGATTACTACTGTAATCTAGTGTTTACTACTGTAAACACCAAACATGATGAGCTACTGTTTAAATATTCACAAAATTGGAGACTACGCTAATAAAATGTCATCATTATTTTGTAACCTGCCAAGTAATTTTATTTATTTAAAAGGATCCTTTGGCAGGTGTTATCCCACGTACCCTGCATCAGATCTTTGAGAAACTTGCAATACAAGGTACAGAATTCTCTGTGAAAGTCTCTTTGTTGGAAATCTATAATGAAGAACTATTTGACCTTCTGAGCCCTTCCCCTGATGTCAGTGAGAGGCTGCAGATGTTTGATGATCCCCGTAATAAGGTACCTGTCACTGATTTAGTAATTGATTTATTTTGGAAAAACTGCAGGCGTGTTTATTATTCCAGAATTTGTTCCAGAATTCAGAACTGGTTGGGTGAAATAATATTTTTCCCTTTCCTTGTGGCACGGTAGAGGGGTGTGATAATCAAAGGCCTCGAAGAGATTTCTGTCCATAACAAAGATGAAGTTTACCAGATCCTGGAGAGAGGAGCAGCAAAGAGGAGAACAGCTGCGACCCTCATGAATGCATACTCCAGGTACAGCTGCATCTTATTTGAAGAACTGGTAGCATTAAAATATTATACATTTAAGGCACTGTGTTAAATGAATGCTTGAGATTCAGCCCTTCAGCACATAACTGATTTTTTTTTTTAAAGAAATCTGTGAGCATTCTTCTTCCTGTTGCTTGTTTCTGTAATTGTTGACACTGATTTTGGAGTTTAAATGCTAGGATAACATATGACATCATCAGCCTGGTGTGTTTCTTTTTCTTCCCTCCTCCTATACACTCGTGTACAAAGGCACAGTCTTGACTTGTGGCGAGACATTCTATGAGGCAAAGTTTCCGAAGCTATTTTAGCCAGATCTTATTGAAACAAAAACTGCAAGCTTTTCACAGAACGCTGCAATGGGACTTTTCTCAATATATTTTAATATAATCTAAACTTTTTTTAATATGGACCCCTGTCCCATAATATGTAGATAAACATATGATGACCCCCAGAAAGTTTGGTGGCAACCTTGCCTTGTCTGAAACTGAACCTTCAGGATTGGGAAGATCTGTGCAGTGCTGGGTTAGTTAAATTAGTGAGGGTTTTTTCTTTGCCCGAGATTAAGCAACAAGATTTATTTATAGCATCCGCAGTTTGCCAATAGTGCTTATTTACCTGGACTTGATGTTTGATTTCATTAGCTGGAACATTTATTGAATAGTACATTAAATGATTCATTAAAATGTGGTTAAACATGTCTTTCTGGTTTATTCCAGTCGTTCCCATTCAGTGTTTTCCATTACAATCCATATGAAGGAGACAATACTTGATGGCGAGGAGCTAGTGAAGATTGGCAAACTGAATTTGGTAAGTGTGGGGTTTTATAATAATGCTTGCATTTAACATAGTTGAGACGTCTCAAACCACTTCACAGAATATAGTGTAAAGTCTAGTGACTGTGTTGTGGGGGAAACACGGCAGCCAGTTGCGAACATTTGTGGGTTGAGTGACCACATTATTATTATTTTTACTGGGATTATTACTCTCTGGAAAATGATCCGCAAATCGACTAACAATCAGGTTTTACTAAGGCTTATACATCTGGCAGTGTAGTGCTGCTTCTGGTCTTGTGATTGATCATATTTACCTTGTCGTTAACCTTCGGGTGTAATATTTCCACTGAGTTGTTTATTCAACATTAATATCCGTTTTAAATATAATATTTCTGAAACTTGAACCATTGAAATGACCCTTTTATATTTCTAATAATAAGGGAAAACTGTTGCTTCTCAAACCCTTGCCCTCAAGCTTCAAACTCTCTGGCTGTTGTCCCTATCCAAATCTGCACTTCCTCTCAGAGGTGCTCAAATGCAATGTTGTCAGTGACACTACTTCCAGTCAAAGTCTCCGATCTGGTCCCCGTCTGCACACAGCACTGAGACACTGGACAAAGTCATGAATTACACCATACCTGTCCCATCAGAATACCCTATTACAGTACAGTATTACCAAACTAAATCCATACTGAAGTCCCACGCTGTACTGTTTCATCTGCATTTTATTTATTCTGCACAGGTGGATCTGGCTGGAAGTGAGAACATTGGACGATCTGGAGCTGTCGATAAAAGAGCACGTGAAGCCGGTAATATCAACCAGTCACTGCTGACCTTGGGCAGAGTCATCACTGCATTGGTGGAACGAACTCCTCACGTACCTTACAGGTGAGTTTTGCTGACTTGGACTTTGCCAGCCATGAACTCTTTTTGCACACATCTAGCATAAGACATTTAGAGTAAACTTAATGTGGTGTCCTGTAGCTCAGTGATTAGAGCACTCGCCTTACAAGCATGAGACCTGTATTCCAATCCAAGCAGGTCAGGGCGAAACCTTGGGCAAGTTTACTTACTCCACACGCCTAATAATAATCCCTCAAAAAAAATACAATAATAAAATTGGTAATTTCAATCCAATGGTTGTTTGTGGGACACTGCTGTGCGCAATTGGCTGCTGCGTTTCACCAACAAATACATAATGAATTCACTTTACAGTATATTCTGTGAAGCGCTTTGAGACGTCTAGAAGATGTGAAAAGCGCTAAGTCAAAATGCAAGGATTATTATTATTCTAAATGTTCCCAAATGACAGAGGTAAGAGTACAGTTAATACAGGAATATGGATCTGGAGCATTACTCTCCAGTATTTTTGACACATTTACGTGCCATTAAACTGAATTGCAATATCTGAAATGAACGTGGCTTTTCTTAAGAGTGACAGTTGGGGGCTCTTATGATTTCTGAAATCTTTTTGATTTTACTTGTCCGACAGAGAATCAAAGCTGACCAGAATTCTACAAGACTCTCTGGGCGGACGCACAAAAACCTCCATCATCGCCACAATTTCACCTGTTTCTATAAACATTGAGGTTAGTGCCAAATTAGAATGTTGAGCTAACTAGTAGAATGACAGCAGCATCTTGAATTTGTACAGTTGCCTTTGGTGTAAAATATTGTTGTTTTAACTGATGGCCATTTTTAGCCTGAAATTGTGTGTATAAATGCAGGTGATGAGCACTGCCTCAAGTTGAACAAACTTACTTTTGAATTCCAGGAAACTCTCAGCACCCTGGAATACGCTAGCCGGGCAAAGAACATCATGAACAAACCAGAAGTCAACCAGAAGCTCACCAAGAAGGCTCTGATTAAGGTATTCAACGTGCTGCTTTGGTTCAAGCGCTTTGAGATGTGAAAAGCGCTATATCAATGCAAGCATTATTATTATTATTGAATGAGTTTTTCTTCTTCACACTAAGGGCAGGTGGGAGGGTATGCAACGTCTTCTGATTCCCTTGCTTTAGAAAATTCTAACCATGGCAAAAGATGAACATTTCATGACTTCCTTGGTACTATACTGGACTTTTAGGGCTATTTTAGGGTCTTTACCGTAAACACAGTGCCCAAATTAACCTTAAATTTGGCAGATCTTTGTTGTAGTATTAATTGACATGATGTAAATGTATTTTAATTCAAAATAATGTAGATGGGTTGATTTTTAGACAGTACTGTATGAAAAATCCATCCCCATTGACCACCAAACCATTGTGCATATTTACTGCTAATCTACAATTATTTTTTCTTATTCTAGGAGTACACTGAAGAAATTGAAAGGCTCAAAAGGGATCTTACTTCAGCAAGGGAGAAAAATGGAGTGTACATTTCTTCAGAAAGCTATGAGTAAGCATTTGTATGCAGGTTATTACACAAGTTTCCATCAAAAGAACTTAAAACAACATCTTGCAGTTATATAGTGCCTTTCAAAAAGGAGTAGCTGCTCTTTCTTCATAAAGCTGCTTTCAACTCTTGACAGCGCTAATACTGCCAATTTTTTAACTTTTTGGCATATGTCGTCTTTGATACCTTGTGACGAGGAAGCTAGAATCTTTCTACCTTGTTGAGAAAACTGTATGAAGCTGTGAGACCAGTATGAGGAGGTCCCTAGGCCAGTCAGACCACCAGTAAGAACCTCAAAGCGGCTGCAGTGGGAAGAGAGCAGGGGGAAGGAATGTAAAATAATGCCTCAAAGAATTAAATTTAAAACTCGACGGGGAATAAGCTCAAAATATACTTAAAATATGGGCTGCTATAACTTTAAATCATACAGCTTGTGTCTGTGTTGTTGTGTCTCCCCATCCCCCACTCTCCCAGTACGCTTTTCCCATAGTATATGTTCACTGATGCCAAGTATAGCCATGTAAAGTCTTTTGTTTTGCCCTTTAATTTAGTTTCATTGCCATTAAGTGGGTGTGGCAGGAAAGTTGATTGTGGCTAAGAACTGCCTAAGCCAGTTATTTAATGGCTGGGTCTAATTGAAGATGGATGCTCCGATCCTTAAAGAGTACTATTTCTATAGGAACACTTCTGCATGATGTTTTTAATCTTAAAAAAGTCTCGAAGATTAATAGGCTCTGAATACTGTATTAAAAAAGCAGTCTTCTCCAAAGGCCTCCGACGGAGTAAATTAGTGATAGTGTGTAGAACAGAGTCTGTAGTTTGATTTTCAATCAACTTGGGTTTTAGGACATTGGAATTGACTTCAGGACTTCTGGGTTAGAAATGGGGACAAATCAACCGGTTCATGTTTATTAATAATAATAATCCTTGCATTTGGTAAAGTATCTCATCAAGTCTGAGCGCTTGAGTGGATTGTAAAGTGAATTGACTATTTTGTGGGAGAAACATGGCAGCCAAATGTGCATAGCAGTGTCCCACAAACAATTGTGGATTTAAGTGACCCATTTATTTATTTTTATGTTTCTGAATACAATCAATTTCTCCCCTCACCCCCCGTTCCACTAATGTTTTCCTTTCCCTCCATCTCCCTATCCCAAACCTTCTGTTGGAAGATTTGGGATATGTGTGTGGATAATGGGCAATGCTCCCTGTTCAGGTGCACATACAAGGCAGAAGCAGAGAGGTTAAATGTGACAAAGTACTGGTTGTGCAGATGGAACAATACCGTATCTAGAGCCTAGGAAGGAAGCAAAGAGTGAATAAAAACTGTGTGGTTAACACATGATTTATTTTATTTCCCTTTCCTCCTACTCTCCGCAACTCCATTTTGTGAATGAAGTTCAACGCAGAATAGTTCTAGTAGGCTAATGCTGCAATCATATTTCAGATCTTTTGCTTGCATTTTCTGGGTTCTCAACCATACCACTTAATTTTTTTTTAACCCCACATTTTAATCTCGTGCCCCGCCACTGAAACTAGCAACTTTGAGTTACAATAGACCTGTGATCCTAATTTGCCGCTGTCTGCATAGGAACAAAGTGCTCTGACATCTCTGGCTACCGGACTATGTAATGCATCTCATGGAGTATGTGCGCAGTTGGGCACTGTTTAAATATTTGATCTCAGACAGCTGGTGTTTGTTCAGGAGTAGAGTGATCCTATTACACATTAACTGGGTTTTTCTTTTAGGGCTATGCAGAGTAAACTGACTGCACAGGAAGAGTTTATTTCTGACTACGTGGAAAAGATTTCAGCTGTGGAGGAGGAGCTGAAACGGGTAAGGATGCTTAAGGTCAACACATGGGTCTTGTAATTGTCCACTACCAAAATACCATCCGTGTACAGGGCATTGGCTACAGATTTTGTACTTTTGCCCTACCAGAAAACAAATGCTAGAATAACATTTTGCCCCGAAATACAATATAGATTTACATTTTTATATATCGCGTCTTTCACTTCTGGAGGACGTTCATCAGTTGCTTCGGAATCCTGGCTTGAACACCGGTGGATTAGCTCACAGCGTATAAAGTAGTGTACAGATTAACTTTTTTTTTAATGATGTTTCCCACTATAATAGAAATCTTATCAAGCTCCCTATTGTATGATGCACAATCTATTATGCGTCCAGGAAGCGCAGTGACTATGCAACAGGGACACATAGTGGCTATGGTTGTCAACTACACACACTTTCTCAAATTACAGTATTTTGAATGTTTGAGGGAAATATTTCTTCCATATTTCTGCGGTTCCTTATGTTCATAGTTAACAACTGTTAGGCATTTTGTCGCGGAACATTTTAGCATAACTGATGCCAGTATTTCATGGGGCCAGGTGTCTTATGAGAAACATTTTAGATCGGTATTTTGAGAAATATGTCATTAAATGCCATTTGAATGGAATGATTTCTGTTCAATGTGGATTTAAAGTGTGAAGGGGTATTTAAAGCCATGGCTTAAGTGGGTAAATTAAAATAGTTCACACTTCAATCTCATGGCTCATTGGGTGCCATTTCTCTTTGTTTTCCTAGGTGAATGACTTATTTGTGGACAGCAAAAAAGAGTTTGGGGAATGTGTGACCCAGCTGCAAAACACAGAGCAGGAGCTTCAGGACACTGAGAAGGACTTGGTGAAGACCAAAGAGAAACTGGCTGAGGAGCAATTTGTCCTCCTTGCTCATGTTCAAACCGAGGAAAACCTCTATGGTACTGCCAATGAGGTAGGAAGGTTTTTCTTCTCTTATCATTCATTATAGGTGAGAGAACTGCTTCTTCTGCCATCTCCTCGATGGGAGGCATCAGTTCCTTTTGTAAACCCCTTTCGTGTCCTTAAAGGGGCGGTTATTCCTGAGGGTATTATTTCACTGTTGCCCTCTCTTCCCTAACCTGAATGATTGTGGATGAATTTGGACGGTGCGTGTAAATAGGTGATTGACACTGGAGGGTATCAAAGCTGAGCCCACTCCTGTTGTCACTTGATATTGCGCACTTTCCAGCAGGTGTCCCAGTAATCAGGATCTGGAGATGTTTCTCCCTCGTTTAGCACAATCAGAGTTCAATGGGTCAACCCCCCAACTAAGATCAACTGACTTAGAATGTACCTGTAATTCAATCTTGTTTGGATGGTGCCTCTATCCGTGAGGCGATATTAAAGTTTGATTACGTTGGTTCGATGCTCAAATGATGTGCTCATTGTTTGTTTGTTTCAGTTGCTGCAAAGTGTTCAAGACAGCACAAAGGATGTGTCTGGGCTCCATGCCAAGCTTGACCGAAAGAAGACTGTTGAAGTTCACAACTGCAAAGCACAGGAGAGCTTTGAGAAAAAGATGGGTGACCTATTCAATAAAATGCAGCAGAAAATGGATGAAAACCATGCAAAACAGCAGGGAATGCTAGATTTCTGCAGCAAATCTGTTGGTGGGTTTTGGTCCTATTTTTGAACAAAAATGTGAACATGACAACAATGACAATAGATTATATGCCATTATTAACCATTATTATTAACCATTTCTAAGATTTCTTAATTTAAAACCTTAAAATATACTTCCCCTTCGCTTTTTATTTTATTAACCTACAAAGCTCCTTATTTCATTGGATGTAGTGCTTTGCCATGTCAAGTCGCTTTACAGATGTCCTGTAAAGTGATGTGACTTTTTGGGGGGGCAAATGCACGTTAACTCCTGCAGCTTGATTAAGAAGCAGGCAGCAAATTGCATCTAATTGATTTTTTTTAAAATGGCAGACGATTAAAAACAAAACTAGTTCGCTTTATCAATTGCAGCAAGTGCTTTTGAATTCCAGATTGTTCCACCTTTTTCAAACAATGGTGGGATAGCAAAGCTTCACAATGACCACCATTTTAGTTTTTTCTTCCATTGCTCCGATTATGTTGTACTGCACATTCTAGGGATGTCACCGGAAAGCAAGTGGTATTAACCAACTGTATTTATTTACCTTCTACTTATCAAAAGGTATTTAAGTTCATGTCAAGATTTACAGATTTGTTTGAAGTCCATGAACTTGGCCTGTAAAATAGAAATCCAGGAATGGAGTATTAATATTTCCATAAACTACTGAGTGTTTGGTTGGGGTGAGAATCTCTATTGATCACCGATGGCCTCTAGTGGAAATGTTTGGTGGTGCCACATTGCTGTAGCATAAGTCTTGTGAAACACTTGAATGAAGGTGATGGTAATACTATAATAAGAATCCTTGCATTTGATATATTCTTCAAGACATCTCAAAGCGCTTCGCAGAATGCACTTTAAAGTGAATTGACTGTATAATTTGTGGGCCAAATGCACTTATATTGAGATGCAAGGCCAGCTTGACTGCTTTTTAAAAAAAAAATGTTTTATGACAGCATTCTTAACCCACCAACCAAGCAAGCCTCTTTATCTTTCTTTTAGGTGATCTCTTGAGTGCAAACGCTGGTGCACTTGGTGCCATGACATCTACAGTGGTCACTTCTTTTGCCTCCGTCAAGGAAATAGTTTGCTCAGAGGTCTCGCGGAGTCTCCATGAAATGCTCAAACAGGAGTCACTCACTGAACATTCAGTCAATGACGTGCAGAGGATCATGGTAAATTCGCACAGAGTTACATCCAGAATCCAACAAGAATCCAACTGAGGATTTCCTCTTCACTAGACTTGTCACTAAGATTTTCCAATACCTAAGAATTTTGCCTTTGATACAGTGCCTATCGCGTCTCAAATCGCTTCACCGGCTAGTGAGTTCTATAAAGTGATTGTATTGCGTGGACAAATGCATTGCTGATATTTGCAGTTTCACAACAGGCAGACAATGTGGTGCATCTGATCTGTTTACAATTGAGCAAGTACTTTTTGAATTGTAGGTTATTCCACCTTTCAAACAATGGTGGGATACCAACGGTTCAGATTGGCTGTCACTTTACCTTGTTTCATGCCTCCGACATTGGTGAAATTGTGATGTGTGCTGAAAGATTCAGATTTAGCTTTGAGAATAATTTTATAGTCCAGGTCAAACAGTACAAGGCCGAGCTTTCGCTTTGGTAAGGTAGGCCTCCACAAATCCAACTGCAGATGCCCCGCTTTTGAATGAGGAACATTTTATATTCTTTCACCAAATGTTAATGTTGTGAGGGTGTTACCTGCTCTCAAATCCTCAAAGCAAAGCCGTGTTGTACAATAACTATAAGGTCATGGTAGATTTATAGGTTCACCTGGAAGGAATACTTAAAATATACTCATTTAAATTTGGTAACTTAAATTTTTGAACATTGCCTTGGAAGATTGTATCTGGGTTCAACGCTAAAAATGTAATAGTGGAGAAAACCTCCATATTCTTGTGTTCTTACTTTCTTCGTTTTGTGGTATGAAGCTGGACTGGACAATACCTTTTATGGTGCTTCTAATTACCGTGCCGTTAAGATGTTTGTTTTTAAAATATACTGACATGCATGGGTCTGTTCATTAACTATTAACGTTGGGTATTATAGAGCGAAGCTATTATCTAGTGGCCAGAGCAGGTAAAGAGATGCTGGGTGAACTACAAATGTTTGTTTGTCCCTTGGGTGGGCTAATCCCGTACCATTCAATTTGTGATAATACAATAGTCATGATTGTATTCTCTGTTTGTTTAAGCATTTAACTCTGTTTAGACTTCAGGGGGCAAAGAATTTGGGAGCTCTTTCTGTCAGTAGAAAGAGTGGGTCAATTGGTTCTTTTAATTGACCTGATCAGCCATGTCGGCAATGAAGTGACTGCATTTAGTCATTCTTTCTCTCTTTAAAATGATGAATCTCCCCACCTACCCACATGCACATTTTCCACAAGGATAGACATGGATCATTTTACCAATCAACCCTGTAAATAAATAAAATTCCCTTTTCCTCATTTTCTGGATACGTTACTGACAGTAAATGTTTGTGAACAGAGTTCTGGCTCTTAAGCACTGAAACTTTTAATATGTAATGTTGCATCAGAATTGCGCAAAGATCAAATTATTGAAACATAGGCAGGATTTTTGAGGAAGGGGTCCACTTTCTGATTGTGGCTGACCTTTATCTGATGAAGCCACTTTTTTGAGTGAAGAAGTGTTTCAAACTAGTAATCCTTTATTGTAGAGTTTGGATCTGCGTACTGTACATTATATTCTGGGTTTATGTTTATTTGATGCGGGGTGGGGAGCTCACTGGCTTTTTTTTGGACAGTCTTGGGGAAGCTAAATTGATGTTTTTTTTATTTTTAGGAAGTACACAAAGTGGAAATGGAAAAAGCTCTTAAGAAGAATTTGCTCCCACTCATCGCCTCTGTATATGAATTGAACAAGTCTCTAAAAGTCACGTTGCAGAGCCACTGTGGCTTAGCCACAAAGGTTACTAATGTTTCCATTCTTGCGTAGCTATCCAATGACATGCTAAATTTGTGTAAGTTACTTTGAGCTACTGCACTTAGCTTTAATAAATCTTTGGAAATGGCCAACCCATTTCAAAGGTGTCTGCTTATAAACCATTATGAAGATGAAAGTTCAAACCTGTATATTTATTAGATAACAAACTATATGGCGGTACCGTAATATAACAATCTTGCATTACGCCACTTTTTAATAAAATAAATGCTATTTATTGTTTAAAAAAAAGAACTGTGCTGGATATGGGTCCTAATCCTGGTTATACATTTCGCCTGAATCAGTTGACGTTCAAATTGTTTCAGGTGGAAACTATGAAAGATGAGATGAGCGAGTTTTTTGGAGAGCAAAATGAGACGCTGAGCAAACTGCAGGAAACCACTTGTGATGCTTTGGGTGTCATTCAGACTCAGAATCAAAAGCTGAATCAAGAGCTTCAGAAAGCTCAGCAGGACCAAATCCAGGTCAGTTTTGACACGACAGCTCTAACTAAACACTTATTTCCACTTTGAAAAATAATAATAATAATTTTTTATTCAATAATGTTTTCAACTTTTTTGGATGCAGGGAGTCTCCAGTATAATTGCCAGCCTACAGAGCCAGCTCGCTTTGTTAACTCAGCAAACCCAGAAGAACTTTGGTTGCGTTCTAACGCAAAATGGAAACATACACAACTCATTAGCTAAGATCCGGGATGATGTGCAGCTGTAAGTGATGGTGCATTTTCACTTCTTTGTACTTTACCTTGGATCATACTTGGTTGCAATTTATAAATTAACCTTATAAATGAGTCGGTTACGGGAAACAGAAACAGGGAAAAGTCACTTATGGGGGTTAGGGCAGGTTAATGGGACTGCTTTTGAGGGAACTGATGCAGACATGATGGGACAAATGGCCTTCTTCTATGCCATAAATATCTATGGTTCTAAAGTAGGCTTGCTTGCTGCGGTGATACAAAATTCACGTGTAAATTTTTATTATTTTCATCTTCCAGGCAATCTGCAAAAGCTATAGAAAGTACAGCTGCTCACCAGGACAAATTTATCCACTCTGCAGACAGCTACGCCAGTGAGTTGGGGCAAATGTTCAGTGCTGGGATACAAACGGTAGACCAGTCAAATGTCCAGTGTGAGAAGCTCAGTTCCAATATGCAAGTTCTTTGCCAAGAGAGTCTTCATTGGTGTGATTCTACAAGTAACGTCATTGAGTCCTTCAGGCAAGAACAGATGTCGTTTCTTGTGAATGGCAAGAGAAGATTTAAGGACTTTGAGCAGGTAAGGGTTGATAACTGGTCATAATAATAATAATCCTTGCATTTGATATAGCACTTTTCATGTTCTTCTAGACTTCTCAATGCACTTCGCATTGCCTGTATTTGTGAATTGCCTGTATTTGTAGGCAAAATACAGCAGTATCCCACAAACAGTTATGGATTGAAAATGACCAGTTTATTTTCTGGAATTGAACCCAGGTCTCTCGCTTTTAAGGCGCATGCTCTAACCACTGAGCTACATTATAATAGAATTACATTCTCGGGCTGTTGTGTATGGGAGGGGAAGAAGACTGATCACTTTCTAATATAGTTAATCAACTCGATTATTCCATTAAGTTGCTGGATGTTTTACTTTTTTGGGAGAGTGGACAAAATAACAGCTCTACTTTGTGGTTTTGGAGGAGACTGACCACACCTATGAGCATTGCCTGTTTCTGTTTATGTAGATTTGTTAATCAATCTTCAGTGCACTATGGATAAGTAACTAATTCTAGAGCAATGCTGTCATTGTAATGGGAAGAGTAATAACTGATTTTGATCTAGTGGATGCTCTGTGTAGTATCTCTCTGTATAATAATTGAGAATAAACTTGTTACACAAATTAATTAGTTTTGTAAACGCTTCAATAAATGTACAACATCATTTTTGATAATCTCAGAAAAGCATCCGGAATTAGAAACATACAGGTAACAACAATTACAAGTTGGAAACTTTTTCGGAGAGGCTGGACGTTTTGCAATTCACATGTGCACTTTCAGAAAATACAGTATATATATATATATATATGTGTACTTTAGTGAAATTACATTTTAGGATCAATTTGAATTACATGTCTTCTTCATGGCGGTCAATGAAATTGTACACAAATTTCGATGGTCTTTTCACTTTCTTGTGCCCTGAACAAACCTAATTTTCATTAAGATTGGAAACATTTTTATATCCTAACCCCGTTCTTGATGGTTTTGATGATCAATGCAGCATATTTTGAGTAGGTTTCATTTACAATGCTATTAAATCCCTCCAAAAGTAGGCCTGATTTATAATGTCATTGATGTCTCTTTAAATAATAATCTCACCTGTTGTTTAGGATCTTAATAAGAATTGTGACTCACTGGTCACCGGGGTTGAAAGAGAACTAAAAGGACATCATGGAGCCGAGGAAAGTGCACTGTCCAGTTTACTTGAACAAGTCAACAGTGATCAAGTGGAGATGAGCCTACGGTTAAATGGATTAAGTGAACAAGCTCAGGCAGGGCTCAAACATGTCTGTTCCTTCCTCACTAAAGAACTGAAAGAAGACCTTCCTACAGGTAAGGTTCATCAGTAAAGGAAATGGCTATTAATGTACATGATGTATAATAATTCAAAAACTTGCTATTCAACATCAATGCAGAGAAAATAAATTGTAGACATAATATCACAATAAAGCGATGTGACTGGAACTATAAACATTGGTGGTTCCATTTTTGTGTATTTGTTTTGATTTACTCCAGAATAAATGTGGAATTGGGTCGAGTTTGCTTTGAATAATAATAGTAGTCCTTGCATTTGACATAGCGCCTTATAAAGTCTTTGAGACGTCTCAAAGCACTTCATGGAATATACTGTAAAGGGGAATTGACTGTATATTTTGTGGGCAAAAACCTGGCAGCCAATTGCGCACAGAAGTGCACAAAAAATCGGGGATTGAAGTGGCTGGTATTATTAAATTTTTTGATGGAATTATTACTCACAGAAAAACGATCCACCAATTGACTAACAACCGAGTTCTTATTTAATGCTTGGTAAGTGGGTGTGTGGGGTAAGGAAACTTGCCCAAAATGTCATCCTACTGGGAATTGAATCCAGGTCTCTCGTTTGATACACTGTACTATAAAAATTCTCTATCCCAAGTTTTGATAGCTGTACTTTTGGTTTCAGGAATTACTCCAAAACGAAGAAAATATAGCTACTCCGAAGTGCTCCACAAAACAGAGCCACGTGACTTCTTGATTGGTCAATTCAGGAAGCAGCAGCAGCAAGAGGAACCCTGTATAACGTTGGATACTCTTCCATTTGTCCCAGAAGAACCAGATCATGAACAGGTAAGTGTTTTTTTTTTAAAAAAAACAACCTCTTTTTATTATGTGATGCCTTGATTTAACTATTTCATGAATGCCCAAATCATGCGGAAATCTACACTGGGTAAAGATAGCTCCTGCGAAGTACCACAAAACGAAACACTGATCTGAGCTTGGATGCTATGGCTATCTTAGAGACTGAGCTAGGCTTTGTGCCTACTTCGGAATACAATGGAGTGACTGCTGGTGGAAAGTTTGTCTTGAGTTCTTGTATTGTAGACTGGACGAGGACATAATTAGTTTAAATTCTGATGCCCCCCTACCAGCCCCCCACCCCCCCCAAAAAAAACGGATTCATCCCTGGGTTCATACGTGCAGAATGGATCGAGATACTATAGGAGTCTTGGTTCTTGGAAGGAAAATTGGCAGAAGAGTCGTCTTCAAAGAAAGTTGTGCGTATTTTGCATTGGATTGTTGTTGTCCATTTTGTGCATAGTTAAAGTAGCCTGAGCTTCTAAACCACACAATTCTGTCTTCCTAAAGTGCATACCTTTATTTAAAGACCCGTTATTTTGGGAAGGAGATGTTGTAGTTAAATATCGATATCGCTAAATATTTTAGATATGTGTGAATGTTTTTATTCTCTTGGGGGATTTGCTAGCTTTTGTCTCGTGAAATGTGACAATATCATCCTTCCTACAGATTCACACTTATCAGGACGTGCTAGAGGAGGATCAAGGGAGCATTGAAGGGGACAGTGTTGCCAGTAGTACCAGTGAGAAAGAGATGAACAACATCTATTGCGGTGATGGTAGTGTCCCATTCTTTCAGGTAAACCTTTGGAAAAATTCCTTGTGAAATGAACTGAGCAATACACCAGTGTGAAGGAGCGAGAACCTAGAAGTAAAAATAACCCATATGATAAATGAGTAACAGGTTATGCAGTACCACAACCTGTTATTCATTTATCATATGGATAGCGAAGGCTTAAAAGGGGAGGGGAGAACAATTCCTCAAACCACAAACTTACAATATTCTACATAGAAAGGTTGACGTGAACTTGGGGTCTAATCTGATCACTTTCACACCCTCCTTTTTTGAATCACTGGAAGGAAACCTAACAGTCATTTTTTTTACTTTGTCTGAAATAATTAGAACTGCGATAATGTACATGGAGAAACCTCTGCCCCTCTCACTCTTTTCTCTCAGCCCCTACTCCCAAGCTGGAGGCACTTTGATTCATAGATTTGTTGCTAAATGCCCATCTTTCTGTGAGTCTGTAGCAGCTTATTTCAAAGGTTTATTATCATAAGCATCTAGATCTTGCAACAAAGCCAACAAACGCTGGAGTAATACCAGCGTTTGCACTAAACTGAAACCTGATTTTTCTGTGATTTTCTGCAATGGAAAATGGTTGATCGCAGGGGAAAAAAATGTTAATGCAGTGTTTAGGAAATCAACTTTCTGCATGTCCAGTTTTGTCAATTCACTTTTTAATTTTATTTTACATTTTTAGCGCAAGAAAGGCAACAGAAAGGAAAAAGAAAACAAAACAAACCTCAGCATTGACAAAGTGATCCTGGATTTCTCATCCTCAAAATCAAAGTTGCCTCTTAGAATTCAGAACTAACATCTTTGTAATTCCAATAGTAACTGTTGTTTTCTAGGTCACTTTTAAGCTATGGTGTATTTGCTGTCTCTGTTCTTTATTTTTCACTGCCGTCTCTTTCCTTCCTCTTTTCTGGGGATGCTAATATATGTGTTTGTGTGGTAACACGGGTGCTTTGTGATACCTTGCTCACTGATTAAACAGTGACTGTCGGCAGACTGTTTGATTGGGGTGGGGTTCATAATTCTGACTTCAACACTCCACACCGACTGGTTTCTGACTGGAATCTATATTTATCAAAGATATATTCCTCGGTGTGTGTTGTCTCCAAGATGAGGTCATTGTTGCAAACATTGCAAGCTGCCATAGCTGAAACCTGCTGGCTGCACAAAGGTTAAAATTGTCATTTTGCTACAGAAAGTGTCTTCAAATACTGCCTTTGAATAATTTCAAGTGTGTTATTTTGGAATATTGTTCCATCCTTTGTGTACATTAATCTTTCAAGACTTCCCAATCCAGAATGTATAATGTATTACTGGATAGCTTAATATCTTTATAAGCTTTTGTCTTAAGTATATTAAAAAAAACTTTAAGCTGTCATTGTATTTCTAACATGCTTGATGGCAGTTGTGTATAGTTTTTCCCTCCATTGTGGTTGTTTTTTTAAAAAAAAAGATTCCCAATACAGGTTCTTAAAAGTCATGTAAGAGCATACATTGTTGCTCAGACGGTGGAATTTCTGCTCCACTAAAATTACATTAACTATTAACTTTTTTATGTTAAATGTGCAACGAATAAAATACCTGATGTGATTCAAAGCTTTTGTTGATGCATTTTACTTGGCTTGGAAAGTTAATCTGAGGTTACCGAGGAGCATTTTAACTGTAAAACCATTGCAAAATGAGCAAATTGAATCCACCTGGGACTGTGGAACAACTAAGGTTTCTCAGTAGCTTGCCACAAGATTAACCAGTTACCTTTCCACTTGGGAATATGAATCGTGGAGAAAAAACTGTTCTTGTAATAGTCATTTTAATATGTTGATTATTTCAAACTTATTAACTTGCAAAGTTGGGTATCAGAGAGTGATATGATGAATCTGTTTACACCCCCTTCCCCTTAAGCAGATGCTTTCATTGTCCAAATCTTTAATCAGACTCAGTTGCTCTTGGTTTTCTGCTCCTGTGAATCAAAACATTCCTCATTTCTCTGCTTACAATCATATGTGGGTCCAGATCTGAATGCATGACTACTTTGTTTTACAGCGATGCATGCAGAGACAAAGCCTTGGAGGTTAATAGAGATACTAACTACTGTGTTAAGGATATTATCCTTGGAAGAGCCAATGTGGTGTCTGAATTCCACAGCGTGATTATATATTGCCATTTCTCTTTTATCTGCTTTGTATGGACTTTACACTGAATGGAAACTATTATACTGTATTAGGTGTAAATAGTCTTATTGGTACTAGGTAGATATACTGAACTGTCAATTCATTCAAATGGGATTTTTAAAATAAAAATCAACTTGAATGTATAGAGCTAACTAATGCACCATGTAAATCTATCATGAATTTAATAGGACTTCTCATGGTATATTCAGTGAGAGGAAATAATCCAATGAAACATGCTTAAAACCTGTCCCCAGCTCGGAGTCAGGCTCTGCCACTGCTGAGCGTTCTGGGACATGACCCTGCGTGGAGGGCAAGTTGTTCAATTGGCTATTCTGCATGAATTGCAGCTACAATGTGGGATATTACAAACATAAGTTTATTATTTATAAAGCAACAGTAGAATATATTACAGGTGTTTATGAAATGCATGATCTGCCAAAAATACATGGTTTAGCAGAACTAATTTTGCATTAACCACATAGTGTGTGTGAAGCAGAACAAACATTAATAAAATGGGAAGAAGGAAAAACGCACTTAAATTGATGGGATGGAAAGTCCACTCTAAAGCTGTGAACCTGAATTGAACTTTCATCAAGATCACTGTGTTTCCAAGTATATATATTTTTTAATTATAATCCGTGCATTTGATGTAGTAACTTATCACATCTTTGAGATGTCTCAAAGCGCTTCAGAAGATGTACTTTGAATTGAATTGACTGCATATTTGTGGGTGAAACACTGCAACCAATTGCGCACAGCAGTGTCCCACAAACAGTCCTAAATTGAAATGATCAGTTTTTAAATAATGGTTTTTGAGGGATTATTATCAGGCATGTAGTTACTCTACAAGAAACTTGTCCAAGGTTTCGCCCAGCTGGAAAGTGAACCCAAGTCTCTCACTTGTAAGGCGAGTGCTCTAACCACTGAGCGACAAAGCTTCTACAAAGCTCACCCAACCACAACTTTCTCCCTTGTAAATAAATCAATGCTATGTTATCAATAGCAAAACGAGGATAACATGTGTCAATTTATATGTATTTGATGTTTGCAGCCACTAAGAGAGACGCCAGCCACGCGATTTGCTTGGTCAGATTTCTTGGTTAACTATTGATCTACTTGTATTTGCCTGTCAAACTAACAGAGATGCATCTAATCTTCCAAACTTTAACCAAAACAGCAACGTTTCTTCTGATGACCTCTGTGTGTTGATGGAAAGGCATTGATTTGTGCAGACGATCCACTTAGGATTTAAAATGGATCATTTTCCTCCAAATAAAACGAATGTTTGTCTGTTTTATCTTCTAATAATCACACTGAGGTACAAGCCATTGATACCACAGGAACCGTCAGGTGCGAATTAGAACAACTTGTTGTTTGTCAAGTTACAATTCCTTTTTTTAAAAACAAAACCATAAGGTTTCGAGTTAATTTCCATTTCCATAATTACTTCTAGATAATCTTGCCAGAAATTATCATTGCTAATTTATATTTATTACCATTAAAAAGTCTAGAGTTATTCCATATTTCCAATCATTGATCATTTATTAACTACTATTTCTCAGTCGCTACTTAATTTACTACAAAAGATTTGAACTGAATGAGTGTCCCTGTCCCCTTCTCCCATAGCCAGATACTCTTTAACGCTCACTGTCTGAGCTCAAGTTTACTCGAGTAAAAAGAATTTGAAGGTAAAGCAATCTGTGTCCATTCAGAAAAGGAAGTAAATAGAAAGAAAATATTTTATGGGCATTTCCTTTCGAAATTCCCATAACAAATAATTTAGGGTTACTCCTAAAGATTTCTGCTCCAATTACACTGAACTTTGCATGGAGCTGTCCCATGGAAAAGATTTACCCCCTTGTTAGTTAATTGCTATATTACACTGTTAGAATACCATATTGACTTTGGGACTTTGGGGAATTTATTGGGGACAGCAGCACTGAAATTATAATACTCTTTGCGTTTGTTCTGTTCTTGTAAAGAAGATCTTATCGAGATGAGATTTAGGAAACGGTCATTATTTTTACCCCCCACGTTAGCGGTTATGAATAACCATCGAGAAGAAGCAAATGTATTGTAGTGAAAAACACTCGTGACAGTTTTCCGTGATTATATTTAAGATCTCTTTGGGCAGTTTGTGGCGAGCGCATGATGTTAAAACTGTCTTTATTTATTTTTCCACCCAAATCAAAGATCAATAACAAAGGTTAACGTTAGAGATCTCACTGATTCTGAGCCCCACAAAAATATGAATTTAAGATATGTCGGCGTTTTGATGTAAAGGGTGCTATCGATTTGTCTTAACTATTTATTTAACTTCCATTGATTTTGTTGTGGAAGTGGAACAGGTATAATTTTAAAATACGTGTAAATACGTATAGATTTACACGTATTTTAAATACGTGTAAATCTGTATGTGTTGATAAATCTGTAATGAATGTGATTTGTGTTTTTTTTGGAGGGGTGAGGGGGGGTTGCTTTACGATTTATTATTTTGCTAGGATTCTCTCAAGCAAATGCTTGAGCCTTAACATTTGTATAATTGTGGATCTTCGTGTTTTACAACGCTTTATATGTTATATGGTCCTTGTACTCTTTCATTCAGACGAGATTACATTTATCTTTAAGAGGCTGATACAAGCTCGTTCAAACACCAGCGTGTTTTACCAGTGGCGCCGATCTGCCGTCCAACGTTTGGGCGATTTGGGATCTTCAACCAGGAATATGTCCTCCAGTCTTTGAAATGAAAAGGCTTCAATGTCATTTATTTTTATCTGTCCAGAGCAGTTATAGAGGTGAGACACCATTATGGCGCCAAAGGGAAAATCACTGGAAAAATAACAACGTTCAAGGTACTTACCCCAGAGGGTACTTCAAAGCCTTTCTTTTTTTAAAAAAAAATTCTTTAAAAAAAGCACAAATTTCGGCAAAAGAGACACCCGTGAGTTGGCTTCTATTTGTATCATGGGAACTCAAAAGTGGTCACTTCTGAAAACTGTTTATTTGAAGACTAGTTTAATCCCTGACTGATCTCAAACGAAGCCATCACAGCGTTTAATAAATAGATCCCTCCCAGTCCAACCCCCAGTGTTGGTTTAGCCTCATTAATGGACTTTCTCGACACCAGGAAAAATTCAGATCATTTATATATATATATATCTATATAAAAAAAATCTGCTGTGTTTTCAAACTCCCAAAGCAACATTAACTGGTGTGGTGCGGCAGCGGAGTTGTGGAAAACCACTAACATCCACACACGAGTCTGATTTTCACTCTTTGCAGACCGATGCTCCCCAGAAAGTGACTCCCTTTACAGGGACACTGTTATCAACGTAATAAACCAACGTGTTCGGCGATTGTGCGGTTCAGAAAAAAACGTTCAGTAACAATCAACTTCTAATTTTTTGGGGGAAATGACTACATGTGGTCAGTGTTATTCCTGGTGACGGGCACCGAATCATGACACAGTTTGCGTTCGACTTCCAATTCAATAGCAATTTCTGCCTGTGAGGTATGGTTATTCTCTCCGAGTTGATCTGACCTGTTTAGACCGCTGCTGACACTCAGACATCTGACTGAATTCCTGTGAGAGGCTTGAAAATCAGTGATGTCTAGATAAGTCTAGTCCTGTTGTTTCTAACCTTCCCCTCCCTCTCCCCCCTTACCCTCTTTTCCCCCTTTCTCCCCTAGTCCCACTTCCATGACTGATTGTGGGACACTGCTGTGCGCAATTTGGCTGCCGCGTTTCGCCCACTAATATACAGTTACTTTTCCTACTGTTCTTCATCCTGCCCTGATCCTTCCCACCCTGCTCTTGTCCTACCTGACTGTACAGCGCCTTGGGACGTCCTCTCGACGTGAAAGGCGCTATATAAATGTAAGTTTTGTTTGTTTGTTTGTTCTTCGTCCAACATCCACATACTAGCGCTTTACCAGCAGGGGTCACTGGGTTGAGCGCAGTTTAGTGCTCAGTAACTTTACCCTCCCTGGCTTGAGGCCAGCAGTATCTAGGCATCAGCTGAGATCAGTCAGTATCAGTTACGCTCTCTCTCGGTACAACTCAATCGCTCCCAAATCGGACCCTTGTGGTCGCATGCTTCAGTTGACCTTGATTCATCAACACTTCTTCTCGTTTCTGTTTCTCTCCAGCTACTGAGCTGGGGTCCATTCAAAAAATTCGCATTGTACGTGTTCACATCCTAACAAGAAACAAGCCGGCGGTTGAACATCCAGTGCGTATTTATATCAACAGAAAATGTAGCAAAACACGATTTTTATTATAAGAAAACAATCCAGTTTTTATCATGTCCTTTAACACTGCTGTGTCGGCATTTTCTCCATGAGATATGAATATTGATCCCGTGGTTTCATTTAATACCATTCAAATAGAACTTCCGGTATTTTCAGTAAGTTTCAACTTCTGGTTATGTTGGACTGGTTATATTGGCGCTTGGGTTCCCAACTACTGTATTCCTAACCATTGATTCTCAAGGCCATAGCAATGGGAACCCCAGTTTCTCTGACAGATTTCTCTCACCGTTTCAAATCTGCAAACGTTTAGAACCACTACGGTATTTTCCTTGAATAGAAGAGCTTGATATCACTTTAAAAACAAAGCATTCAATGTATATTGTCGTATATATTAATTAAATCTTTTGACTAAATTAAGCAGTTCGTTTGTGCTTATCTATGTATTGTCTCAGGTAATATAATCAGTCAAGAGACCTTATTGGCGGGTGATGAAATGCCATCCACGCGAATAATCAGATTAGCTCATTATTAACAACATCAACCCAAAAAACAAGGGCGACTTCGAAAGAGTTTGAATTGTACATTTCTTCGTGTTAAACTAACGTAAAACAAGTTTTTTTAAAAAAAAATACTTTTAGTGGTGTATTGTTTCTTAGCATTTAAAAAAAATTACAGCTTCTTAAAAATAAGTGTCCCGCACAATGTACAACAGTATATTATATATAAAAAGTGAAATGCTCTATTCTTTTAAACTCGTTTTCAAAGTTGCATTGAAGAGGTTAAACTTTCTTTTAAAAAAAGGCTACGTTTATCCAGATATTAGAAGGTTATTCATTACTCCTGAAATTACGTTTTGATCGTTTCTCAAATGCTATGTTTGCAGATCATCGGAGATAGCAAATCTGGGACTATCTAATGGTTCACAAGTCATTTTGCAACATGTAGAAGAGCTTCATTCATTATCCGAGACCGATCTCTATCTCTAACAATAAATAGCCTGTTCAGTACGATAGAACATGTGACTCCATCGCTTTGCAACTCCTAATCTTAATATTATCAGTTTGTAGAGGCGTGTAATAATAAACATGATAATAATACTACTAATAAAACATTCTCATACAGATCTTGTCATCTTAAGCAGGCTTTTTTTGTGCTCTGCGAGAAAAACAATCTCCGCATATATCATTTATTTATAATATGTTAACGTATGAAACGTTTTTGCACCAATTGTAGCTAACACTGTGAATTTAACAGCCCAGATTTTAGAAAGGTTAAGAAGACCAATATCAACTAAGAATTATCTTTATTTGTGCAGTATTTACATAGTAGTTTCTGCAAACTGGTTTAACGTATTAATTAGGTAAAGTAACTAAACTTCTAAAATATTTTATAGCGACTTGTATTTCAATTGACGTTTTCCTACCCTAATATGGAATGAATCGTAAATGCAATTGAAATATCGTATATCAAATGCAAGGATTATTATTATCTGCTTCTTTTAAATATTACTTCTATGTTGCTCGTTATACTATAGCTTTCAGCACATTAAAACGAAAATTGTGGAGAAATTATTCCGTCAAATATTTTAAACTTTTCCAGATTATAGGCAAATAAGTACAGTACTGTAAATTAATTTTATACTGCTTTATACTGTTGTAGTACTCACACACCACACCATTGATTTTTCTTCTGTATTCTCCAGTTACATTTTCCCAGTCTCGACATCTTGATTTTATTGATATCAAAAAAGTCTTAAAAAAAACGTATTGGGAAGGAAAATGAATTGTTCAAGATTTACTTTTTTTTACGTGCGACTCAAGTGAGGCAATATCCTTACCACAAGCATCAAATGTGTATTGGAACTTCTAAAAAGTGTTAGAAACCGCCTATACTTTCAACACCCAATACCTATTCCTCGTAATACACATTGTCTTGGAGTGTTACCAGCATTTATGATGCCAAACCGAGAACCCTTCTACAATGTGGATTGGCTTTTCTGGATCTCAGTATAGCTGAAGCAACGCATCGTTGTACTTGTGCGAGGAAATCAATCGCCAGCATTGAGTCTGAATCTAAAGATGAAGTTTCACATCGCAAATCTTTATAAGTCGACTTCACACCCATTTCATGTGTGAATCTTGGTTCTGACTCAAATATTTCCGCTTTTTCAGTCGAGTGGTTTGATGGTGATCAGTGAGTGAATAAGAATGAGACTGCCGAAATACCCTCAACGATCTTTGGAAAGTGGAAGTTACGAAATCGCAAAAAAAAAATTGCCTAAGAACTTTAATAATGACCATTTTCACCAGAGCATTTCTAGCAGTTTAAAAAAATATATTATTTTTGGCCTGAAGCCTTTGAAACTACTTTGTTCCACTTGCCTAAAGAACCGTCCTGACCTGATGCACAGGAACATTCATTTTAAGATATTCAAAGTGATCACTGATAATGATTCTCCCGGTTAGCGACGCTAATAATAATATCGCTGGTTTTAATAGCGTTGGGTGAGGGATTAAAAAAAACTATACTGTCTGACACCAAAAATAATCTGACTCAGTGTGACAGCTACTGCCATCTATTGGGCATGTTAAATCTTCTGAATAAATTGGTAAACAGTAATGTCTCTTTGATTTTTATACAGTATTCTGAAACATGCACTTTTTTTTTGCTGAGTTGAAAAGGAGGTGGGGTGGAGTGTGGGGCGGCGGGGGTCGAATGCAGTAAAGTTGAGTGCGATGAAGGTCTAACAACAACGGCGACCGTTGAAACGATGAAGATCTGCAATCTTGTATTATTGCTGATTAGTTGGACATCATCGATAGCAGAGAATGAGGTGGAGATCCATCCGACCCCCGGCAGGGTTCGTGTTAATGTATTTAGGAGCTGGGGTGGGGGTGGCGGGGAGGTGTTAATCTCATCCCTCTGCCCCCTATAACGCGGTGTGATTATCAGGGTTTCTCTCAGAAAGTTGTACACTGATAGGGCGGCCGGCCAGGCTTGTCCCGGTACAAACGCTGACCTGAAAGCCAATCACAAACCGCAGGGTGAAGGAAACCGACACACTCGCTGGTTAGCCCCACCTCCGCCAATACTGATCTATTGTTCAAGCGCATAAGTTTGATAAAGTTTAAGGTTAGGTCGGAAAGTGAACGGCGCCAAAGTTGAGAGAGAAGGCTGGAACCCGTCAAACTCCCACCTGATTTAAAACTTAACTGCAACCGAGTTGCCATTTTCTGTCAAACAGCGTTTGTGAGTAACTGTCATTGCGTTTAAGGATCTTTTCTCTGTGTGAGTGTCTCTCTCTGTGTGTGTCTCTCTGTGTGTGTGTGTCTCTCTCTCTCCCCCTCTCTCTGTGTGTGTCTCTCTGTCTCCCTCAGTGTGTGTGTGTGTGTCTCTCTCTCTCTCTCTCTCCGTGTCTCTCTGTGTGTGTGTGTGTGTGTGTGTGCGTGTGTGTCTCTCTCTGCTCCAGACACTGAGCTGTGGACTGTGGGGAAGCGCTATGCAGTACCAACACCCCACGTCCTCGGGAGTCGGTATCAATCTGCCGCTCTATGCGCCGACCCCCCTGCAACCAGTGCATCCGACTCCTTTCTACATCGACGATATCCTGGGACGAAATGGGACTGCCGTTCACCCGACCGTCGTGACCCCGAGTCCCACGTTGCCATCGCCGAATTCCTCGTTCACCAGCATTGCGCCTCCGTATAGGACTCCCATCTATGAACCTACTCCAATCCACCCCGGATTCCCCCACCCCGCCCTGACCCACTACAGCAGCAGCGCCTTCAATGGACCCATCTATCCCTTTCCCCGGACAGTGAACGACTACACACACGCTTTTCTCAGACAAGACACACTGGGTAAGTTCCTAGTTTAGTTCTCTCTCTCTCTCTCTCACACCCACCCATCCCTCCCTCCTCGTCGACATTTCAGGAATATGCCACTGGGACTCTGCAGATTTTTTTGGGGGGGGTTTGTTTTGTTTTTTAGCAGAAGTTCTGCTGCATTAAAACAAATCAGTTTTGTTTTTGCGTCAAGAAAGGGGAATTTTTTTAGATTGGAATCTGGGCTGTTTGGATAGTTAGTGTGTCAGTCACATCATTGTACGTGTGGAGCTGGCGTGTAATAATATTACAATCTACTCTATAAATGCGTTTTATTGGTTTTTAATTGCCTCCCCACCGCCCTGCCCCCTCCTCCCCGCCCCTGAGCTTTAAATATAAACCCACTGCGAGAAGTTGTTAAAGGGAAGTAAATCAAGCCGCTGTTTCAATTGCAAACCTAACAAGATGTCTGTGGTAACAGATATCCAGATTGACAGCCAATATTTTAACTTGTTAAATAGACGTTGAAAATATTTTGTTTAACTCTTCTGCGATTCTAGTTCCTCAGAAAAATGTGGTTGGGAATCTACAGTGGTCAAATGTATCAGAGCAATTCCCCCCCACCCTTAAAACCAAAATAGCGGATAAGCTTCAGTGGGTGGGGTGTTGGGTAAGAGGTGTGTGTGGTGGGGGGGGGGGGGGGGGGGGGTGATGATGGGGGGGATATGTAGAAGATGGGAGAGGAGTCTGGGTGATTCGATTCTGAAATCTTCTGTATATTTAACAGCGTGGAAATCGTTACCACACCTAACTTCTGCTTACATGAGTACAATTTATATATATATATATATACATACATAATGTATATATTTATATATATAAAACGTATATATTTATATATATAAAATGTATATATTTCGAATTGCCTCTAATGGTTATGGTCTTAATAACCTTGACTTTGTGTAAAAACACAATGTATATTTGTCCATAAATGAAGAGGGGGAGCTTTGCTTTTTTTTTCGCGACCCCCACCCACCCAACTCCCTCGCCTTCTTCCCCCTTCACTTCATTCATTGATGGAGATCCGACTCATCAGGCATTTGCAGCTTTGAGTTAACAAGCTTGTTTGTGTTCTGAAAAAGCTGACCCTTTTCCGTTCGTACAGGAAATCTTGAGTTCTCGATAGAAGTAAATCTGGTTACAGAGCTGTTAAATGTTTTCCTCTTAGTCAGAAGCAGGCTCTTTACCGGGAGTGGTGCATGCTGCTGATTATTTTATCGACATCCTCAATACAGACATATACAGGAAACACTCGAGTTCTGATAGCCGGGATACGTTTTTCTGATATTGTTCATTTCCTCTGTATGGGATGTGACTTTATGGCAGCTAAAATAACCAGTTGCTTCCTATTTTTTGTGTGTGAGTGTGGCGGTTTTGAAGCAATTGAAGTTGAAACTGACGCAAGCAGAACCGCGGAAAATAACAGTTACTTCGGCAGAATTACACTCACAGATTGCATTTTGACAAATCGTCCCAAGTTCTTCAACGTATTTTAAATGTAAACTGTAACGAATAAGAATGATCTCGACCAGTGGACGTTTATTTTCGTACACCCCCCCCTGCGTGCAATAAAGTATAATGTTTTTTTAAAAAAATTATAAGTGTAATAACTTGATTAAAATATGTAATTCATATATTTGTTTGCAAAGTCATGGATAACTGGATTGTAAACTGAGTTAACATTGCATCACATTACATTACTTACCACTTTATATTCAAGCAAATTATATCATCCTTTGCTAAACTGGAATTGATAATCACATACATTATAATGTAATTTTAAAAAAGCTGAAACTGATTTTTAATCAGTATAAGTAGAATGCGCCGTGCAACCTAAGCATAGTAACGTATCTCAGCTTCCTTGACTCGGTTTTTATAAACGAGCAGAAGGAAATAACAGCCCTTTTGCGAGATAGACCAACAGGAAACACATTGACGGAAATGTTGCCATAGTCCTGATGTGGTAAGTTTCACCCAAAGCTTCAGGGCTTATGTGAAATCAGTGTTTCATTCAGATGAAGAAAAATTATTTTTTTCGGCCTCTCTTAAAACTTAGTTTCTTTTTCAATAAACGATCTGGTTTTATTAGCCGTATATAACAATACAGGAATAACGCCGCCAACATAGTTAGTTGATTATATAGTTATATATTTGATTTGCATTTACCTTAAATAGAACAGAAAAGGCTCCTCATTAATTATATCATTCTGTGGCGAATAGACCTAAATAGTAGTGCATTTAAACACTTAATGATAAATCATACTTTTATTATCATAAATAATAATAATCCTTGCGTCTAATGTAGCGCTTTCCACGTTTTCTAGATGTCTCAAAGCGCCTCACAGAATATACTGTAAAGTGAATTGACTGTACTGTATATATTTTGTGGGCGAAACGCAGCAGCCAATTGTAGAGCAATCGATTCACAAATGTGTAGAGCTATCAGGAACTAAGATAATTTAGTAGTACAGAAATACCATTTGTACATCCGACTGATTTTTGAATAGCAAACCATTGAAATTCAGTACAGTATATGGGATTGGAACCCTAAATGTTATTATTGTGATACAATAACTGATTGTTTCTGCCTTTTTTAAAAAAAAACACAGGAAAGCCTTTGATATGGAGCCACTTTATTCCAAGGCCTCCGCATAAAAGAAAAGGAGGACAGGTTCGGTTCTCAAACGATCAGACCATTGAACTGGAGAAGAAATTCGAGACCCAAAAATATCTCTCACCTCCCGAAAGAAAAAGACTTGCCAAGATGTTACAGCTAACGGAGAGACAGGTACATGAAATCTACTTTGAAAGTATAATATATCTTCACCTTCCCAAGATAGTGTGACTTCCTATGTTATGTACCTTAATTTAACATTGGCTAACAGAAAGCTTCCATATTAAATCGTTTCGTAAGCCTCAAGACCGTAGTAACACGATGATTCGATAAATGAATGAGTGAAGCTGTGTCACATTTACTGTTTAGTAAAAGTAAATTGGACTCATAATTTACACTCCTGATTAAACGTTTCTTTAAACTAAAAAACAGCAGGATGTCGATTAGATGTGTTTTGGCTGATTTTACAGCTGCCAGACATATGTAACATAATCTTGTATTTATTAGTATATCTCACTGCATTGACATTTCTGTATGCCATTTAAAATCTGTTCTCACAAATAACATTCTGTGACAACAGCATCCCGAGCACGCTAATTGTATTAATGTTTACGTTGATATTTCCTGCACGCGGACACCTGACCTTTATGGATCTATCCTAAATTCAGGATGTTTTCGTTGACACAGGTAAAGACCTGGTTTCAGAATCGCAGAGCTAAGTGGCGGCGGCTGAAGCAGGTAAAGCTATTTGCTTACATCCGTGTGCGGCCTGGGCTTTGGTTGTCTTGGAAATGGGTGTTCTAATGAACTTATCTTCGGTGTCAGCGCCTATTGCACGCTGTGTGCTGAAGCAATTTGAACGGTTATTTAACCTCTTCACCTTGATTGAAAAGACAAATAGTCATGTTGGAATCCAGGAGGAAGCAGTGGAGCTGCACAAATGTTAAAAGCTTCTAATGCGGTTTCTATATCAATTACAGTATGTCATGGCCTCCCCATTAGAAGCCTAATAATTCGTTAGTTATCCCATATGCTGTTTGTCTACTTTAACGCTTCGACGCTAATGTAATTGTCCGCAACTCCCGTGGTTCATTCAACGAATATATATGGCGTAGCAGATTATACTTTCATCTTGAAAACGTTTTATATAAACTCCGTGGGGGGGGGGGATAATAATTAAACAATGGGCTCTAGCCGCTAAATGAAAAACACAGTGAGACGTGAAATTTAGATAGGAGCTACAAACAGATATAAAGTCATGTTTACTGGAGGAAATCTATACCAAAAGAAAACAAAACGTGCCAGGCTTTTAGTTTAGATATCTATCTTCCCTGTGTTAATTCCGAGTGTCCACATCTTTCTGTGTACTTTCATATTTCATATTAGATAATATATCCGAATGAGATCCGGTTAATACGTGGCCTTGAAAAATATTAAGGTTTGAAGAGAAAATCGAAACAAAACAAGTCTTATCTGATTAAAAAACGACAGTATATTTTATTACCTCATTGCGCAGTATTTCAAAATCGAGATACACTTTACACAACCGGACCTTAATAACTTACTGTATTTTAGCCAACATTCATGTGGAACTTCCCAGGAATCAACATGTGGCACTCTAAACATTAACCGTTGATTTAAAACAGTGATCCCAGTTAATTTAGACGGCAAAACACAATATATATATATATATTAATTATATATTAAAGTGCCAACCATTCCTGGCAGTGTAGCAATAGCCCAAGCTGCCAAATAATACGTTGAAATGATGCTATTCCTCATACAAGCGCGTGACGAGCACTTTCCCAAATCTATTATTTCCTTAATTAGTATTTGTGGGTGAAATGCGGCACCCAATTGCGCACAGCAGTGTCCCACACACAGTCGTGGATTGAAACGACCAATTTTATTATTGTGTTTTTTTTATGAACGGATTATTATTAGGCGTGTGGAGTAAGGAAACTTGCCCAAGGTTTCGCCCTGACCTGCCTGGATTCGAGCCACAGGTCTCACGCTTGTAAGTCCAGTGCTCTAACCACTGAGCTACAGGAGCTCCCCAAAATGAATGTTCCACATAAATGAATGTTCCCAAATAAATATCACGTCCCACAACAACAACAACAACAAAATTACAGTTGTTGTATAGCGCGTTTAACGTCTGGAGGACGTCCCAAGGCGCTGGGTCAATATGTGCGTTTTCACAATTAAATTGTTATTGCAGTAAAATTACTTGAGAGTGTGTAGCATACAGTATTTGAAATGAATTATATTATGTGGTGTCCTATATTAGAGAACTCGCCTTACAAGCGAGAGACCCGGGTTCGATTCCTGGCAGGGCAAAACCTTGGGCAAGTTTCCTTACTCCACATACTTGAAAATAATCCCTAAAAAAAAAAGTGGTAATTTAAATCCACGACTGTTTGTGGGATACTGCTGTGTGCAATTGGCTGCTGCGTTTCGCCCACAAACATAGAGTCAAATTACTTTACAGTATATTTTATGAAGCGCTTTGAGACGTCTAGAAGACGTGAAGAGCGCGATATGAAATGCAATGATTATTATTTATTATTATTATGATGATTTACCTTCCCAGCTTCCTCCCCACCTCCCCACCTCCCCACCTCCCCATCTCCCCATCTCCCCATCATCTCCTCTCCAATTCATCCATTGTCGATTACAAGTGGATTGACTTTGTGGTGATTACTTCACACTGAAGTAATCCTTCAACTTGGAAGTAATTGCGTAAACCACGTTGCCCATCCATTCTACAATCTCCTATATTTTAATAGTAAAAAAAATCCCCCCACTCTCCCCCAACCACCACCGCACACACACACACACATTCCCGAAAAATAATAACACACAACATTCATTAATATGCTGGCTGCAGAAGGGAGAAATAAGGTCCCTGACAAATAGACATTGATTCCCCCCAATAATTGCAATAATTATCTTGAAAATATTAACAATAGATGCTTCCCCCCACCCCCCCAACCTCACCCCTTCTTCAATTTTCACCCCTGGTCTTAAGATGTTAGTGGGTTCCACGGTCATCCTCTGAACTGTAACCCAACGGACCATTCTTATGTCAATGGGTAGAGTAGACCATGAGTGTTGATATGGTATTTTGCCATCTTACACTCACTTAATGTTCATATGCACTTTACAGCAGGGGTCACTGGTGGGAGATCAGCAGCAGAAACCACAGCCGAATGTTTCCACCCCCTCTTCACCCCTCCATCCCCCTACCCCCCATTTCTCTATCCCAGAAGGTAGAGAGAGGCACTCATACCAATTGCATTGGCCAGTTTACAGTCCAGACTTGCTAAGTCGGCACACATCGAATCTGTAACTTTTCTGGTCTAATAGGCAAGTGAACCTTTGCCACCCGAATCACTCCGACACCTGGTTCTTAATTCATTATACGAAAGCAAAAGCAGGGGCAGGTTTGAACAGCAACTTAGTGTGACATTATTGTGTAGCCCAACTATTTTCTTCGGCTGTCAGCAGAGCAACTGTACCTTTGACTGATGATAAAGCCGCCTCACTTCTTCCATGGAAAGGAGTGAGAATTGTTTGGTCCATAGAGAAAGCTTTGGGCGCTGTTTTCTTGCAAAGTATCAGTTGAGTAAATGGAAACCATCAAGTTTGGTGGGTGCCGGTTGTCTTTTGGTTACTGTGCACTGCAGTTTTTTTTGGGGGGGATATTGTGAGTTTGGTTCCCAATTTCTTCCAGCAATTTTGGTGGGTGGAGAACTGATAATGTAAGTAGCAGATATTTGGTAGTGATTGTCAGGGTCTAACACAATTTGGGCGATCAAATGACGGTTATGAATTGTTCAAGCTTTGTCCTCACCCTTTAATGTTCGTGAAGATACTGTGTGTTATGCTGCATGGTCTGTTTAACATTACACTGATTTTAGACATAGTAATAAAAGGTTATTTTAAAGCAAACAATATGAAAAAAAACAATGAATCGACGATGCCTTAATGTTTATGTTCCATGGTTTGAAACTGTCAGTTTAAAATAATATAAGAACCCACACATAAACATATTTAGATTATATAATACTGTACATATATTATATATATATATATCTATATATTCTAGGAGAACCCTCAAGGAACAAAAAGGGAAGAACTAGACAATTCTGATCAATCCACCGAAGGTCAATGCGAGAAGAGGCGAGAGAGATGTTCGAGCCCCGATCAGAATATACCAATATCGTTGAGTGAAGCCCATTGCCCAATTTCTCCAGCTTCTCAGCAAAATGAATCTGAGGAATCAAACGAGAGCGACGAAGACGTGGACATAGATGACGACAGGATAACTTATTCTGTAAACGCGTGATTTTAAAATAATCAAGGGGACTGACTCTAGTGTGTTGGAGAAAATAGTATCTTGACCTTATACAGTACTTTACAGGACCGGACTCATAGGTAGGTCCTACTTTCTGAAACTACAGCAATAGAATGTATAAGATCCGAGTTCAAAGCTATATATGTGTCGTTAAGATGCTTCCGTATCAATAGCCCATCGGTCTCTAATCACGATTAAAGCGTCTGTATTTAACTTGTGTGTTGTATTTATGTACAGTGCAATCCTTTTTTGTTGTTGTTAGAAAATTTGAATATTTTAATACTGTGTAAATAATCCGCTCCGTGTAATATTCCATTTTGTAAGAAAAACGTGTTTAAACTGGGTAAAGATCGAGTAATTTATACATCGAAAAAAAAGGCTGTGACATTTTTAATTGCCATTGACTTGGAGGTTACAGTAAAACGTTTGTGGTTTTATATATATATATATATATATACCGCACAGAGCAAACGTCTTCGTGTATATTGTGTAAATAAATGTTTCTGAGACATTCATGTGGTCAATAAATGCGAAACGTGCATGAAATCACACTCGATTCAGAAGTATGTTTTTTTTATTGCAAATATACACATTTACTGCGGTTGCTATAGATAACAGGCTATATAACATGGATGAATTGTCATTTGCGTTCATTTTCACCCCCTTCAATAAAACATGAGTGTTTCGTATTGTACCATAACACTAAATTATAATGAATTAAATTGTCCTAAATCCAGTGGTTTCATAGGATAAATACTTCTAAAGGTATCTATGGAAACGTAGTGAAATAATGCATCCATTCACAACAACAACAAAATTATATGTGTTTAAAATGCATAGATGTATCACATATAAATTCTGAATAAATTATAATCACGTAGGTTCCTTTTAAAAAATACACATATTTCACAATTTAAGTTCGATACGATCTGATTTGAAATCACTGTACAACATTAGGGATTTGAATTAATTTCTTCCTCAGGTTTTTTTTTCTGGGTCAAGCTCGTTGTAAGTTATAATATAATGCAGCCAATTTAAGATCAATTGAGATAAAAATGAGATATTTAGATGACGTTAGATTATTTTCAACCCAACCCGAAATTAAGATTGCACTGTTATTCACTTGGTTGCCTAAAACATTTGGTTTGTTCTCATAAGAAGATTGTTGTTGAAGATATAAATGGTGGGAGTGATAGGTTTACCAAGTCCCAGTATTACATGTTACTTGATATGAACAATAATACGTGAACAACTATGTACTTGTTCTTCTGCTCTTAGCCACTGTTCATGACAATAGATCCAATTCATCCAATTCAAATCCCATGTGCCAATCGAAGATAAAACTAGACTTTATTCCCGTTTTGATACTACAATAGTCCAAGAAAGGAAATAAGATATTTATAAGATATGAAGATATTTATATACAATTGTCAACTAGGTTGAAGCCACGACATTATATGAAAACAAAACTAAAATGTTTTCAGTGTTTTTTTTAAAAAAACCTAATGAAAGGTGATCTTTCAAAATAAGTTCTTAACTTTAAAATAAGTTCTTAACTTAAAAAATATATATATCTACAAACGTTTCTCCGAATTAAATCCCCCTTGATATTTCTGCTTTTTCTGCAATGTGACCTATAATGGAAAATCGCTGAAATATTTTAATGTCGACATATTGCCAGATTTCAATGATGGATGGATGTCATTTTGTGAGATTGCCAATGTAGTGCTGAATTTGGTGAGTTTTGTGTTGTGAAGTTCGGAACTTGTTTGAGATTATATGAAACTATTTCACGCAATAATCTGCAAATAAAGCCACACCTTTACACTGAATCTCTGTGAAGCGCTTTGAGACATTCTCGACTTTGTGATAAGCAACTATACAGTATGCCCAATGCAAGAATTATTATTTAATTGTTAAGAGTGGTAATATTTATTAGAAATGGAATGCTAGTGTCTTAAAACCTCTACATTAAGTTGTCGGTACATTTCGATTTACTGAATAATCACCTGAATTTCTATGGATTTAATGATGTTGATTTGGCTGTTGCATACCGTCGCGCCCAATAACTTATTCACGCCAATCACTGTGGTACCAACATTGCCCTTTATATACTGATGGACGGAGAAAGGCTATGTTATTGTGTGTGTGTGTGTGTGTGTTTATTTTTGATGGGATTTCATTTTGAAAGGGAAGGCTGGTGACGAGGTCACCGCAGACCTAATTCTAGGCAACAATGTTTGTATTCGAACTAATTGGAACAAGTTGCTGAAAACAGAGACGAATCGTTCAAATGTGAAACTTGAAGTGGTTGTTCTCTGTGTCGGTGCCTATGTGTTATCGTGTCAAAAAACAATTTTGTTGTTTGTCTTGTTCCTACAGAGTTGACCGTCAGCTGCAACAGGAAAGGTTAACGTTTCCTAATATGTGATTGCAAGAAGTCTAGTTTCAGTTGACCTTGAAACAATCCCCAAAAAAACCACATACAGGTCTATTGGCTGTTAGGACTTGAAGGGTGATAGGGTGGGGGGTGGTAATGACTGCATTTTATTTTGTGAGTCATGGTCTACTTGTCAGAAATATGTCCTGCATGTAGCAGTGAGTGCAAACCCAGAGAATCAACAAGACGCAGCCTCATTTAAAACGCAGCAAAGAGAACTAGAGAGTCGAGAGCGAAAATTAAGAGAAATATCAGAGACATCAGCGGGAAAAAAACACCCATTTGAAAACTGAGATACAATAGTTTGTTCCTCCTCCACTTTAATGATATCCCACGTGTGTGACGGCAGGGGCTCGCCATAGCTGCTCTCAGTTACTGAGCTCGAAGGTACCACCAAAGTTGGTGATGTTCGGTTTGTCTCACACACATTTTAAACTAAATATCGCTGCGTTTATTTGTAAGAAGTCGTCACGCTTAAAGCTCAAGTGGGTCAACATATGTGTACAGATGATGTTCCAGAGGCGAGTTAAAGTCGGACAGACGATCAATTTAGGGAGTTAACCAACCGTGATTTTTCTTTTATTTAGATTATTGATCATTCTAACATTGCGGTTTTTCATTCCCCTCGAAAGAAACCTCTGCGGGGATATTATTACAGCAACGAAGGCAATAAATTGATGGGATTTCTTAAAAAGGTCCTTGTTTGAAAGTTAATTTGAATGTGGTCGCCTGACCTACGATTTGGAAAACAATCTAATTTTGGTAACCCAGCAGCAGTAAGAACTGGGTTTCCTCCAAATCCATTTTTCTTTAATATTAAAAAAGGAGTATAATCAGAAACTCCATTAAAATTCACTGTAAAGATTAATAAAAAAAAATCCCGGACTCACTTCTTGAAGTTGTTTTTAATAATAATCCTTGCATTCGATATAGTGCTTTTCACATCTTCCAGACGTCTCAAAGCTCTAAAGTGGATTGACTGTACATTGACTGGGCAAAATGTGGCAGCCAATTGCGCACAGCAGTGTCCCACAGACAGTCCTGAATTTAAATCACCAGTTTTTTTCCCCTTGAGAGATTATTATCAGGTGTGTGGAGTAAGGAAATTTGCCCAAGGTTTCACCCTGCCTGGAATCGAACCCAGGATTTCTCACTTGCGAGAGGCGAGTGCTCTAACCACTGAGCTACAGGACTCCATTAAGCAAGTTTGGAGCATTAAATACACAATAGTATTAGCACATGTCTTCATTTTCTACCCCAATTCAATCAAAGGCAATGGATACATAGTATTTGTTTGGAACCAGGACTCCATTGGTGAGAGATTTTAATTTAAATCAATCTTGTAATATAAAATGTCACGTATAAATATAAATGTTGTGTGCACTGTTTTATAATCTATAGTTTATAATATTTCTGGATTGTTTCAACCCAAAATCCTTTTAGATGTACGTGTAAAGTAATTCACTCAGAAAGTATCACAATTTCTTCCCGAGATAGGAACGTGACTTTACATATCTGTTATAGTAATATGTGTAGCATAGGAGGTCATTCAACTATTCCTTGTGAATAATTCATTATTAACTAAATGTACAAAAATAAACGAATGATATGATGAAAGGAAAAATAATCTACTTTCTTGAGATGCTTAGGTGTACGTTGTAAGACACACATGTAGCTTGATGATACCTTTAGGGCTAGGGTTAGCGTTCTACATGTTCATTTCATTATTGCATTTGATATTCATGCACAATAGATAGAGTTAAAGTTTGTTTTTACAAAAAGCAGTGTTGTTCTGCGTGAAAAAATTAGAAATGCTGTCATCATTTCAGGTTGTCCACACAGAGTGACACATGTGGTTCACAATATGGAATACCTCAGTTTCTATCCACAAGTTCTAAAATAGATATTGTAAAGAATCTGATATTGAAAACCTAAGCATTAGGATTTAAATTGTAGTATCTATTCTATTATTTTGTTTAGTCAGAATTGTCAAAATTGTGGAGTGTCAAATTAGCCTGCAAGAGATTTCCTGTGAATAATAATCCTTGTATTTGATATAGCACCTTATCAAGTCTTCAAGATGTCTCAAAGCACTTCACAGAATACAAATTGCAGAGACGTGTATTTTGCTGACTGAATATATAAATGACAGCAACATTAGTTTGTGTGGTGGTGGTGTGTGTATTGTTGTGGGGGCTCTGGTTTATTCAAAACTGTGGAAGATGGGAGCAATCGCTGATGGCTTTAGTGATTGTTGCGCATTGGCAAACAGTAAATAATTGATAGTTGGTTGTACTAATCACACAAAGAATTTGTATCGTATACACTGTGTTGGAAAGAAGCATTATTAAACCGAATTGATGGGGCCAAGAATATTATGTATCAATGTTTGTCGTCATCCACATGCACTGTCTTCGACCTTGAACAATTGTTGTCCTATGAACCATTCCATGCATCTGATTGTATTCCCAGAATAGGAGAATTATCTGAATGGAGGAACATGATGGTCCATCGTTTCCAAAAAAAAATTTAGATTGCCTTGTTTTATTAACATTTGAAATGATTGTTATACAAATATGTTTGGAGATTACAGTAAATTGAAGATCAGTATATATCTGTGAGTTAAAAATTAATAGAATTACAAATGTTATCTAATATGAAATGTTAAACTATTGATTAGTGGCAAATTGTTGAGCCCCATTACTAGGATTAACCCTACCAATAATGTGTACAGAAACTGGAAATGCATTGTTTGTTTAAATATTATCCTGGAAACATGATAATGTAAAAACACAATGTTCATTAGCCACCACAATCAAAACCTTTCATGATAGTTATTTCAAATCTTTTTTTTCATTTATAATTCCACTAATTTACACTTTTGTAAGCACAAAAGGCACATTTTGCCACAATACAACCCTATTTTATACTGTAATATAATTTGTTTTGAAGAATAATAACTTTAAAAAAGTTAAGTGAGAGTAATCATAAAACAGTATTGCTTTCTAGACATACAATACTGACGAGATTGCAATATTGCACTATTCATAAGTGACTCAGACATTCTGCAATATTATAAAATTTGTTGGCTCTAAGCTACAAGGGTATGCGTGTAATATAAGACTGATGAATAGCATTTGAAAAGATCTGGGCTAAGAGATGGCAGGTGAAATTAATGTAAATACAAGCCAGTGTAGCAGAGTACTGTGTACCCCGAGAAGATATTTATTATCAGAAGTGGAGAAAAGAAAACTTTTGGATACAATTATGGATGAATGTGTGTCCACTACGCAGTGAGGAGAAAATGTAAATGTGCAAAGTATTTTTAAACATGATGATGATTGTCAGTAACATATATTTGATTTTACCTTCCAACTTTGTTTTAAAAGAGGAAATATTGAGTTTTTCAAAATCTTGAATGTAAAAAATACACTATTGTCGCAAGTATGAATGAGATTCAGGCTGCACACTTTATTTTTAATAAAACATTCAAGTTTTTGTAAAAAGTTGTTTTAGAATATAGGACTGAATTACTCATTTTATAGTTGACTGGAAGCGTTTGCATTGCTTTTGCAACTACTAAAAATGTTGGAATTTACACACTTTCAGTTGGTATTACGTCTAGTTGAATGTGTACATCACTCTCACTACATGGTGCAGTTCTCAGCTCAAACTTCTTTATACATTACACCTGAACCCCAAATTGGCTTATATGATATCCTTATAATTACAATAATAATCCTTGCATTTGACATAGCGCTTTTCACATCTTCTAGATGTCTCAAAGCGCTTCACAGAATATACTGTAAAGTGAATGGACTGTACATATGTGGGCAAAATTTCCTTTGTTATAAGTACTGATGGTGTACAAGAGTAGAAGGCCTTCTAGATATTTGTTGTCGATGCTCTAAGATTATCTATTCTGGATGGAGGTGATGGATACCACGTAAAAAAGAACTATTGGTTTAATTGTAAAAATGTTGTGATTTATTTAAGTTTTAGTACAGTGATACAAGTAGAAATATTTACCACAGTTGAAGAAGAGTGTGACATTGAACCATCGGCTGGGATGGGAGGATGTGCAGTAGTAGTTTTGGTGCCTTTGTTTCAATAATGTTATTCTCGAATAGAAAAAAGTGGGGAAATTGATTTTTGATTTAGAACGTGTTCTTGGCTGTTTCTGGCTGTCGCACAAAATAAACAAAGAGTGGCAAATATAAGATTGCCAGAAAATCTAAAGGAGAATTTAGCAGAAATGCCTTTACATTAACGATTATAAAAAAATGTAGGTCTCAATGCCGGAAGCTATGGTTGAAGCAGAAAGCATTAATGCATTTTAGATAAAACTGGACAGATACATGAAGGAGAAGGGAATAGAAAGGTATGGGAGAGAATAGGAAGAAGGCATATGTAGGGGTGAAGGTTTATATGGAGTACAAAAAACAATGTGGACTAGTTGGTCTGAATGGCCTAAATAATCAATGCAATTCTATGTAACAAGTGAGTTTGAATTGGAACTACAGGTGAAGCAATCTTAAATTTCTCTGTAAACTTGTTCTTTTGCTTTGTTTGCATGTAGTCTATTTACTGTTGTTTCAGCATCTATATGACCTTTACAACACAACTTTGCTCTTGTCTTTGACTCTCATCAGAAATTTGACTTGAAAAAGGTTATCATTTAGCAGAAAGGCAAATAGAGAAGAGCTTTTTAGTAAGCAAAATGTTAATGATTGGAAGACCTCCACCGATTCCAGTTCAACAGTGTGTGAGTAATCCTTTATTTTGTGTACTAGTATTTCCAGTCATTCGGTTCAGTAGCCTTTGATAATCTGCACATCTTTGAAGTCATTAATTTGGGTGATTTTCAGCTGGTGGTATGAATTGAATTCACTGAATTAAAGTTATCTGTAAAGAAAACATTGAATGCAAATCTTCAAAAGAATTTAAATGTAAAATTAATTAATCAGATTCCTTCTTAAAAGTAAATATTCAAATGAATCTTCACATCATCCCAAAATGCTAGAAAAGAAAAATATTTATATATTTCCTTGTGTTTCTGTCTTTGCTTCAAACTGTTGATCACAGGCAGATTGACAACTGATTTTCTGCACAGAATCCCATCTGCAGTAATGACGTGAAATTCTGTGGCAACAAGAAGTTCTGCTCCAAGATGGACATCACTAATATGAATTTCTAGTCATGGCAATGTTCTTCTGGACAAGAGAAATCAGTATCTTATTGAGAATATCAAACAACTGAAATAATGTAATAGTAATACTATGCAAGATGTCTATTTACATGAGTTTGTATAGTTACTGAAATTCACAAACTGATGAAGATGAGTTTAATAGATTAGTTATAGAATGCAATTATGTCAGAAAATGTTTCTACATGTTCAGAGTCTCACCCTCTATCTATCTAACCAGCATGGTTTATAGTGCAACATGGTTTTCACAGCAGAGAGTCAAAAGCTGCTGTGTGGAGTCCTATAGCTCAGTGGTTAGAACAGTCTTTACTCTACATGCCTAATAATAATCCCTAAAAAAAACACAATAATAGAATTGGACATTTCAATCCACGACTGTTTGTGGGACACTCTGTGTGCAATTAGCTGCCATATTTTGGCCACAAATATACAGTCAATTCACTTTACAGTATATTCTGCTTTGATATGTCTAGAAGACGTCAAAATATTGCTTTATCAAATGCAAGGATTATTATTTTAAATTGTCGACTGGGGTGGATCCTAACCAATTATCAGCAGTAAAGCCATCAGACAGTTTGGTAAATGGTTAAATTTAGCCTTAATTTTAAAGCCTATTTTTTTGTAGCTCTTAAAGTAACTTTAACTCCTCTCTCACCACCATGTCCTGATTGGCTGCTGTCAGGGCTTCCACTCCTCAGGCACTGAAGTCATCATCATCCATGGATGGCACACTCTACTTCACTCAGCCAGTCCGGAACCTCGGCATCTTATTTGTCCCTGAATTATCCTTTCTACCCAACATTGTGCCATGATCTGCTCTGTCTTCCCCCACCTCCGCAACATTGCCCGCCTCTGTCACTGTCTGATACCACAGGGCACAAGACCCTCATACATGCATTCATAACACCCATACTTGACAATGCAACCTCTTTGTTTGTTAGCATCCCCAGCTCCTCCCTCCATAGGCTGCAGATCATCCAGAACTCAGCAGCCCGTGACATCTCCTGCACCAGACTCTGTGACCCTATCATGTGCATCCTTGCCCAACTCCATTGGCATCCCATTACACAGAGGATACAGTTGAAGATCCTGGTTCTCACCTTCAAAGCCCTCCATTGCCTTGGTCCCCTCTACTTCTATAATCCCTCAAAAGAAAACAATAATAATAAATTGGTCATTTCAATTCATGACTGTTTGTGGGACACTGCTGTGTGCAGTTGACTGCCATGTTTAATTTTTCACTTTACAGTATATTCTGTGAAGCACTTTTAGTTGTCTAGAAAACGTGATAAGTGCTATGTTAAAAGCAAGTTTTTTTTATTATTACTGTGTCAAATAAGGAGCATTATATACAAAAAAATAAAAAATGTGGAAGATTAATTGATAATTGTGATCCAAGTGTTCCAATTGATACTCCATTTGCATCATATTACAAATGTCGTATATGGAAATTGGAATTAAGGTGTATAATTAATAAGGATGGAACTTTGCATTAAATTAATGATTCATAATATATTTTAGAAGCTGAGATGTCCCCTTTTTGAGGTGCTAAATAGTCAATTAAACGTCAGAACTGTAAATCAATAATGATAATGTTGTTAGGTAATTGAAGGAAAACTAGCACTCACCTAATGTACATAGACAGAGAAGCATCCAGCCAAGATTTTGTTCTTTTTTCATTTTATTACATGCTTTTCTAATTCAGCCTTGTTTGCAGTTATCAGAAGGGGGAATTCAGGCAGAAAATTCTGTAATTTTTTAAAGTGACAAGAGAACACGGTCGGCTCATCGCATCACCTAGTGAATGATGTCTAATTGCAGGACAAATAGTGATGTTAAGTGCACAATGAATTGAAGCCTCACTTTTCCTTAGCTGCCTTTGGAATCTACTTTAGTGAAGGAGTTCCATTATTTGCAAATTAAGCCAGACTAATTGAATTAATGATATAGAAAGTGGCCCCTAGCTGCCAGTCCAGGAGTGCAGAGGAAATGGTTTCTGTGACAACAGTTGATCAAATATTGACTTGATAACTGAAATAGAAGCATGTAAGAATGACAGTGTTTAATGTTTGAAGGTCTTTGATTGTTTAATTGAAGGTAAAGTTTTGTGCTTCACTAGCCAATTACCTGATCTCATTAAGTTTTTCAAAGACATTGAAGAATTACATTTTAGCTACAGCAACCGCCACTTGTTTCCATATTATTTCATCTACTTACGCATTGGGACATCATTGTAGCCCTAGTAGCAATAATTGTACTGGTATAGTTTGTTGGATGCTCCTTTTGATACTATTGTCCAATCTATTTAACCTCTTTCACCTTCTACCAACATCCTAGTATGGTGAATACCCTTTAAAGATATTGTGTCAATCAAGAGGACTTTTACCCCAAGCTGTGCCTCTCACAGCCTCTGTATTTTATCAGGCTCATGGATGAACAATAATACTTACTAAACAACTGTAATACTGCCACTGAAGACAGCTGTTGTGGGAAAGTGAATGCATTCAGCCTGTATCACTACTAAATGTCATTAGATAGTGTCTCTGAAACAAAGGTACAGTTTGGGAATTTTTTCAGTTCTACATGCCAAATGAGAGCCCAACTGGTGTGGTAAACTGAATTGGCTGAAGTTTCAGGTGGTACTGGTAAACAGTGTGATTTAAGACTCTTAATTGACATATGCAAACTAATTGTATTGCATCTCATAGGAATGTTCCCCATTGAGATTCAGTAGGGTCAAGTGTGTGAAAACAAATGAAGGGTATGAGAGGTATAGTAAAGATAATGCTTAAAGAACATTCTCATTTAAACATTATTGCTCACCACAAGTCCACATTTAGTTTGTATCAAGGTGATTATCTTGGCATTGTTATTATGGCCTAAAAATCAGACATCATGTTTGATATTCATTCCCAGTTGCCAAGATCAGTTCAAATTCACTTTCAAAACAGCTGAGATCTTTATTTTCAGTGAAGAATGGGATGAATAATCCTACACCAATAACATGGATTACAAATCAGATGTGAATTTACAATACAAGCAAAGCTGCAGCTTCAATGTAGGAATGTGGAAATAACAGAACTTTTAATAATTCCAGAATATTAATCTTTATAATTCAACAGATGAGTAATTTTCTAATCTTAGCAGACATGTCACAAGAGTTATCATAGAATGGTGCACTGTCGAAGACATGTGTAATTTAAAATCAAGGACATGTTCTGGCCTTGTTCTGTTTTATATGTTTCTATGGATTATGGTTCTTTTTAAATTAGAGTTACTTTGAGTGATCATACTCCATTTACTAAAAACTATTGAGTAACATCAAATCTGTTGACCATCAGTATAGATGAATTCAAAAATTCTATTGCTTAATTTGGGTCAAACCAGATGGCAAACAGAAAAATTATTTGAGAGTTTATTGATGTTAACAAAAACATCCCTCATCTAGCAACCATGCTGCCCAAAGCATCATATTCAGGCATCCAAGTCTATCACCTTATTAATGGCTTAATTTCAACACATTGTTATTTTCCAGGTCTATTGCCTGGTTAACAAATAATACAATCTTTGCTATCACCTGCAGAGTTTTCAAATTAAGTGCTTTAGAATTGCAAATTAGGTGATAAACTAGTTGCTGGAAAATGAGTTGATCTTTATTGTTTGTGCAAATGAACTCATTGTATTTATGTTTGCAAGTAGCCTGTGGATTTATAGTTAATCGTGATTTCAGACCAGATTACCAGAATCAAACTAGGACCATAGTAATCATGTCCTAATCAAGTCACCTAACTTGAATTCTCAATCCAAATTCTAAATTCTTCTGAAATACACAAATTAGACCATTGCAAGCGTTTGTATATTTTCTCAAGAGCTCTACTATGTGAATCAATGTGTGCCAAGAGTAATCATTTTTAGAAACAGAAGAAACGCTATGAAAAAATAGGCTCTTTGGCCATAAAAGCTCATCAAGGTACTATCATAATTTAATAATTTTGTAATAATAAGAGTAGTGTTTTAAAGTTTTGTTTAGAAAAGGTGTTTGGAAATGTACAGAGTAGGTTCCATTAGCAAATAAAATTAAAGTCAAAATAGTAAAAATGAAATAAAGGTTGAACTGCCAGGGTTTGTATGCCACATTTGCCATCCAAAGGACAAATCTTTCAGGTCTGCGATAACAACAACAAAATTACATTTATACAGTATAGCATTTTTCACATTAGAATGATATCCCGAGGTGTTGAACATTAAGGGTTTGACACTGAGCTGAGGGTTGAAATAAGGATTATATTCATAGTTATAATATATTATAACTGATATAATTAATTATTGTTAATTTCAATGACCTTGTGATAATAATTATAATAATAAACGTGGTAGCATGTAAGATTATTTTAAAATAGTATGGAAAATATATTCATGTTACTTTGTCGATTTATATAATGTCTTTGATTGAAATGTGGACAATCACAAACAGAAGATTAGGTTAAATGGCTTCTTGGAGGAGCAAACACAAACTTGAAACAAATGGGCCAAATAGCCTCCTACTATGTTGTACATGTTCATAGTTCTACGTCCCCATATCGCTCCAAGCACTGTGAAACCGATCTCCCCCATTTTTGCCTGGCTCCGTTGGCTCCCCATCACCCAGAGGATTCAATTCAAGATCCTGGTCCTCACCTTCAAAACCCTCCACGACCTCGCCCGATTCTACTTTTGCGACCTCCTAACCCCCTCCCAAGTAATACATTGTGCCACACTCGAGCATGCCTGCCCCCTACACTCAGCAGTCTCCGGCCTGTCCCATGTCTCCTGACCCACCCGCCCCACCATCACCAGGCAAGCTTTCAGCTACTCTGCCCCTCTGGAATTCCATCACGCAGTCCCTCCACCTTGCCTCCTCCCTTGTCTCCTTCAAATGCTGCCTCAAGACCCTCCTCTTTGATAGTCCCATCGGTCACCCCAAATCCTCTCCTTTCCCTCCAGCCTCCCCAATCCTGACCCAAGCTCAGGTTTGAAACATTGACTGTCCAGCGTCACGACGTGAAAGGCGCTATACAAATGTAATTTTGTTGTTGGTTCTATCTCCACAGACACTGGGAAATCTGCTCACAGTGCATTCACTGGAAGGCATGCTCGAGTGTGGCACAAAGTACTTTCCTTTTGGCTAGTTTTCTTTCACTCTGACTTGACATCAATGAGAAAGGTAAACATATTCCCGGGGGAACACCTGCATAAAAAATATCAGTTGATAATAGGCTTCAAACTTGGATCTTGTGCCTGGAAGCCTATATTAACAATATAGGTGCCTAAAACGAATAAAACATTCGGAAGAACAAAAGTTAGTGACCGGCAGAATAAAATATTTCTACTGTGAAAGCAACTTCATTCAAATATAAATCTTGACTTGCATAGGCTGAGTATTAATATTTCAGGCCGAGAGGGAGTGCTACTTCAGCCTCCCTTGTTCAGAGGATGCGATACAATAGCCAAATCAATCTCTTTACAGCTAGCCAGGTCACAAGAAATCCTTATTTTACCACAAAACAGTTGATACTCAGTAAATAAACTGTTGATAAATTGCTTCCTCTTCATACTTTATATTATCTTGCCACTAATCAGCTGTTTAAAATTACAGTTCAGCTTTTAATGGAAGGGCCATAGGAGATGAATAGCTTAGTGATCAAATGTTTAATTGCCAGTGTAGCTTGTTGCTGGATAAGAAGTCGTCTCAAGCTATTCATGCTTCATTTTAATCAGTTGTCAAAGACCATGATTTATAATACCTTCAACAAAAATATTTTCACGTAGTTCTGGCAGAGTTGGCATGAGTTTCATCCTGTTGACTCACATCCACTATGACCAGACTGAGACTGCCAGAAATTTCTTCTACTCATTATCCTAACAGCAATCAGTAAGGGATAATGTTAACTGCCAAGCCTTAGATTGGATTTTATCCTGGGGGCTCAAAAAGTGATAGGTGCTGATTTTCACGAAAGCAGGTATTCTTTCATTATAGTTTTTTTTTGTCGAACATAACTTCAGAAGCTCACTAACAAATTAGAAATTAACAAAGTGATTGGGAAAATCAGAGTAAAATCAGGAGAACAGAACATGTACACCTGTAATCTCTCCGCCTTTTGCTGTAACCTTAGCAATAAAAGCGCTCATCCTTCACAAATGCAGAAAAACAGAAAAGTACACAATATGGGATTTGGCCAATTTAATTTTTAAGTGTTTGCTCATACATTTGTGATGTCAGAGAGCAACTTCGAATTCTGGGCATAAGCTAAACCTGAGCACTGAAGCATAAAAAAACAGATCCAGACTTTACTCCAACAAATGACAGGAAATTCTCTCTCTAATCCTGGATGTAGATTTAATGCAAAATTAAATATTTGACTCCCTGTCGTCTCATGCTACCAATTTAGCCAACATTTGCCATCTTTTTCCAAATAATTGTTCACTGCCTCATTTGACATGATGTTGTCACTCAATAGATAGTGTCCTGATAATAGTCCATTTACACCCCTACATTATATGTAAGAGGTTTAAGGAGACTGACTCTACTGTGCCTGTGATTTCTCTGTTTGTCACATATGACATTAGAGTCGTTGACAGGACATTGAAAACAGTAAAATATACAGTATCAAGGCAAACAATCATTTTCACTAATTTATCAAACTGGAGCTACATAATGATGCCAGGTTACTCAGGGTCAACAGCCAATGCAGTTGCATTCCTCGGTTGTTCAATTATGATAACACATTAACAATGGTCATTATAACTATTCAAATGGATCACTCCAAAACTGTTGCCTGCTATTTCAGTTTTGGGTTGTTTGTTCAGTAATTATTAGCTTATCCTGATTTAAGATATTTGGCAGGCTAAAGTGTTTTCAAGTACTGTACTAATGTGAGATAAAATATTACAAATATATTTAACTAATAGCATAAGATACTTTGGTAGATACTTTGTTCATTCAAGTTGGTATTTTAATAGAAAAACATAGGAGAAAAGTACTTTCAAACAAAATCCATTCAAGAGGTAGATTTCACAAATTGATATTTAGCTCAAATCTTTTGGTAAATGTAAAATTAGTCAGGAATTGAAACTTTTTAATGCAAATTGAGCATTTTAACATGTACCATTTACATTAAAAAAAACTGTGGTTCTAATAATGAAGACGATGTTCGGAAGGTCCGGAATTTCTGGGAGTTGCAACTGTTTCCCTCCCGCTTCCTTCATGTTTTTCCATTTGTGGTGCCTTTGAAAAGTAAGGCATATCATTAGGAGACAGTATTTTGTTTACACAGAACCTAAAATTTTCCACTGTATTTCCAGGTGGCAATTTCATTGAAAATCAATTGGACTTTCTTACTTTCCAGCTGATGATCTCATATTTACAAATACTCCTCAGGTTATTTTAAAGATTACTAATTAATACAACTGCAATGTTACTCAATAATTTTCCTCCATCTACAGGCATTTAATGCTGACAACATTAGAATAATTAAAGATATCCTGCATTCCAGCATGGTATGCAAAATATATCAAATGACATCTAAATGTTTAAATATGAATATAAAGTGGAACATGTTTTCTTACCTTTACGAACAAATTTTTTAATTGTTTGACCTTTTTAATTAATTACTATTAATAATCACATGCTATCTGTGGGATTTAGGGTGGCATCTCTTCACTTAAATACACATTATGGAATTAATAATATACAACAACAACAACAACAACAAATTACATTTATAGAGCACCTTTCACATCGGGAGGACGTTCCAAGGCGCTACACAGGAGGTGTGTGACCCGAGCTGGGAGGGGAATGTTTGGGAAGGGGTGAAACACGAAGGGGAGGTAAAAGAGTTCGGGGTGGAACAGAAGGCACGATCGAAGAGGAAAGTCTTCAAACCGGCCTTGAAGGAGGAAAGGGAAGAGACGAAACGGAGGGACTGAGGGATTGCATTCCAAAGGGTGGGAGCGGAGAAACTGAAATACAGTGATCTATTTAGTAATTATCTGGTTCACATTTTGCATGGCATGTTAAATAAGTACTCCAGGTTGTGCAAGTATCATTTTACTGCTGGAGATTGTCAATTGCCACAACCTGTCTTTAGAGTGCTCACTATTAGAATTAATCCAGTTTAAAGATACAGTACTAATACTGGAAACAGAACCTGGTCCCCAGTAACATTCATACCAACAATATTGAAAATGAGGAGCAGATTTTGGACTGACATGTTGAATACTATTACACGTGACTTGCAAAAGTATGAATTGCTGGACACACTAAAATCAGTACTGAGAAGAAATATTGTACTTTTGAATTGAGGGGAATTCCATGAATGCCAAAAACAAAACTTAAAAGTTATGGGAGATCACAGTTGCAAATGATTAATCCATTTCTGGAACCTTGCATCCTTTGCGATAGAGAAAGAGTGGAGGTTAAGAGCTATCATTTCTCCAATCACCTACCAAATCTTGTTAGCAATAGGTTGGGTAACAAAGAATGTGACCAGGAATTTTGCTGTGGTACATAATTTGTAACAGCACAATGCAGCTTCTGTATTTTTGCCTGACAGAATTTGCACTTTATCGTTTCCTAACTGTGTACAGTGCAAAGGTTTTGTTTTATATGTCATTTTCCATATGAATAACCTACACACAGGTGATAACACTGCAACTTTATTCTGTGTATAATTCTGACCATTTATTTACTTCTAATTAGTGGATTAACTAGCAACAAAAAAATTGAAGGCTAGTATTAGCACAAAACAATTCAACCATGTGTAAAGCACAAAGGTGGCTACTGTGGAGTCCTCTCGCTCAGTGGTTAGAAGACTCGCCTTACAAGCCAGAGATCTGGATTTGATTCCAGGCAGGGCGAAACCCTGGGCAAGTTTCCTTACTCCACATGCCTGATAATAATCCCTTGAAGAAAAAAATAACCATTTGGTCACTTTGTCCATGACTGTTTGTGGGACATTGTTTGGGACACTGCTGTGCACAATTGGCTGCCGCGTTTCGTCCGCAAACATACAGTCAATTCACTTTACAGTATATTCTGTGAAGTGCTTTGAGATGTCTAGTAGACGTGAAAAGCACTATAACAAATGGAAGAATTATGATTATTATTATTATTACTGTCAACTTGAACTGTTGGTAGGACACTTGCTTCTGCCACAGAAGGTTGTGGGTTTAAGCCTTTCAACACATTGAGCATCACAGCTCAAAGACATGTCAGTGCAGTTCTGGGCAAGCTCCACATTATTGGGAGTGCTGCCCTTGTGGGAAATTAAACTAAGGACTAGTCTACATGTTTGGATGGATGGTTGTTAAAGATCCCATGACACTTACTGATGAAAAAGGCTTACTGATGTTGAACAATCCTTCAGGTAAATTATTCATGATCATTTGCGGAATCTTGCTGTGTGTACTACATTTGACAGCATGTGAGTTATATGTGAAATCTGATTTGAGATGTTTTGATGTTATAAACATCATATCGAACGCATGAATGAATATCACTGAGCAAACCGTTATAATTGTGGATACAACAGTAGAAGCAGCCTTCCTGGCCCTGTCTGAAATATGGTGCTTCAAATATGTTTTGTCCAACATTCTGCACATAATTGAAGATGGTATAACAGTCCATTACTTTGTTCTGTCGTCCCAGTGATTTCAAAGTTAGAGCAGTACTGTCCTAACATCTATGTTTGTAGCTCCTTCCAAGCATTTTTGGAGTTTTGGAGCATAAGCAATGTGCAAAGTTATTACAGTAGTTTTGTCATAGCAGTTTCCACGTGTCCTGAGAACAACAAAATCGATTTCAACATAATACAATTGCTTCAAATAAAACAAAAGTTTTGTATCCTATAAAGGTTATGGTTATATCTGTGCTGGAGAATGGAACACTTTCCTGTTTTGCAGGACTGTGAACAGGAAAATATTTTATTCTCCAGCACAGACGTTAAATGTTAACTGTAGTATGAGTGGTAGTGAAAGTCACAGGTCAGCAGATGAGATTTGAGGCTGGTATTACTGGATCAATTTCTCTCTGTTTATCACAGCCACTAACAGTGACCAAAGTCTTATCAAGACTACACTGAGCTCACATCAACTCTGAGCTCTTCAGACTTTTTTTTTAATAATTACCACAATTCTGCACAGACATACTTATCTGGCCTTCAGCAAAATACACTAGCACTGAAGTCAGATTCCTATTGAACTTGTTCCAAGTGGATCAATTGTGTGACTCCAAAGGATTGCAAACAAACCAGTTATGATTAATGGCAACAGAATTGAAAGGTCAATACTATTGATCTCTATAAAGGCTTGAGTATAATGCTTACCCCAAGAAAATCATTAACCACTTACATTTTCATGTGATAGAGCAAATTTTAATTCTCTTTGTAAAAAAATGTATGTTATTTAGCAAAATATACTATATTTCACCTCAGGCAACTGAAGCTGAAATTCCCAAGTGTCTGTCATATTGACAGAAATTATGACACAAGATAATCCTTTCATTACCACATTGTGTTAATTCTTTCAGATTTTTTTCCTTGCTCACTTACCTTTACTTTATTCATTGATTTTTAAGTTCAGATTATTTCTGAAAGCAGACTTGAGATTACTTGATCAATGCAGCCGCAGTGTGAGACTAATCTGTACAGACAAATAGTACCCAAATTCGGGGATGGAGGGAGCAGGAACTGTATAAATGCAGTGTTGAACAAAGTCCAGTTTGAAGGCAATAGGTACAACTCCTGGTCAACACTGAATCAACTGGTCTAACACTGAGGTACCAGTATGGAACTAGAATTGGTCTCAGAACTTCTAAGAGGGAAGAATCAATCTTACCTTCCAGTTCAGTTGCAATGCCTACTAGAGTGTGTGCATGTGTGAATGTTGCGCAAAGACAGGTTTGGTTACAATACTTTCTATGGGAAAATTCTATAGATCCACAAATCAAAATGATCATTTGAAGATGTCCTGGAGAGTTGAGGTTATGTTCATTTTTTTAACCGATAATTTTAGGATTCATTGTTAAAAGTTTATACAGAATCACCTATTTATTCAATTTGGCTCAGTGGCAGCACTCTTGCTTCTATCAGACGGTTGTGGTTTTGAGTCCCACATTAGGACTTGAACTTACATAGTGGAAGCTGACACTGTAATGTAGTGCTGGGGAATGTTGTTTTGCCAGAGATGATGTCCTTCAGAATTGTGCTTGCATGTATGCCAGCAAATACACAGTCACTCCATTTCACAGTGAATCCTGTGAAGCGCTTTCAGACATCTATCTCATGTAATAATGTGCTGTACCAAATGCAAGGATTATTATTATATTATGGTTTTATTGCTTATATATTGCAAACCAAGGTCAGCTAACAATGCGCATTAGTTAAATAATCTGCCAACATTCTCTTTTAATGCCCACATGTGCAATTTGATACTTGAGTAAAGTAGAGGAGGGTGCTTGAAGACTGAAACTTTACTTCAGTGAAATAAAAAGAGGGAGAAAATAATGAGAGAAAAGTTACAAATTTATCCATTAACCCCAGAAATTGTATTCTTGAATTTTATACAGAGAATGTTTCACTGCACTGGTTTACATATTGCTATTCATTTATTGAATTCAGTCATTGATTGGTTTGAAACTGTTAGAAGTATTTATTTTTTCTCAGGTTAAGTGGAAATAAATTCAATTCCTGTGTTGATATCCTGAAATCTGAACTTTCTATGGTATTTCCTGTCCAAATTTTAAGGTATTTATTCTTTCCCTGCCCTTTTCTAAACATCATTTATTCAAAACACGTGGTCACAAACATCCACATTCCATTCTATTTTTGAGATATTGTTCAGGTTTTTTTCAAAAGTGGTAACGATACCTGATTTGCGTTATAAAACCAGAAAACTCTGAAAATTCATAGAAGGTGAGTCAAGATTACAATGAGAAAGGCAGATGAACATGTAGGCAAGGGATGTTCAGTTCTGTTTAATGTTGATTGACCCACTGTAGATATTTAGTATTTGTTTAGTATGTTTTGATGAATTCTAACATCTGCAATTTTTCAAACTACAGTATTTGGGTTGCGCAAGAAACAGAATCAGTTTAAAGAGGGTGTGTTATATACAACAACACATTTGTGGAATAAACAAAAAAAGGACTATATATCAAATAATTATTTGATTATAACATACGGTGTTTGCTGTGAGTAACAATATCCTGCTTTCAGATAATTCTAAACTGAGTACAGTATGTTGGTTACAAAATAATAATGCATACAAATCATTTTATTTTTTCCTGTTTTGATTTAAAGCTTTAAATGCAGCTTAATCTGGAAGAAAAAACAGGATACAGAAAATTCTGAGCTAAACTGATTAACCAGGTTGTTAACCTTAACTACATCTGCTGAATTTGACAGAATGTGCACCATAAGTGCTTAGCAAAAAAAACTTTCAAAATGCATTTAATCTTTTTTTCACTCAGGAAGCTATTCTTATGTGTATGTTTCCACAAATATTGTTATCAGAAGAGGTTCAAGATCTGAACAATGCCATCTAATTTGTTTTGTTTCCTCTCTGCAATACTGAAGACTGAAAAAACAAAGATGGAAATGTTAGGGAACTCCCTCTGTTAGAACCCAAACTATGAGGACGGAGATTCTTTATATGGCATGTGTGGAAATATTATAGTTGGTCCTTTGGAACAGAACCAGCATTCTTACTGGAAGGAAAGAATCATATTGAAAAACAATTTGAAGCTTCCCTTTGCTGTTTTCGTTTTGCAAAAACGCTTTCATCTATATACAGTAGGTGGAAAAAAAAGCTGATGGTCTGCAAAGCATTTCAACCTGTTGATTTATGAAACATACTTTGAAGAAATTATACATGGTATGATGTGTTCTTCTCCACGCTTTGCTTTTAGTGATTCTTTTAATCACAAAATAATCAGGATTGAATGACTCACATGTTTCTAAAATAAACTTGATTTCCTTTGACATAGTGGATTTGGGCATTTGTAGAAGGAGCACAACAATGAGCCTTTAGTCAGGCCAAGCTGGTCAACCGATGTGGAGAGATGGTTAGTCGGTTGCCCATCAATCTGCCCACAAAATATACAGTCAATTCACTTTACAGTATATTCTGTGAAGCATTTTGAGACCTCTATATCAAATAAAAAGATTATTATCAGCCCTCTGCAGGTAATATTTTTAAGTACTTGCTCAAGCAACTCTCCAAATTGTTATTCCTTTCAAATGATTATGAATGGATCTTCTCGGGATATAAAATCCATGCTTCCTGGGCAGTTCCTATATCCTGCATTAGAGAAACCTATCAAACACCCTTTATTCTGTTGTATTCACTCACTGTAGCATATTTTTTGTGGCACATTCTCAAAATGGGTGGGGTAACCAGAGATTAATGATCATTGTAGAAATTTACCTAAGGAGGTAAAAAGAAAAGTCAAATGTCTCGAGGAGAAAGAAATTGGCAAGGAAAAATAATACAGCAATTCTGAACATAGATCTTGATTGGATGACTCTAATGATGGTTGTAGGTTACTGTGGTTTGATTCAGTGAATCATTTTCCCTCTATGCACTTTAATAGAACTACTGTACTCATATAACAAAGAAGCTTGATTAATTACAGTACATTTGTACAGAGCAGGTTGTTGCTTGTATCTTAGTCTTTGATTAGGATTGTATCTATTCAGCCAACAATTGCTTATTCTCACATTACAGTGATCCAGGGAAAATATACTTCATGACTTTTTTTGTTATTTCTTTCCGCTGGTCTTTTTGTAAGCATGTTTCTGACATATGCGGAAATCTGACCAGCCTGAAATTTCATATGAAGGTCACCCATACATGCAAATTTCCGCGAGCCTGGAATGGAGTGTATATTTGCACCACAGTGAAAATGACACTCTGCTTTCCTCAATTCAGAAAGCATCAGGCATTGGTTGGCTCGGTGCAAGTTTCTTGCTGCTTGTTCATCTTAGCCCATCCTACCAGTTAAAGCTTTTGCTTACAGGGTTAACAGGATCTGAGTGGGAAACTTCCCTGCTCCCAGTGGCAAGTCCATCCCGCCAAGTCCTGTTGACAAGCCAGCATGTCTGGACTGTCATCAGCAGCAGCTTGGAGTAATGTGGGTTTCTTCCTAGCAGATTAAAAAACATTTTTTTAACACCACTTTTGGCCTCTATTGGGATGTGGTTCAATTAAACAGAGTGAGGTAACAATATCCTTGAATATTAAAATACACATAAATACAAAGCACAATTTTAACGAATCATTAATTAATTAATTGATAAAAGGAATTCAATATTAATAGAATGCTAAGTAGTTTAAAACTATATACCTACTTCTCCTTTTATTTTCTGCCTTTTTTAAACAAAAAGTTTCTTTCTTACTACTTGATCTACATTTCATGTGCTTTTAAAATGACACTGCAACCTTCCACCTGTCTTGTTCCTTCTCCTGGCTCTCGTCCTCCATTTTGGAACTGAGACTTATTTTCCAAACAACTTTTTGCTGTCTGCACACTGATTTTAAATGTTATTTCACAGCCAATTGAAAGTCCTTATACTGATGATTGGCACAGCCACATCATGTAGGCAGGCTGTCCTTCCTATGTATAATTTTAATGCATCATTAAGCTGCCAAAAACATACACTCACTGGCTTCCTGGCAAAACCAAGATTAGTAAATCATAAACCCTCCTGTAGTATTGGAAGAGTTAAACCCATCAAAACAAATGCTGAGTGCTGTTTTCCATCTGACATTCGAGTCGACATTAAAATTACCAGCACTTGTAAAATAGACCACCATATCCACTAAATGTTCATTCACTGTGAAACCTTTTTAAGTGCACTGTACGCACAAAGAGTTTTTGTTCTGCTTCCTTCCTTATTCTTCATTGTGTACATGGCTACTCCCCACTCTATACCTCAGCAATATTAGCATCTGACAAAAGATTAAGATCACAATGAACAAACAGTTTCAGAACTCACTGTTAGTTATTAGGTGTAGAGATTGTCATGATATCACTGCTATAATAATGTTGTATCTGGAATAGAAGATTACTGCAGTCATTATTTCACCTTGCTGTGTATAATGGAGCTATTATGAGCAACCTCCACCCACAGTAAAGAGGTCTACACTGTGTAATTACTCCATGCACTTTTATACCTCTTCGGTAGTTTATATGGCAGTAATTATTTCAGACCACACACTAAATGCTGCACCTGGTGTCCTTCAACTTTCTGGAAGATTAAAAATTAAAACGGCAATGTTGTTTTATTTTGTTTCTGTCAAAAGTAGATTGAAAAATTATGTTAGATGAAGACCTAATCTTATAAAATATTAGTTTCATTTTCATGAAAATGCTGATCATATTACATATCCAATCATTTTAATGAAATATTTTCACTCAAAGAATTATAAAATAATATCAATCAAAAGCAGTAAAAATAATGTTTTCTATATCTTCTCTATATTTGATTTGAACCTGACTATAAAGATGAGAAGCACGACCAAAATGAAAAATGCAAACTGTGACTTGTGCACCAACAAATTAAATAATCAAAGTCTTTGGTTTAGTTGGAAAAGAGCATTACAATGTAAATATTCTCCAATTCCAATATTTTGTCAAAACATTTCAACATTTGTGGAAAACAATGTTCAGCTGGACTGGAAGTTGTTCAACTTTCACTTGTATATTTCTTGGAAACATTTGTTTTGTACTTTGCCTACAACAATTGGCAAGTTTATCTACTTTCTGTTTATCTGTCAGCTCCCACATTTTAAAGCCATATTTGTCCACTATCTTTATTTTCGCATTGAGTGACTGGTCTTATCAAGTCACAGTCTATTTCACAAAAAAGGACACTGAACCGAATATCTGTGGAGTGCCATGCTGACATTATCAGCAGTCTCAAGTACTAAATTAGCAGCACATGATACTGGCAGCAAAATTCCAGTACAATTCAGATTTGCATGCTGCTGTGGATGGGTTGGGAAAGCCAGTAGTGTACTTGATTCATGCAGAATGAGGTACTTGGAGCTTTTCAGTAGAATTGTAAACTGTATCAGGTCATTAATTCAATGTTCCCAATATCTTCAACAATATTTAGGAATAACATTTTGAGCAGGGTCCCAAACAAGATTTTTCCAAAGGATGCAAATTGTTAAAATGCGCTTTCTAAAGGACATCACTTCCATATCCATGCTACTTGTGTCCGTTTAGAAAGCACAGTGCTTGTGATGTAAAAGTACATCAAAACCAAATAGAAATTGGCAAAATAATTTTGATACAACAAAATGGAAGTGACAATGATAACTGCTGGCTGAATAAAAATATATACATCATCAAAACAATGTCACTTTTCTGAATCGAAAAACTTTGGGCCGAGACAGCGAACTCAAGTTTCATCCTAATAAAGTTTGCAATGAAAATCAAGCTAAGTGATGAATTCCGTCTTTTAGTGGAGGTTCCCTAAGTGGAGAGAGTCACCAGTTGTTTTCATAATGGAAGACTGTTGTGTAACTGTTGTTTGTAAAAGAAGGGCCCACTTTGCCTTCAAGATGAAAGCGTGGTCTCATGGCAGCATTGTGTGTATCCTCAAATATCAGTATGTGCTACTTTTTCAAAGTCTAAAATAGAAATGTATGATGCACTTTCATGATTTGCCACTGATCAGAGGCCGTAATGTATCTTCAGCTGTAGCACTGGAGTGGTCCGGGACGCTGCCTTGTGAGGAAAGGCACTATATAAAGGTGAGTTGTTGTTGTTGTTAAAGGAAAGAGTGGTGGTTATACACCTGAATATGAAGCAGCTTGTTATTGTCTATAGTTTCTGAAAAGGTGACTCAGATTCCTATGTGTAAGTTTTCATTAGTCCTGTTCTGTCAGGTTGAAGTGAGAGAGCAAAATTAAGAAATTTTCTCTGTTAGTGGAGTTAATTCTTTTAGATAAATAGTCAAATAGCTAAGATTCACTGAAGGCTTTATTCCAAACTCAACACTTCTGCTTGGAGCTATCCCATTAATAGTTTATGAATTTAATTTTCAAGACATTGAATATTGTGCCATTTTACTATATATACACCGTATTTTGAAAAATACAAACAGCCCTGTCAATTCAACATAGTCATAGATGATGTCAGTCTGACTTAGTTGGCAGCACTCTCACCTCTGAGTCACTAGGTTGAGTCAGAAAGGTTCAAGCACCACATTAGGACTTTGAACTTACAGTCTAGGGTAGGCAAACATTCCAATACAATGCTGGGGGAATGCATCACTAGGAGAACTGCAGTTCTTCAAATCAGATATTAAATTGAAAGCTGGTTTGCCACTTTAGGCAGACACTAAAGATTGTTAAGATCAATGGGACTACTTGAAACATGAAGGGAGATTCTCCCAGTGTCCAGGTCAACAACAACAACAACAACAACAAATTAGATTTTGTATAACAATTCTTCAGATAAAATTGATCATTCACTTGATGGCTGTTTGTAGGATAATGCTGTGTGAAATAGGCTGCTGAATATTCCTACAACATATGCAGTAAATCCTGCAAAGTGTTTCAACAACATGATAAGGCACTACATCAAATGCAAGGATTATTGCTGTTGTTTATAACAAGATCCAGTCATATATCAACCTGCAGCAAGTTCCTCCAATTAAAGTATTGTGCAGTTACAAAGAGAAATGTAATAACACAGACTATTCTGCTACTAATGTTCCCCTTTGTGATATTTAACGGAAACATCTAACAATTTATTCTCTTGAGCCCCATTTACTAAGTTTAGCACATTTGTCCCTGTACACTTCTAAACAGATGTAAATGCACAAATTCACTAAACTTGTCAACAACCAATATGCAACAGGGAGAGTTCAGAACAGAACATAACCCAATGGTTTTTCATAAAGTTTCTTTATTTAAAATACTTGTGTCTGTGTTTCACAGGTATATTGATACATTGAGTTAGTGTCTGAAAATGGGCTATTCTTTAAAAAAAATCTTCTTTTAGAGGTTCATAGTACAGGCATCAATAGATACGAAAAGAATGCTTTTTTGTTTCTGTAATCATGTTTTCTCGAGTGTCTAAAGAGCAATAGCCTCTTCTATGTTGTTTGCTCAGGTGTTATGTGCGTGTGAATATCAAGGGGCTTTATCTATTATTACATACGTAAAGTAGAGATAAAATGTACAATAAGCTGTAGCCTCAACATGAGCATATTTCTATACTTCTAATATCTTGTTGGAAATGAAATATGTTGCAGCATCTTAAAATTTATTTTGCCAAGCCATTAGAGGATGAAGGAAAATTTTCTTTTGTTTATCATAGTTGGATTCAATATACCTGATGAAGGCCACTGTGTATTCAAGTACCGCCACAAGACACTCTTCTTCGACTGTCCCATCGGTCATCCCAAATCCCCCCCTTTCACTTCACCCTCCCCTTCCCCGATTCCAGCTCGGGTCTAAAACAATGACTTTCCAGGGCCTTAGGACTTCCTCCTGGTGTGAAAGGATCTATACAAGTATAATTTTGTTGTTGTTGTTGTATATTAAATGCGAGGATTATTATTATACGATTAGCACGGACTCACAAATCACATTTGCAAGGAATAAATTCTATTTTCACACCCCAGAGGATCAAATTCAAGATCCTCGTCTTCACTTTCAAGGCCTTGCTCCCTCCTATCTCTCCAACTTGCTGTTTCCCTATGAACCTGCCCGCTCCCTTCGTTCAGTGGGCTCCAGTCTGCTCCATGTCCCCCGCCCAACCCACTCTACCACCGGTGGACGGTCTTTCAGGCTCTCTGCCCTACACTCTGGAACTCCAACCCACAGTCCCTTCACCTCGCTTCCTCCCATGCTACCCTGCCCCTCTCCCTTGCTCGAGGTCTGGACCTGACTGTTCAGCGCCTTGGGAAATCCTGCTGACGTGAAAGACGCTCTAGAATGTAATTTTGTTGTTGTTGTTGTTGTCTAACAAGGGGTAAATAGGGGTAAAGGAAATTATTTTTGTAAAAATATTTTTGTAACTTACACAAGGGAGATTTTTTGAGATAGAACTTATATTTAAGATGCAGCCTATTTTCAAATTGAATTCTCCATCATTCCTGATTATGTAGGTAATCACACCAATACTCTACACACCATACTCAATGGTGCATAGAATGTGTATATTTGCTGGTGATTCCTTTTTGCTATTGAGGTGCACAAATATGCTGCTGCGTTGCCGCTGCACTCAAGGAACACAAACTAAAGATACTTTATTCTGTTTAGAGCCATTTATTGATTCTTTGTCACTTATTATCTTCATTAACAGATGGTTTACCTTGGCGAGAAATGTGCTGCCCTTTTCCTGTGAATGATAAACATGGAGAGAAAACTGTTGCATTTCACCAAGTTACTAACCCATTCACTTTCTGGCAGGAAACACTGGCAGTATAAAGGCTAGCATTTTTCAAAGAAGGCAAACTTCAACTAACCTTTATTGTTACATGACAGACATTTTGGAAACATTGTGTATGTATTTTAATACCAATACTGCCTGTGGGTTTTCTGACGAAAGGAATACCTGATCTATCACATTGCTAATTCAAAGGCAGAACTTTCCACAGTTCTATGCAATCTTAATTTTAAAGCAAAAATGGACTTACAGGATAACACTGTGAAATTTTAGGTCTAGAGTAACTCAACAATTCAAATACAGTACATTAATTGGATTCAAGGCAGAAGCTATATGATATAGTGTTGTACTGTATATTGTACAGACTGTACATTATGGTTGTGGATAGGATTATCGTAATGTAGTGAATTAGTATTAGGATCAGAAAAATGGTTTATTGACAGTTGGCATTACACATATTCCAGATGCTGCATGTTCTTTATCCTGTGCACTTCTTTGATCATCTGACTTTACCATCTATATTTCATAGTTGTTGTCTGATAGCTTGTACAAATACTATGTTGTGCAAGATAAACCAGACACCAAAATAGATAAAAAGGCTGTGTTTAATCTCCTTTTAGAGGTTAGATATTTTAACCTCACTTTATGTACCAAACATGTATCGTGAGATATTACTAGAGTTATGCTACATTGTTTATTCTTAGTTTTGTTGATTTAACACCCGGTTCCTGAGTATTGTGCCTTTAATTCATGGGCTCTGTCACCTGCAAATGAGAGAATAGCATTAATAAAACAATAGGCCATAAACATCTCACAGGCACAAAGATCAAAACGTTAATGTTTTACTTACAAGACATTCTCAATGTATGATCTTCCCATTACAGAAGTAACTTGGATATAAATAAATGACAGTGTCGCCAATGGAACTGTCACATGCATCAGGCAACATATACCATATACTGTATACAGATTGGAAGCCTACCCTGTTTAAACAGGATATAAATTAATCCTCACATTTCAAATGGCACATTATACGTTGATGAAACATCTCAAACCACTGCACATAGAATAATGACTCAGGCTGCTCTACAATAATAATAACAGTAATCCTTGCATTTATTATAGTGCTTTTCACCTCTTCTAGATGTCTCAAAGCGCTTCACAGAATATACTGTATAGTGAATTGACGTATATTTGTGGTGAAACGCGGCAGCCAATTGCGCACAGCAATGTCCCACGAACAGTCATGAATTGAAATGACCAATTTTATTATTATGTTTTTTTGGAGGGAGTATTATTATTAGGCGTGTGGAGCTTGCCCAAGGTTTCAACCCGACCTTCCTGGATTTGAACACAGGTCTACAAGCTTGCAAGGTGAGGACTCTATCCACTGAGCTACAGGACTCCACAATGATAGATGGAGTGGGGGAAAGGGCAAGGTGTTTAAAGTGATAGATTTGAAGAGGGAACTTGAAGTGGGTGGGGAAATTCAAATGATTATCAGTATACTGTATAGGAAGGTTGATACTGTATATCAATTCTCCTGAGCAAGCAGCTATCACCTGATTGACTTTGCAATGGATGGGTTCTGAAAGATGTTGATATTGTGAAAGGTACAATGATTCTGCACCTGGAACAAATACGGTTCTTGTTAGTCTGATACAAGATCTCTTGTAACTCCATACACACTTCATAATGAATTTGTTTATAAGAACAACATTGTGCTAAATGCCAGAAAAAAACCAATTAACATTAAATTACGATAGAAGCATTGTGCATTGCAGTGACATCTCTGTCCTAGGAATGTCTGATGTCATTGCTGGTATAAACGTGGACATTTTTATTGATTGGACCTGCGATTCCCTGGCATTGTCAGAACGCGTTATACTTAACCAAGCCACTCTGGTGAAACAGTACTCACAGTATGTACTGTACTTATCCTAAAAGAGTAAGTTCACTACTAGTTATTAAACATAAACAAGCAAATCATCTGCTTCGATGCTTCACCCTCCATTTCAATGCAATGGAATTGAAAATAACGGGAGAAACAAAATCGTAGAAGACAAATCGCTCTTTTCAACGAGCCGGCACAGACTAGATGGGCCGAATGGCCTCCTTTTGTGCCGTAAAATTCTATGAATCTATTCTAATATTCTGCCTTGTTAAGTTTATAATGAAGTAGATTCAGGTTTGTTTTATGTGACTAATCAGGTTTGACTCCATTGCCTCTGCATATCATTGCATGTAGTTGTACTGTTCTATTTTAGTCTCCAGGGCACAATACAATGGCATTTGTAGACAAAACGCTATGGATGAAGTGAAGTCATCAGGACAGCTGCATCCTGTTCAAAATCTGTCTTCTACGATTTTGTTTCTCCCGTTATTTTCAATTCCATTGCATTGAAATGGAGGGTGAAGCATTGAAACCAAAGCAAATTTGTCACTGAGATGGTTGAACAGTGAACTGCAATGTGTAATTAATGCGATTAATAAATCACTCTGGGAAAAAGATATTTGTATTACTTTTAAGATGAAAAAAATCACATTTAAAAATCTGATTTGTAGAAATCACATGTTACTTTTTTTAAAATCACATTAAGTTTACAAAGAGAATTAATGAACAAAATACACCACAAGATAATTGAACCTTAAATTTACCATTTTTGTAAGCATGAGAAAAACATAAATGAGGGTACAAACAGAAGGTACTGATGCCTGAATCACTTACTTTTGTGGCAGAAACCAGCAGTTCCTTTTAAGCACTGAAGCAATCAAGTATTTTTTTGTTGCAGCTACTGGGACATGTTATCATAGGCAGCCTTATGCAGGAAGTTCTGTTTATCATTTCCTCCCAGTTTCTTCAGGGCACAAATATGTGCCATTAGATTAGCATCTTAATACATGCCTTTGTGCACCCTGCTCATCAAAACTTCTATCTACTGTCAGGATTAGGCCCTAAGGAGTTACTATCACTTCATTACATATGTTTCATTTCAGACCACAAACAATATATAAGATCACTAATTATAAATCCTTTTGTAAAACTCGCAAGTTACATCTCAATTGAGATGGTCGCCTGATAACTAATAATAATAATGATAATCATCCTTGCATTTGATTTTCACGTCTTCTAAATGTCTCAAGTGATGGTCAATGGGTAAAAGTACATAGCTAGAGCAGCTTTTGTGGAATTGCAATTGGCCTGAACTGCCGTGGATAAAGGAGTGGAACATTTGTGTTCCTGATCACTATCCAGAGGCTCTCCTTGGAAGGAGAACATGTGTGGATGTTGAATAAAGACAGGATTGGGCTCAGGGCCTGTGATGTTACTCACTGTGCTTCAGTCTATCATTGGCTCACACGTGAATAATGATCACTCTGGTGAGGTATTGGAGGGCACCCATTAGATACGCATCACAGCATAAGGTTAAAGGAGTCAAATGTTTTCAGGCAAGGAGCAAAAAAATTAAACATTTAATATCGGATTGAGATACATCATATGATCCTGTGAGCCTATTGTATTTTAAAACACAAATCAATGTTCTTCAATCCTTGCTTTCACAATATTATTTGATAAAGTCTCTGTAAAATTATCAACAAAATTACCATCATACATTAAGCTTCACTATGTGAGGTCTAGCGCCTTCCTTCACACAATGAATGTCAATTAACGCTGTGAAATGAATGACAACAATGTGCAAGTAATTCAAATGAGTTTGACAAGCTTCTGGATAACAGAAACAGGATGACCAAAAAAAACACTACAGCTGTAAATGTTTAACACCTCATCATTCATGTTATATTTGTTTTAATGCCAACATACAAAGATTGTCCATTGAGAAGGGACAAACAGCAAGATAAGGTGCTAAAATTAAACACACATCAACTCCCAACTGGGACAGGAATAATTATCCAATTCAGTTTGTACCAGATTCTTGTCAATTTACAGTTTCCAAATTGCTTTGGCAATATTTTGTACACTTCCTTGAAGGCACGTCTTTTCATTGCGTGTTAACAAAATTTCATCTAACTTTTTCAAATTGCTATCAACTCTCTGATTCGTTTTCCTTAAAGCATGAAACATTAGAATACATTTTGATTATATTGAAAATAATCAGATAAACCCTGGACATCCCGATGTGAACGGCTCATACAAATGTCATTTTGTTGTTGTTGTTGTTGTTAATTTTGTTGCAAACAATCAAAATGTTAAATAAATGTGTTTCCCTGTTATCCTTCTTCACCTAACATCACTGAACCCTAATTTGACACAATCCTACTGGGCTAAGAGGGCAGGTTAGTCTAGCTCATGGAAAACACAAAAGGTGCCCGGATAGTGCCTCTTGATCAGCTGGTCGGAGCTGTACGAACAGAAAAGGAAGAGTTATTTTTACAGCTCAGTTAGAGTTACTTACCATTATATAAATAATAAGCCAGCCAGGCTTGGAAATTGCCCCTTTCCTATGATTCCTGTATGCATGTCATTTAAAACAGTTTTTGAACTTGGGCCTCCAAATTGAGGGTCCAAAATTCCAGATTGTATCTATACAGCTATATAGCACTCTTACTGATAACTGCATTACCTCTGATCACGTTGCTTACACAGTCGGCAAGCCTTGTGGCAAATGAATCATTGTTGTTGCCAATGAATATTGATATTAATTAGGCTATGGTGTACATAAAGATCAGTTTAGATAATTTTTTAGCTAATTTAGACACATACTTCTCTTACTTGTTCTTTTAACCTACGTGCTGTTGTTTTGTAAAAGTGAGTGGAACTTATAGGTGTTATTAGAATGGAACCTGAACCGTACAATGTGGCACAATGTACAATGTACAATGTGAATTTAAAAGCTTGCAAGACGCACAGAGAAATGTAAACTTTTGGAGTTCTATATAAGCCATATTTTCATTTGGGGGAAGCAGTACATATGTTGTATGTTTACTTTTTTGCCCTATATTGTTCCTTTCATGCAGGAAGAATCTCTAAATGCTTTACAAAGACAGACTGGGAGCCTGAGATAGGAGGGAGATGAGAAGCAGGGGGTGAAAAGGCCAACGATCCAGTCAAGGAAATAAGTGGTTAGATGTGTTTTGAAGTAGAGATGGGTGAATGGGATGGATGGAGGGACAAGGTGGTCGGCAAATTGCCCACTGATGGGGGGCAGAACAGGCAGAGGACATGAAGCAAGACAATGTAGAGAGTGGCAAGGATTAATCACAGAAAATCAGAAAGGGAAGGTAGGATGGAGGATCTTACATTTGGGGAATAGGGAGCTGGTGGAGTGCTCGGTTCATGGAATCCAGGAGAGAGCAAAGGATGCAGTCAGCAGAGCTCTGGATGCTCTGGAGCTTATGGAGGGAGGAGCTGGGGGGTGGGGGGGAGGGAGGGAGGGGTGTACAAGGGGCAGCAGGTTAAACAAGCTAAGTCCAAAGGCTACCAAAGCATGGATGAAGGTTTTGGCTGCATTGAGGGTGAAGAAGTGGCAGAGGTGGGTGATTGTACAGAAGGAAAAGACTTTGTGAGAGCCTGGATAAATGGTTTAATACAGAATATATTCATAATAATCTTTGTATTTGATATAGTGCTTTATCACATCTGTGAGGCATCTCAAAAGACTACACAGAATATCCTGTAAAGTGAATTGACTGTATTTTGTAGGTGAAATGTGGCAGCCAATTGTGCACAGCCGTGTCCTACAAATAGATGTAGACTGAGTGACCAAATTATTTTTTTGAAGGTATTATTATCCCCAGAAAAGTGATCTGCCAATCAACTAACAACCAGGTTCCTACTCAATGCTTGGTAAACAGAGGTGTGTGGAGTAAGGAAACTGGGCCAACATCTCATCTGAATAGGGGGTCAAACAAAATACCGAGGTTCTGTAAGCTTGAATGACCAACCGGAAAGGTTGATACGGTCAGTGCCTAAGGTGAGAAGGTGTTGATGGGAGCCGAGCAGAATAGCCTTCTGTTTTGTCAACATTTACTGCTCATTATACTTAATCTTTCAAATATGCTAGTGTACATGGGCAATTCAATCACTGACTTTGCCCTCTCCTTCGAGGGAAGTGTGACACTTCTATTCACTGCCTTCACCTGATGGAAAAAAAGTATTTTAGTTTTTCAAGACAATAAAAAATGTTTGGACACAAAATATAAAAGAATGACTAAGTTCCTGATAATCACTGTTGGATTTTGTTAAAATAGAATGATACAGTTTAAATGCATTCACAGAATGTTATGACCCCAAATAAAGTACTACAATTCCAAATTTTAAGAGAGAAAACATTAACAAGTCTTAACTTCCTAACCTTTTGGCTTTTCAGAAAAAGTGAACAGAGAATACAGTATCCTTATTCTATAATTCTCTCTATAGCATGGTTAGAGAAGCCACATATAAATCTAGGAAGGCTGTCTTTCACTATGTTTAAAAGCTTGCTTTTGTCATAGGTTTGAAAGAAAATTAGACATTTAAGTAATCAATGCATTGTAGCAGAAAATCCCTCAATTACCATAACTCAATTAGAGTAAAGTTAAACATTTTAGCTAGGAACCAAGCCCTAATCCAGTGAAACCTATGCCTGACTTAATGTAGTTCTATTGCCAACAAACAGCTGTTTGAGAACTCACTAAAGCAGGAAAAGTATTGTATAACTATCTGTAAGGGCCCATAAATATTGTCCGGACAGCATTAGCACTTTGAATGATTTTATGGTCAAATATTTGTATTAGGTGCTTCTAGGTACAACTAAGCAATTAAAATGATTGAATTCTCCGATCCTCATCTGAGTATTCTTTCAGATGTTGTCTTTTCCTTCTGCACACATATAACTTGAAATAAAAGTATTTTCCTTGCGGCAATTCATGGCATTAAATTAAGGCAAGTAGTTGGAATGTAATATATGACCACTTTTGATGGTTTTTTACAATCCATTTCAAATACAGGGAGTTTTGTCTTAGTTGCTATATTACAATTGTTCTGCTTGCACGTTTTGTTCTACCGAGCATTTAATTCTCAAGCACAATAGGGTAGGTGGTATCTGTTTAATTCAAAACATTCAACACAACTTGTGGTGTTTTATTTCAGTGTCATAAGTATTTCTTTCACAAGATATGTTATATTTGAGAGTTATCTACTAACTGACACATATTGTTTCATTCATTTCGAGAAAACAAAGGGTTACTGGAACGTTACTTGTCACTAAAACACATTGATATCTGTTGGGTAAGTACCGTGGCTCACTAATTTATATGTAATCCAATGTGAAAGTGAAGCATTCCACCAAGAGCAGGAACAAACAGTATATACTCGATACATCTTCATGAATCACAGTTCATGTTGCTCAAATCAGTAACAGCATTCATAGCAACCTTGCAGAATTCTGAAGCCTTCCTCAACCAACTATGCATTTAACATTTAAATTAAATTAATTAACATCAAAAGTCCGACTAAAGTACCACAATACACTTAACAAACTCCTAGTACAAGACAAAACTAAATGGTACAATTCATTTTTACCAATATATATGAGGAATATGTTTCTTTTGTATGGTAAAATGAATTAAAAATCCAATTTATGAACAAACTAGAATTGAAATACTGAAAATTGTGCAAGTATAATTCACATTTCATGTCAGAAATAATTTTCTATGAATAATGATACTATAATAATCCTTGCATTTGGTATCGTCAAAGCCCTTCACAGGATATACTGTAAAATATATTGTATTGTAAATAACATTGAATAGTTTATTTATAAGTAATAACATTGAATAGTTTATTTCTAAGTAAGCTTTGTGTGTCAACTTTGCTCAGTGGTAGCACTCTGACCTCTGAAACAGACGATTGTGGGTTCAAATCCCACATTGGGACTTGAACTTACATAATCTAAGCATTGTTGGAAATGCTGTCCTTCAGATGAGACGTTAAACTGAGGTGCCTGTCTGCTTGATCAAGTGGACGTAAAAGATCCTACGCTATTGTCCGGAAAACAAATTGAGTTTCTCCTCGTCTTGGCCAAAAATGCCCCCCCCAAAATGTTTAACGGCTGTTTGTGGGACATCGCTGTATGCAATTATGCTTCCAAGTTTGCCTGCAAATAAACAGTCATTTTATTTCACAGTAAATTCTATGAAGTGCTTTGAGACGTGCTTTCAACATGATGAAGCGCTATGCCAAACGCAAAGATTATTATTCCTTTAGTTGGCCACTGTTTCCTTGCATTCTTGCGAGCGGGATTTTAATTTTCAAATGCATTTTTAGGTAAGACACAAATAATTTAGATAGGTTTGTTTTGTGTCACTTCTGATGCATCTGCCTGTGGTAAAGGCCCAACCTGCATTTGTCAAGCATAAATATCCGCAAATGTTAGTTACTTCCATTTGAACTCCTTTTCTAACATTTTACACCAATCGTCACAGCGCCATCTAGTGGAAAAGGCAGAACATCACCAAAGGGGAAGGAGGCAAACAATGAAATTCAGGATTCTCACACAGCCAGGGAGACTTATCAGAAACACACAAATAATGAGTTCTATGTTTACAAGGTGTCAATTAATTTGTGGGCTTGATAATGATTCCAGACAGCAAATAAATAGATTGGCTTTGTTGCTTTGTGAAGAGGAGCCAGATTAAACTTCCTAATCTTTGAAATGACAGGCAACACAATGAGCTCTGACCTAAACCCATTCAAAGTACAACAGAACCCACTCAATACTATTCTGATAATCAAACATCTTTCATTCAGTTTTGATCATAGCACAATATTTGTTGAAACAGAGGCTTTTAGTGAGCACAGAGTGCCACCATCATAGCTGTGTTTATATAACAAGCACACCAGAATATGGTCACTCCAAAGTTATCATTAACTTACAAAACCTAATAGAGATTGCAAATAAACATTATGAACTATTTTTAACTGCGCTGTTTATTTTCTACTCTTTTGTTTGAAAAAATAAAATGCAGAACTGAGAAAACTCTGTGGAGTCCTGTACCTTAGTGGTTAGATCACTCGCCTCACAAGCAAGATGACCTGGGTTTGGTTCCTGAGGAAAGTGAAATGTTAACCAAGTTATCTTACTGCACATACCTCTGTTTACCTAGCAGTAAGTAGGCACCCAGTTGTTAGTCGATTGGTGGATCAGTTTTCTGGGGATAATAATTCCTTAAAAAATATATGTGATCACTCAATCCATGACTGTTTATGGGTCACTGCTTGCTGCATATATCGCTCACAAAATACAGAGTTAATTCACTTTCCAGTGTGTTCTGTGACATGCTTTGAGATGTCTCAGAAACGTGATTAAGTACTAAATCAAAAGCAAGGATTATTATTATTATTTATATTCTGTGAAGCACTTTGAGGCATCTCAAGGATGTGATAAGGTGCTATATCATATGCAAGGATTGGTATTATTAAAACATCTTCCACAATGAGCTTGGTGCAATACATTGGATAGGACATTATCAACAATTATAATTCCATATACAGTCCAATAATCAACATTTTAGTTTACAAATGTTAGGCTGAGAAAGTGACATCCTATATTATGAAGAATGGACATAAAAGTCAAACCACATATATAATGTGCAATTTACATGTGGTGGAGTTCATCTAGTGGTTTTCTTTTGCTCACAATACTGTAGAAATGGGAACCATTCACTTAGGAATGCTTCCTGCTTCAGTCAGTTCACAACATGACAAAGTGGTGAATATATGGAACACATTTCCTGAAAAAGCAGCTGGTGCTGTAGAGATTAAATCATTGAAAAAGAATGTGATATATGTCTGGTTTGGAATGAGACCGAGATCTATATGGATGGATATAAATTAAAATAAAGAAATATGTTATAGCACATGTTTTGTGTTTGTTTTGTTGTGTTTAGAGATACAGTTGCCTGTAAAGAAAGAATTTGCAATTTTATAGCACCTTATATTGAAATGTCTTAAAGTAATTACAGTCAAGTGTAGTGACTGTTTTTCTTGCAACAGTCTCTCTTCTTGCACTTCCACAAACAGCCATGAGGTGAATGACCAATGAATTTGGTGGATTGTTGGCCAAGTCACCAAGAAAACGCCTTTGTCTTTTTGTATAGATCTTTAAAATCCACCCGAAGGGCTGATATTATAAGATCTCGGTTTATGTCTTATCCAAAGGGTAGCGTCTTTAATAATGGCTTTGTGGTGAATTTGATGCAGGAGGCAATGATTGAACCATTTCATTTTCCGAAATATTAACCGGTAAGCCAGAACCGGAACACACTGCCCTCTGCAGTTGAGAGAAAATCTGGATCAAACCAGAAAGGAAGCTTAGCAGAGAGTAAGGAAATGGAGACACATAACTCTCCGCAAACACAGAATTCTTCACAAATGATCAAATGTGTTCAGAATGCAGAGATTTACTTAAAGAGGAAGGTTGACAGTGGATTACCTTAAATTAAATACTTGGAAGATTTGCTAGGTTCTTACCAATAAATATTTTCTTTGCATTTTTTGAAGTGCTACATTTCAGGCAGTAAGAATGTAGTACTGTACGTATTAAAGTTCACTGACCTCCTTGCTGCATACATGTGGCCATGAGAACTTATTAGTGTATACAGAGCGATGACAAATGTGATAAATATTTAATATCTGATTCAATATAATTGTCACATTCAATATTATGGATTTTTAGCAATTTTCAACCCCGGGATAGAAATTCCTTCAACAGGGAAAAAAACAGGTTCAGATACAAGTAATTTCTACCATTATATCTAGCCGTGTCTTTGTCATCAACATTTATACCGCCATGAACATTGGTAAAGTGCTCCTACCCATACTGTGCACCAAAGCTCCAAAATACTGGCACTGAGAAATATCGGCTTTGTGTTTTCAATTCCCTACTTACTGACTACCGAATCTCAGATATATCTCTGTGAAAGTAAGGGGCAGACACTTCCCTGCATTGAAGCAGGGAGAATTATCTTCACACATTCTTGCACTCTGTCCTATGGATGATATGATACACTGAGGTACAGTTTGCCTGTTCAGGTGAACCTCGAAGAGCTTATTATGTTGCTACTTGAAAAGCGAAGTTTTTTTTCCCCTGGTGTCCTGGCCAACAGTTCTCCAGACTGTGTATAAACCAGCTGTCCTGCTTAGCCTCAAAATACACAGCTGCATTTTTGAGTAAATCCTGTGAAACGCTTTGAGACGCTCTGCCTGTGAAAGATGCTACATCAAATTCAAGTATTGTTAATATTGTATTCAATCAGCATTGAGATGATGTCAACTTTTGAAGCTAATACAGTTCCATTGCAGAAAAGAACAAGAATGATTATTTCACGCATTAAGTATTTCTGGTAATTGAAGCGGTTGAGAGAAGGTTACAACTTCCTCAAAACAGGAAAGTACCCACCGTCAACCACTGTGAACAATGCAGCAATTCAGGGCCATTTAATCTTAAATTATTGCCTGTTCCACCCACATTGAATCACTCATCTTGGTTGACTTCCTCTCTGATAAACCAGCGGTAGGTTAAGACAGTCAGCACATTGCTTCAAACAGAGATTGTGTTGTTTTTCTGCTGATGGTGAGCACTTGTGCATGTAACTTCTCCAAGTTTTAAAAAAATTAAAGCTTTTAAAAAGTATTTACGTTTTAAAAAGTTCTTCCGTGTAGTCCCAAATTCTGTTACTCATTCCAAATAATTTTATAAGCTACTAGGACCTTTTAAATATGGGTCATGCTGTTATCATCAACAAACATGAGTATTTAAAAAAAAACACCTTTGCAACAAACAAGAAGCCTAAGTTCAGGAGGGGAGTGAGGAGCTTCTGGTTAGAGAAATACTCAGGCCCTTCAAATATGTATGAGCCAATCCCAAATCTTACAAAGTACAATGACACCTGCTAGGACATCAAAGATGAAAAATGCAATGCCCCAAGCAAAACAGCCATGAGAGCATCCTTGCTCTTCTATAAATCATCTTCAAGGAAAGGACATCTTTCAAAGGAAGGTTCCCTAGAACTGTATGCTGTAGTGTATTCCTGAAAGTCTTCACATAATTCTAAATTTGAATAACCAAATTCACAATTCTTTGAAATCATTGCCTCTTGCAGCATTGCTACAGAAATAAATACGTTGCTTCAGTTTGGATACCTGTAAAGTGATATCATATTTTGTGTTAACCTGTATGTTTTTATTTAAATATGAAGTGTAATTAAGTCAACTCTAGGTAAGGTTTGTATTGCAGGAAAAACTATTTTTTTTCATCACAACACTTACATTTAATCAGTCCTACATAGGGTCCGGCGATATATCTATATATCGATAAAACCCGATATAATTTTCGTATCGATATGCCGATATAGACATTTCAAAAATATCGATATATCGAAAAGACGATATATCGAGGTAAAAAATCGGGATGCGAGCACACTGAACTACAAGACCCAGAATGCTCATCTCTATACACAATGCACAGACCGAGGTGCAAAGCCGCCATATTGTATTCACAGTCCTTGAATACAATATACAGGTATGCAAGGGGTGGGGGGTGAGAGAGATGGCTGGGGGTGGGGGGGTGAGGGGGAGAGAGACTGCTGGGGGGGGGGGGGTGAGGGGGAGAGAGACGGCTGGGGGGAGAGGGGGAGAGAGACGGCTGGGGGGAGGGGGAGAGATACGGCTGGGGGGGGGAGAGAGACGGCTGGGTGGGGGGGGGGGGGGGGAGAGAGACGGCTGGGGGGGGGAGGGGGGGAGAGACGGCTGGGGGGAGGGGGAGAGACGGCTGTGTGGGGAGGAGAGGGGGAGAGAGACGGCTGGGGGGAGGGGAAGAGAGACAGCTGGGGGGAGGGGGAGAGAGACGGCTGGGGTGGGGAGAGAGATGGCTGGGGGGGGAGGAGAGGGGGAGAGAGACGGCTGGGGGGAGGGGGAGAGAGATTGCTGGGGGAAGGGGGAGATAGACGGCTGGGGGGGGGAGAGGGGTAGAGAGACGGCTGGGGGGAGGGGGAGAGAGACAGCTGGGGGGAGAAAGACGGCTGGGGGTGTGAGAGAGATGGCTGGGGGTGGAGGGAGAGAGAGACGGCGGGGGGCGGGGGGTGGAGGGAGAAAGACGGCGGGGGGGGGGGGGGGTGGAGGGAGAAAGAGACGGCTGGGGGGGTGGTGGGGGAGAGAGACGACAGGGGTGGGGGGTGCGAGAGAGGGACGGTGGGGGTGGTAGGGGGGAGAGAGACGGCGTGGATGTGATAATATACAGATAGATAGAGATGGGGGGGATGTGAGAGAGGAGAGAGGGAGAGAGACATAGAGACACACAGACAGAAAAACACAGAGATGGAGAGAGTGAGAGACACAGAGAGAGAAAGATATTTACCTCCTGAGAAGATAGGCCCCGAATGCGCGCGCACCGGGCATGCGCGCGCACTCCCAATGCGCGCGCGCATGCGCAGTACGAAAAAACTGAAAATATCGATATTTCGGTATATCTCAATATGAGCCCGTCGATATATCTAATCGGACAATTTTCCATATCGACGGACCCTAGTCCTACATTGTCTCCTCTATACGTAGACTAAAATTTCATTTTTTCAGAGAATTGAACCCTAAAAGTGTGGTGCATCATTTCCTTCCAGAAAGATAAAAAATTCTGAAATATTCTGCTATGTAGGATGTCGTTTAATGTAATGGGTTAATTCAATGGAGTGCTGTAACTCAGTGGTTAGAACACTCGCCTTACAAGCATGAGACGTGTGTTCGAATCCAGGCAGGGCGAAACATTAGGCAAGATCCTAACTCCACACACCTGATAATGATCCCTCAACAAAAAAAAAGTAAAATTGGTCATTTGAATTCTTGACTGTTTGTGGGACACTGCTATGTGCAACTGGCTGCCGAGTTTTGCCCACAAATTCACTTTACAGCATATTCTATGAAGTGCTTTGAGACGTCCAGAGGACATGAAAAGCATTATATCAAATGTAAGGATTACTATTATTAATAATGCATCAATTTGGTCCTGCTTTTATATACAGTATTCATTGAATAAATGGCATACATTGGAACATGGAACATTTTGTTTAAAAATGTTTGGCAATCAAGGCAACACAAAACACTCAAATTTTGGTGTTGGAAAATGGAACTTGTTGAGGTGAGAGAGTTCACCTAACGTGCTTTTTGTTAACGGATACCCTTTAAGTTGTTTTCTACTTTATGACTGCAGTGTATCCGCAGATAAGTGTAGGCTAGCGAAAAGGTCAGCAGAATTCTACAACCTTTATCAGCAAAATAACTTAACAATGCTACTGACGGATATAATTGCATTCTGTCATTTTAAAGAACAGTCACAACGTTCAGAGTGCTTCCTTTACATGGCCATTGTTAATACTGTTACCTTCTGATAATTTCTGTATGAGGTTGCACGACATGTGCCACGGTGGAATGCACTTTGTATAAATCAGGTTGTCCAAATAAACACAAAGCAAACAGGCAGCTGTCGAAAATTCCAAAGTACAAAACACTATGTGTTTTAATTAAAACAACTTTTCATTAAACATTGTTCATGAAAACAAGTCCAAATGAACTAAAGCCCCAATAGAATCTTTTCAAAAAATATTCACCAGTTTCACTTTGGGAAGTATTTACAGAATGTTTCAAGGGATATTAAATTACTATAGTTCACTAAGTAAAAGCATATTTTGGTTCCAAATTTGTATGTTAATTGTATAATTTTACTTTCTTCACTGAGCTGAACTATCTTCTTTCCCTATGATTACCAGTTTATGGATTGTTCTGATTTTTTTGGAATAATGATGTGAAAATGTTCCTGAAATGTAGGTCATGGTTTTATTTAATAACCACTTTGTCATTTCAGAAAAAATGCACATTGATACTGGAATACTTTGCACAACCTGGCACTTCCTGATTAACTGGTTAACAGTGAACTAAAAAAGTCCAGGTATACCTAACGTTATAATAATAATAATCCTTGCATTCAATATAACGCCTTATCACATTGTTGAGACATCTCAAAGTGCTTCACGGAGTATAATTGTAACGTGGATTGACAGTGTGTATTGTGGACAAATCTATTGTTATAATTGCTATCTTGCTAAAATAAATTTAATCCATAACCAATAACAACCACAATCATTTTGCCATTGGTGTTAACATATTAATTTAATATTAACTAAAAATCTTATTGGAAAAAATCTTTAATCACATTAAAATTACTCAAATAAATCTCAAAGTTTCTTTACAACATAATCCTTTTTGTTTTGTTGTAAATAAACTGATATTCATTTGAGAGTAGTTTTAATGTGATTAAAGGTTTGTTCTGAAAAGATTTAAGAGCAATATTAAACACTACTTATGAAGTCTTCGGTGTTTTAAAACATAAAATAATTTAAGCAGTAATCTGAAAAATATAATTGCCTCTTTTCAGAGTTTGCAATTAATGCTAATATGTTCTACTCATTTCACCAAAGGTTGGCATTTGCAACTAACATTCTATGTATTTTCTGCAGTTGGCTGATATTTGAAGAATCTCACACGATTTGTTGTGGGGGAAAAATAAATCTTACAAAACCCATTTATACCATGGTTTAGTCATGGTAAATGAAAACATGATCTCTTCCCTCTATTATTAGTGAAGGCAAAATAGCCTCTATCATTGGATGGAAAACACATCTCTCAACTTTGATGTTGGGGATGTGATGATTGGGGGGGGTGGGTAGAGGTCACTGCTAACACTGTAACACCTGCCCCATAACATTTGTGGGGAAGGACAGGATGTCTAAATTAATCTCAACACTGGCACTATGAGAAATTATCAAGGGGGTAAAATGTGCATACAAGTTTCACATTCTTGGTATTAAACCGCTGTCTTGTCTTTCATTGCTTTGGCATGCAGATCAAAATATGCCCACAGGAATTTCCCCAGCAAAGTGTTTGTGAAATCGTGTGGATTCCTTCAACTGAAAACTGACAGAACGTCTCCAAACGTTTTGAAACCTGTGGTCAGTTGTCTGTTTCAACCAGCAATTGCTGGGACATATCCAGTTCTGGAATATAGTCTGATACATTGGATAATTGCCAAGACATGAGAGAGTTGGTAATGCACTTCCTTGGTCAGTTTACTGTTCCATAAAACGATTAACATGGGATTGTTTTTTCTCCTCCAACAAACTGTGGCAATTATTAGGCTGTGAGAACAGTGAGTCAGATGTCCTGTGAAATACTATATGAGCTGTTTTAAATAGCCACGTGCTATAAATAAACCGAGTCAGTCACACTTTCCATTCTCCATGGACAAATCTGTGGCTCTAGGTCTACGCCTAATCTGATCCAACATGGAAATTGTGTTATTCATCTGAACATTTTCTGCGTTGAAAGATTATGTTTGCACTAAACGCCTCTGAGATCACGAGGTGGATGCTCGAGTTGTTTGGTTGTGGTTGTCCTTTCTTGCTCAGTCTGACGCTGAGTAAGACTTTGTTGAGAGGAGAAAGTGCCTTTATAAGAGTGTTAAAATAATGGAGCAGGGGATCAAATCGGTACCCCCGAATGTTCCTGGGGAGGAAAACCAAGAAAGTCAGGTTTACGAAAATATTTTTGCTGAGATTGAATCCCTGGAATTGCCTCTTGGTGCCACTTTACAGTAAGTCCAGTTCCTACTTGGAGAGGTTGGTATTGTGTGCTGTTAAGACAAATGAATGGAAATCTTAAAAGTTTTCTTCTGTTTGACTCACAATGTGGTTGGTGGTGTTTTTTTTCAGTTGACACGATATTTTTATACTTCATATGTGTGACTGCTATCTCGAACTATAGACTGCAACCGTTGTATTGGTATTTATAATGCTTTGGGAAGTGTCCCAACCTCAGCCAACCACCAGAGTTGTGCTTGTGTAATCGTTCAATTGGCTTACAATTGCTGAGATAAAATGGAAAACAAGATATATGTTTTAAATGCTATTCTCAAGATTGCAACAAACTTTTCTGTCTCAATTTAACGTAAATTGTTTTTTTTTAAAAAGAGGTAATTTAATATGAGACGTGTACTCACGGTAGGAAAAGTTTAACCTCTATCGTGTGAGGTTGCCAGCCTCAAGAACTTTTGTGAATGGTTGACCACATTGTGTCCAGGTGCACAGAATGAAATTACCTCTTTTCATTCCCAAGAGTAGTTTTTGTGTTAATGGTTGAAGCCCATTAACTGGTCCGTTAGTACTTATTTTAACACTTTTAATCTGGTTCTAGGATTGTTGGCAGGTTCCTTAATAATAAAAGATGATTACTGCAATTATATTTTTTTAAATCCCAAAAATATAGGCATCGGTATGAATGTATGCAGCAGCAACATTTTGAAGGTATTTAATACATATTGACTTTAATAGCCGTGGCTTGATGAATAACTGTAGAGCACACATTTACACATAAACTGCACAAAAAATCACACTTCAAAAGCAGGTTGCATTTATAATAATATATAATAAAAAATAAAAATTAATTACTAATATATAGCACCAATCATCGCAGGGTAGCAACCTTTCTATCCATGTTAGGTGAGATTGAAACTGAAATGTTAGATCAAATCTCATTGGTATTCTGTGTATATTTATTCATTGTTCATCTTAATTAATTTATAAAGCTGTCAGAATATACAGTACTAGTATATCCACTAGTTACGTATTAACTAATGTGTGTTAATTGATTTTAGTAGCTGATGAATTTTTCTCAAATCTCTGGTGAAATTCTGTTTGCGCCAATAAAATGTACAAAGTAGCATGCTGACTGGCATCAACAACTTGCATTTATACAGCACCCTTCACTCAGGGTAGCATCTCAGAGTTCTTAACTGTGGCTGAGCAGAGCCTAATGCAGAGCTGGGGTAGGGTGGGTGGGGGGATTTGGAGGTGACCTTAGGCATGGTTGAAGAGGAATTGTCTACAGTTGTGATCTAAAAGGGGGGAAGGAGGGGGCAAGGTAGAGCACAGATATCTGAAGCTTCGGGACATTGTCGCTGAAAGAACGGCTGCCAATGGAGAAGGGGATGAGCAGGAGGCTGAGGCCAACCGAGCGGAGGCAGCGGGTAGTGAAGTGCGGAGAAAGCAGGTTAGAAAGGTAGTAAGGTGCCAGGGTGTGAAAGAATTTGTGGACAAGTGAGAGCATCTTGACCTGCGTGTGTGGTATGGTGTGTTGGTAAATAATGCATTAAATGATGCTACATCACCCTTGTACAAGCTGGTGAAAATGGATATACTTGGTTCCTTAGTCCTTGTGGAGTCCTGTAGCTCAGTGGTTAGAGCACTCGCCTTACAAGCGAGAGACCTTGGTTCAATTCCAAAATCTTGGGCGAAACCTTAGGCAAGTTTCCTTACTCCATACGCCTAATAATAATCCCTAAAAAAAACAATAATAAATTGGTAATTTCAATCCACGACTGTTTGTGGGACACTGCTGTGTGCAATTGGCTGTATATTCTGTGAAATACTTTGAGACGTCAAGAAGACGTGAAAAGTGCAATATCAAATGCAGGGATTATTATTATTGCATCATTATCTTGAAGTACTGTACAGAGAATCTCACTTTTTAAATCTGTGTCTGGAGCCTTTTTAGGACAATTTTTCTTGGAGCAAAACAGTAACTGTCAGTGGCAACCGTAAGGTAAACACACAAACTTGTTCATGCTAAACAAATTTTCCTTTCCGAAATTTGACATAACCCCATGGTGATTCTGAATAAGGTATAGTGAGAGTCTAACTTGTTTATATCGTTCGATTCCATGAGACGTAAAATAACAATAACATTACTGAAATAACAATACTGTAACCTTATCAAAAAAAACATTACCAGTCAATAGATAGTCTGTATCCCTTGGCACATTTTAAAGAGTTTCATCTGGTTTCCTAGTCATTAAGCCAATTTTATTTTAAAAACGGTCATTCACTTTGTGGCTGTTTGTGGGACACTGATGTGCACAAATTGGCATCCACCTACAAAATAGTCACTACACTTTACAGTAAAATCCGGTGAAACATTTTCTCCTCTTAACAAAGAATGACACTTGCAGAAACCCATCACCATCCTGAAGAATATCCAAACACGAACTGACAATTCTCTGCAACGGGTCTGATTCCAGGCAGGGCGAAAAGTTGAGCAAGTTTCCATACTCAACACGCCTGTTTGCCAAGCAATAAGTAGGAACCCGGTTGTTAAGTCAATTGACGGATCACTTTTCCGGTGGGTAATAATTCCTTCCAAAAATAATAATTTGGTCACTCAATCCATGACTGTTTGTGGGGTGGGGAGCACTGCTGTGCGCATATGGCTACCGCGTTCCACCCACAAAATACAATCAATTCACTTTACAGTATATTCTGCGAAGCGCTTCGAGACAAGGCGCTATATCAAATGCAAACGATTACTATTATAATAAAATATCATATATCTCACCTGCGGCGTATAGGTGTGCAATACAATGTCTGAAACGCTGCAATGGGGCGCGAGAGTGACATCTGGCTCTGAGTCAACAACAGGTGTGTGTGTGTGTATGTATGTATGTGAGAGAGTGACTGTGTATGAGCAATAACAGAGAGAAAGAAAAGTGCCAGGTCACGTTTGATACACAGGGTGGAGTTTTGCCACTGATGTTTAATGGACAGCAGTGTGTATGTGTATAGACACACACACACACACACACACATATATATATATATATATGTGTACATATATGAAGCGGATCTGGACTTTTACCGCTGTTATTTATTCATACATGTGCCACACCAAACAACACACACACGCCCTGAATTGGGTTGGCGGGAGCGCGCAGGTTGGTTGGTGGGTTGTCGGGGACGCGCTGGTCCGTGCAGGGAAGTGACAGACAGACAGAGAGAGAGAGAGAGAGAGACGGAGAGAAATTAAACCGAACCATAGGCGCTTCTTATCTTACCCCCACTTGTGTGTGTGTGTGTGTGTGTGTATATATATATTAGACGTATATATTTTTTGTGTGACAAGATTAACAAAAGGGAAGCGTTTAGTGACAGTTCCACCCCCTCCCTCCTCCCAGTGTCAGGAGGCGGTGGGTTCCGCTTTATTACCCGGGGCTGAGCTGAGGGTAAGGCCGGCGGTGGTCGGGGCCTGGGCGGGTAAAGGACGGAGAATGACCCGGACGGTTTCAGGCCGCCGACCACGTCTCTGTTGCCGTTAAACGTCGTCTCTCTCTCCCCCCCCCCCCCCCCACCCCCCAAACCCTCCTCCCCCGCACCACTCACTCCCCGGGGCTGAGCTGAGCTGAACAGGCGACAAGATGGCAGACACTCCCAGCCTGGAGACGGTGACCGAGCACGAGAGGATCCTGCAGGAGATTGAGAGCACCGACGCGGCTTGTGTGGGCCCGACCCTCAGGTAAAGGAAAGGCCCCAGCCTAGCTCCAGCTCCAGCCCGGCCTTTGCCCTCAGCCCATCCCATCTCTCTCTCTCCCTCCCTCCCTCTCACCCACTCAACTCACTCCATCTCTCTCTCTCTCTCTCTCTCCCTCTTACTCACTCACTCATTCACACACTCCATCCCTCTCAGTCCCTCTCATTCCATCTCTCCCTCCCTCCCACTCACTAACTCACTCACTCCATCTCTCACTCACTCCATCCCACTCTCCATTTCACTCCATCCCTCCCTCTCTCTCTCACGCTCCCTCCATCACTCTCTCCATCCCTCCATCCCCCTCCGCCCCTCACTAACGGCCTGTTGTGTTCTCCCCGAGCGGCCGATCCATGGTATCTGTTGGGGTTTGACCGTTTCCTCCCTTCCCCCCCACCAGCAGTCAGTCAGTCAGTCAGTGGCGACGTCTGGTTCCTGCAGTTAGGCCGAGCCGAGCTGCTGCTGTTTATATTTTGGAGAGTGACACTGGGCTGTGGGCGGGGATCTCGGGGCTCCGCGTTTCGCTGCTTGTTTCAGTGCCTGAAGGACGTTGGTGGGCAGCCGCCTTGTGCTCACATGACCGCAGCCATCAGCCACTGTGCGTTACACCATCATCACCCAGCCCCAGTGCCACACCATCAACCACCTCCAGTGCTGCAGCGTCACCCACACTCATTGCTACACTGGGACCCACACTCACTGCTACACCATCACCCACTTCCAGTGCTACACCATCATCCACACCCAGTGCTACACCATCACCCACTCCCAATGCTACTCCATCACCCAGCCCCAGTGCCCTGCATTATCAGTGCGCAGTGCAATGGGACGTCATCCCAATATGAAAGGCACTCTAATAAGTGTGATTTTGTTGTTGTATCGCCCACCCCCAGTGCTTCAACAGCAACTTGCGTTTGTCTCGCGCCCTTCACACGGGGTAGTATCCAAGTGCGCTTGGACATTGGCAGAGGTTTGGAACGTAGTGTCTGGAAGCACGGCCGCTGGTGGTCGTAAATGCTGCACCATTACACACCCATATGCCTGTGTACGTGTAGTGTTCAGTGCCTTTGTGTGTTGCACACCACTTTGCAGTGTTGCAGTGTGCCATTATATATTGCTCGTTACATGTGATGTGTAGGTGAGTTACAGTGTAGCTTGTTTTGCAGATAGCTGCAGTGGTGCAGTTTGACATTGGGCATTGCAAAACCAGTTACCGCAATTTACTATAAATTAAACACCTAATGAGCAATTTTATTCCGAGGATTGGTTTTAATAATAATAATAAATAAAATAATAATAAATTGGCAACTCAATCTATGATTGTTTCTGGGACACTGCTGTATGAAATTGGCTGCCGCATTTCGCCCACAAAGATATACACAAACTTCACGTTAAGCTCTTCGAGACGTTTTGAAGATGTGAAAAGGCGCAATATCAAATGCAGCTAATGTGTGGCAATAAATTGACTGGGACCAAGTAATGTGTGGCAATAAACCAAGTGAACAGGATGCTGCATTGCAAGTTAAACAGAATAGGAAGTGCATACAAATTAGAATGTACATTGAGTTTCACTTATTAAACATTTGTAATTTAGCTGCAACTACATTAACCACTAATTATTATTAGTAGTATTAATACATTAGTTACTTACAGTGATTACCATGAAGTGCTTTGAGATGTTTTGAAGTGGTAAGATATTATGAAAAGTAAGGATTGTTGCATTTTCTGAAAGGATTTAATCAATATTTAGTTCTTAACTGTACAGTACTGATCGAGTAAGTGGATGTATCTTGAAATAATTTATTTTATCCTGACCTTGTCTAATTCATTGATGACGTACTTAGAATATTTAATGTAGCTTTAGGGACCATGCTCTCAAAACGATAATGATGAGTTGGAGAGGCCTCACAGAAGATGCTAAGGATAATTTTAGGACTTGGAGCAATAAAGAGTGGAAATAATTTTGCAATTAAATGTTAAAACTATTCCCAGGACAAAATTCAGGGCTTTAAGATGTCATGGATAATGTAGAGAAGCTTTCTTAGATTTTTGGTCAAATCATGTATGAAACGCACAATTAATGAGCCTCAAGCAAGGCTTAATTTATAAAACATTTATTGCAATCAATCAATTATAACAATTTTTATTGCAATCAAATAACAATTTGGGTATTAAACAAGTTCCTACAGTGGTTTTCCAATTTTCATCTCTTCGTATGTTGGCCTCTTTGATTAAATTGTCTCCAACCGCTGGACAAAAACTTGTTGCTGCGTTTCGCCTACAAATATACAGTCACTTCACTTTATAATATATTCTGTGAAGCGCTTTGAGACATCTTGAAGACGTGAAAAGTGCAAGTGCAAGGATTATTATTATTCTAATAAATTTCTATAATATTTTGTGCTTAGTGATATTTAAATCAAATTCCATAAATAAATGGTAGTTTTCTTTCCTGATTTATTTTTTGATCTAGATGATCATTAAAAATTATCCAAAATGTCTTTCACAAGAATGCAGGTTGCTTCCTTTAACCCTTTCCTATCTTCATCCATCAAATGCCTGATTTTCAAAAAAAATGGGAAACGTGAACATGCAATCTCCGTCATTTCTAATGCTTGCATGATTTCAGATTAATAAAGGTTATCTGAAATGAAATGAAAAGAAGATTTTTTTTCTTGTTAGAGTCTTGTTGTTTCCAAAGCTGTCTTTATAATATATATTCAGACACAGCTGTCAGGAAGGAGTATTCTTTGCCAATAGTGCAAAAAAACAGGAAGTAGGAAGTCTTTGCAAATCTGGGCTGCTGATTATCTGCTTCAATTTCTATGTAAAAGGATGTCCATTACGTTATATCAGTGTTGTACAATGGCAGGAGTGTTGCTCCAACAAAGTATTGACTATAGCTATAGGAAGCAATGTTAACTGACTAGCTGCACTCAGCCCTTTCCTTCTCATACCAAGCGGATACTAGGAATGAGAGTAATTCACAGGAATTGACCATACAGGAAAACGAATCAAGAAAGATGAACTGAAAAACATGGATTAATGACTTTTATTGCTGATTCTTCTTGTGATGTTTCACAGAGTTTTATCTTGAGTTTTCTGTAGTGAGCAACAGTAAGATAACTATGAACATAGTATTCTGTCGCTAATCCAAAGCAGTTGAAATTGAATCAGTCTAAAGAGGTGGTTTCTTTTAAATCATAAGTTGTAGAAAGTGAAGAGCATGAAAAAAGACCTAGAGTGGAATTATAACAACTTGCATTTATATCATGTGGGATAGTGGGCCTAGAGCTTGATAGTGGTGGAATCTGTCCCTGAATAGAAGTATAATGTCACTTGCTCTACAGCTTCATAATACTCTGAGCATAGTCTTAACTTTGCAAAATTAAGAGACTTGTTCTTCATCTAGAGAAGGTAGCATTGAGACCCAACATATATCGTGGGTGCAGAAACATTAAAGTTTCAGTTAGTAATGTCCTAAAAAAAATTGTTTTGCTTCAAACAACTGTTTTTAAAAATCAGAAGTTTGAAGCTGCCAGCCTTTGTTCCATGGAACTGTATTTATCAGTTACCCTCCCTTCCACTTTCTAAATCTTACACAACCCTAACAATGAGGTGAAAAAATACCAGGACATTAGCACTTCTGTGAAACTCGTTACAACTATGCTTGCAATGCAACCAGCATTATTTTATGGTTAGATTTGTTTTATAGTCACTGTATTAATTTACATGATGTATTTGTGATGCAGGAATAATTCTGGATGTCTAATTACAATTTTATTTTGGCATGAAACTGAAGACTAAAGCTTCTTGCTAAATATGAATATTTTGTTAAATATATTTATCCTATGCACAGTTTCAGTGCAGTGTAACCAGATTGAAGATGATGAAGTTCTGTTTAATCATTTGCTTTATATATACAGGATTATAAGGAATCACGAAAAGAAGGAAATCCTCATTAATTAAGTTAATTTGAGTATTAAGACATAATATCTGTGTGTCTTCTAAGAACCTGTGAATTAAAAAAAAACTTAATCAGCTCACTCATTGACCCTTACTCTGCACAATATAAATCTTGTTTATTTGGATTCCCATCATAGCTAAAGTCCTCCATACCAGGTATTAACCTGGGCAATGATCATTGCATTCCCTCCAAGGTGGAAATATAATTTCTAAGACTTGCTACCAAAACTGTGGTCTGCATGGTATTACTAGTGTCTCACACAACTGTAGTAACACTTTACAAAGTAGGCCTACAAAAAACCGTATGTTGTGAAACGCTTTGCAGTGTCCTTTCAGTGTGAAAGGCACTATATTGGCACTGAAAGGACATTACATTGAATATAAGTAATTATTACAGATCACTATTATAAATTCCATCAGCTTCTTCGCCTTTTTGGCTGGATTTTGCACCTCTGAGCTAGTTTTTAAAAAAAGATTTTATTTAGGTGGATGCCCTTAATCTTATGCTAAGCACTTTGTGAATGTAGTAACAATTTTGTCCACTTGGTGACAACCTTGTCTAACCTTTCAATTTTGGTGAGTCATGTTGATAGAGTAACCTGTTTTTCAGTGAATGATTTTTGAAAATATTCTTTTGACTTTTTTTAAACTGACCTATTGTGCAGTAATGACTATATTAAACATTTAATTATACAGTTTGAGGTATAATCAGTGTTTTTATTCAAAAAGAATACATTTAATTTCAGTTCCAATATCCATTTTGTTTTGGGAGTTTTATTATGCAGATCCAAATGTAAACTTTTTTTTTAAATGATCATATATTGAAATGGAAAATAATGAATTTAACTAATTGGAAAATGTGAAAGGGAGTTTGAGTTCGGGGGAAAAAAATCAGGTGCCAGAACAATATTCACAAAGTGGAGTTGTTTAGCACCTTGGGACGTCCTTGACGTGAAAGGTGCTCTATAAATGTAGTTTTGTTGTTGTTGTTGTTTATTTAAGAAACTGCTTGGAATTTTCAGAAATGCATGCAACTTTATTTTAAATCTGTGATTTTTTTAAAAAATAGATCCGTATATGATGATCAGCCGAATGCACACAAGCGGTTTATGGAAAAACTTGAGGCTCGTATTCGCAATCATGACCGTGAAATTGAAAAAATGTGCAACTTTCACCATCAGGGCTTTGTTGATGCGATTACAGAGCTTCTTAAAGTGAGGTCAAATGCAGGGAAATTAAAGGTAAGAAAGTTACGTTTTTAAACTTAGAAGAAAATAAGAAAAATGAACGTAACATGCTTTGGCCACATAATAATCTTCTCAATGTGCTTTGTAGAATATACCGTAGATTGTAGTGATTGTGTGTTTTGTGGGCAAAACACAGTAGCCAATTGTGCGCAGCACCTAACCCACTTTAGCTGAATTATTTTAGCCTATAGCAGTACATTATTGAAATTTGTATTGTTAGACATTTGGGACATTTTGATAAGGCTTTATGTCAAATGCAGCAAATGATTTTATTTACTGACAAAAATCTGTTCATGTGAATTGCAATAGAGTTGCATTATTACATTATCTAGTGGGTGGCAGAGAATGACTTGCTTTGTTTTGGTGTTGCTTTTTTTTTGCACAGTAAGACAAAGGGGCTTTGATGTACTCCTGCTGTACTGTATTATATGGGCATCTAATGAAATCATCCGCAAGAAATCTGAGGGCAGCAAATAGTTTGTCATTGTAATTTGTACTACAAATGAAACATTACTCAAACAAATTGAGAGTGAAGTTGTGTAGCAGCCAACCTTAGCCTTATCTTAACCTTAGAACTTTTTTTAAATTGCAATTAAATTCTGCTGGTTTACTGAAGATTACTTTGAATCAATCTCTGACCATGCTGTAGATAAAGGCACAACATATGACCATGTTTGAATCCTGTTCTCTTCTGACCTCAGTTGGGACAGTAAATGAAGTGTCTAATTGTCTTCAACATTCCTGGGTTGGGGAGAAATCTATTGATTACTATCCAACAAACCCTGCTGGAAAAGTGTGCGTGTGTGGATGCCGGGTGAAGACTGGGTCAGGCTCAGCTGTGGTGGCCCCTGTAGTTCAATAGCCTGCCAACACTCACTGTCAATGCTCACACACGAATAATGGTGAAGTACTGGAGGGGGACTGGTGCCTGGGAAACTGTACCTTAGTGGAAGGAAAATGAATGCTTTCAGAAGACGAGAAGGGAGGAAAATTGGCACAGGGGGAAAAACTATTTGTACGATTTACAATGGTATTAATTGTAATATATCCAAGGCGTGTACATAAGCTGAGCTTGATTCACAGAATTTTATGAAGTGCCTTTGAATTCATTGTACTTGGGCTCTGATGTACAAGTTTAGAGTAGGTCACCAAGGTTATGGAATAATTAGAATTGTGCTATTAAAAAGACAAGGAAAGTAATGTAGTAGAAAAGTGGAGAATATTCAGTTAATGAGGGATTGAACCCAGTGTAGATGAAGCCAAGCACTTTTGTTTGGAAATTAATGAGTTGTTTAACAATGAAAATGAGCTTGTGTGTGGTGATGACTTAATGAGTTACTTCATATGTGGGAAAGTTTGATATCATTCTTTGCCTGCACCTGCTGCTTTTAAACCGCTGTTGCAACTTATTACTTTTTTATGTTTGATAACTTTACAACTATCTTGGCAGTCAAGAGAATGAGCTGTACTTATTAGCATTAGAAAATATTTTTATATCTGAAATAAAATAATTCCTCCTGATTTCACTTATGAACCCACTCCTTTTTATGTAGTTTTTTTTTGTAATTTCCAGTGATCATTTATTTGTAAAGGACACAAAATAAATATTTCTCATTTTAGGTCCAGATAACTGACACTAACAAGAGGCTTCAAGAAGCCGGAAAGGAGGTGAGAAAATGACTATTGTGAATATTGCCCCCTTTTCCTCTTTCCTCCCTCCTTTTCCATTGGACCTGAGCTTGGGGCTGGGATCAGGAGGGATGGATGGCAGGGTGGGTTGGGGTAGGATCCTTCTCTTCGAAGGTGCGGTTGAAGAGGAAGTTTCTGAGATGGTCCTTGACGGAAGCAAGGGAGAGAGCGACATGAAGGGACTAGGATGAAGTTCGAAAGATGGAGGTATAAAGGCTGAAGACCTGAGTGCTGGTAGTGGGACAGGGGAATGTGGAGCAGGCTGTAGCCCACTAAGTTGAGCGAGAGAAATGAGTTGGTATGGTCGGGATTCACAAAAGTTGGGAATGTTATCATTTTAAAAAGTACTCTAAATCCCCAAACTTGCACTTCTGCAGTCTATTGCTACTGTAGAATTTGTTCAGTTACCCATTTTACACTGGGACTAGCTCCAACATTGGGAATTTCAGAGTTACTGCCTGTTAATGTCGCATCCAATAGAAAGGTTTATAAGTCGGTCACTAGTTTACAGTTCAGACAATTGTAAAATGGTGTGTGTTATAGTTGAGCTTTGTTTTCAAGGTGATTAGCCAGAGTGAAGAGATGATTCGGTGTAGGGTGCAACAGAGGAACATTGCTACTACTGTTGAGAAACTTCAGTTGTGTCTTCCTGGTGAGCAATTTTAATTTTGAATCATATCTATTACTGTTATTACCAGCGCCTTGGAACATCCTTCAGACGTGAAAGGCACTATACAAATGTAATTTTGTTGTGTCTATGTGTTTCATTGAAATTCCAAGGAATCATTTAAAATATAATACTGCAAAAATATTTTGACTATGTAGAGGTAAAGGGGTAACTATTTATTGGTATTCAAAATTGAAGAATGACATAAGCAGGTAATTTAGAGCAGTTTGATACAAGACATTGTCTGTCGTCTTGAAGAAATTGTTTTTTTGGAAGGTGGGGGTTGGGAGAATTGTTTTTGTTTTAGAGAAACTACTAACAATTTGATGCCCTAGGGTATATTTTCTGAATTTGGTGAAATAAAAGTAATTTTAAAGAGTATTCATCCAATGTTCTGATTGGTAAGTGCTGTATACATCAAAGTACTGTAAATAATAACACTACTTTTATTGCTACTCTGTCGGGTGCAACTGCAAAATCTAGATGAGTTTTAATGAAGATTTTTATATTTAAGTTTAGGACATAGATTTTTATATTAAATCTGATCCCATCCATTTTTTGCATGCTGGTTTTGCCGCTTATGCATTTCCCAACCCAGCCTCCAGGTGGATACATTGTCATGCTTTATTCGGTAGGATAAGGGAGTGTGAGGGAAAGGAGGATATATATTTTTTAAATGATCAAGCATATACAAAATTGGATGGGTGGGAGATAAGAGGAAATCTTTTTATCATGGCCACGTTAGATAAAGAATAGGAGGGGGGCACATTTGGGGAAGAGGGCAGTAAAATGCACATATTAAAATCACTTTTGTTAGGAAATGGTTCATTCTGTGCACTTGAGAAACTAAAATTCCCAAACTCTTCCTTCAAAATGTCTTGTTTTCCCATTCTGGAGAATATCCCCTTTGTGATGGCTGGCTCTTTTGTTCCTCATCCGTCTGGTTGCCTAATGTTAGTAGGATTTAGCACTGTTCTCTTTCACAGCAAAGGAATGGTATTAGGAGTTGAGTTTCTTTCCCTCCCTCCCATGTAACTCACAATATGTAACCTTTGTATGGCTCTCTAATATACAATCTAATGTTAATAATGCTCCCTTTTCATTTTGCTGAAGTAATTATTGCTAGATTACAGGAATTTAATCTGCAGTGGATTACTGAAAATAATGCTCTAAATCATGTGTGCACTTTATTTTTCATAATCTGACAGCAAAGTTATTACTTTACAATCATAGTTTTACAATGTGTAGTTGCAGTTTTTTGATTTTTTAATGTTCTTCCCATTCAGAAAGATTTTTTTTGCTAATCAATGATTCTACTTATTCATATTGTGTGCTAATTACATTTTTATTGAGTCGCATTGTACAATCTTTTATATGTTCTACAAAGAAGAACTGTTAGAGTTAGGTTACATCTTTAATATACTGGAAATCAACTAAATATTTACAACCATATAGGAAGAAGATGAAATATTAAATTTTGAGTCCCATTTACATGACTTCTACTGACCCCCCCACCCGCAGTAGAAATCAAAACTGGTAGAGTCATAAGCATACAGACATCTGTTTTCCTTCCCTTTTATTCCTGCCAAATAGTGTGGAACCAGGTGTGAAGAGCAGAGGTCAGCAGTATAAGTACACATACTATGTGGTTACAATTTTTTCATTTGTTTAAAAATAAGTGAAATTTTAAAATGGATTTCAGGCAAACAAAAAGGTAATTTGTGATTCACCAAACATCAAGACAATTTAATTTGTAGCCGAGCATTGATTCTGAAGGTCTAGACCTTTAGACAAAAGCTTGTCAATCAAGATCTGTTCAAAGAGAATTTATTAATGGAGCTGTGCCTAAACCAACCAGAATCCTGTTGTTTACTTGAAGCAAATGTTACAGATAACAAACGGGGTAAAAAAAAATGAATTACATTAATTTTGTAACCCAAATTGAATTTGGGGTAATAATTTGAAAAAAATTGCCAAATATTGAAAATTTGATACATTGAGTCAATGCTAATACAAATTCAAGTTTTGTATTTGTTGTTAAATGTGTCTTCTATTCTTAAATCCTTTATTAGTACAATTTTAAATAATGTTTGAACAAACTATTTACAAGGCCAATGTAAAGTAGTTAGAGGGCTTTTATTCTTGTGCTGTTTCTGCAGGATGAAATCTAGCAGGAAAAGTAAGGTAATTTAACTTGTACAAATGGAGTTTCTGTTGGGGGCATTCACAAGATAACAACCTGAAATCAACACCATATTTTAATGAGCTGTATTATTAACTTAAGACAACTGTGCTTCAGTGACTTGGTCTGAAAATAGAAGTCTTCAGAAAATTCACTTGCAATCTTTGCACTAATGTTGAATTCTCCCACTGTATGTGGTTGACTATTCAATTGTATGGTATTGATATTTATTTTTCTTTTCCTTCGATTCTTGCATACATTTCCTTCGATTCTTGCATACACACTTGCAGTGTAACCTTACTTTTCAAAACTGACATTATGGGGTTCAAAGCTTTTTTTGTGTTTGTTTTTAATGTAGTGATCTTAGGCTCTCAATACGTCTTGAGGCTGGAAAAGAAAACGTGACCACTCACAACTTATTATTTAGAGGAGCTGTGCCCAACATTCTTTTCTTGTATGACTACTTAGATTATTATTAATTCTGTTTTTCTTCTTCTTTGTATTTACAGTATTGGAGATGTACAACAAAGCAAGAGAACAGATGAAGGCCAAAAGGTAGCTTGATAGTTTCTGAGCACTAAAATAATTCCATATCTCCATTTTTTAGTGGAATGTTAGAATGCAACAGATCATCTTGTAAAAATAATTTTTAATCATTTTGATTTCCACGTTTAAACAGTAGAACTGAATAAAATAAACTATTAAGGGGAGATGCCTTCATGTAAGCAATTGAAGCAAGTCTTTGTTTTCTTATGGAAATTTAATGGTTTTGCTGTGAGTTCTGTTGCATATGATCTTGATTTTAATTGGAGTAAACCTTGTTTAAATAAACTCAACATTGGAAGATGTAAATTAGTAGGATGTGTGAAAACATACTACCCCAGTAGTCCCATGTTAATTAAAATAGATAGTATACACTTTGTACCTTTTGTACTTTTGAGTGTTGCTTGCTATCGGAGCTTGGTAATCAATATGTTGTAAATCTAATTACATTACAAAAATAGACATTGCGTAGGAATATTTTGTATCCTGTTGAGCTTTAACAAAACTGTATTGTGATGTGTTGCCGTTTACACATCTGTGCTCATTTTTCCAATACAAGATCAAGTTTAGAATTGATTCCAACATGTCTTTTAGCTTCCTTAAACTTTTTAATCTTGTAAGTCATACAGTCATTGAACATTTCATGTGAAGGAGTCTTGGCCTGTGTTTGATTATTTCTTCTGCATAAATGTTGCAATTGTAGTGTGTAATATAAGGTCACATTAGATGCAAAAAGATTTGTTGCACTGTGTAACTAAAAAGAACAAGATACAGCTGCAAATCATTGGTCTCATGGTACAATAGGCTTCTTTATATGTATCTATGTATAATAGGCATTTAAAAAAGAATCTGGTCATTTTGCAGACTGTTGTGTAATAATCCGGAGACTCTAGACTTGAGGACTTAGTTGAGGGTACCTTCTATGAGAACATACTATTTATTATATTGACAATTTGGGTTTTCCAAAATCTCCAAATAATATAGCAATAAATGTAGTTAACATACATTTTCTATAGAACGCTAAATCTTCATGAATACTCATGGTTGGTATATGAATTTCTACCCCTCCCAACAAAAGATGGTATTGAGAAGGATGTAAATTATTGAATACTAATTTATAAAGAAATAAAGAGAATATGAGCACAATTGGAAGAGCATAATTTCTCTAAAATTGGTTTGATCAATCATAATGTATTGTAAACTAATTTTTAAATTTGAATGGTTATTGCCCTCTCTTGCACTTATCACATTTTCTTTGCGCTTATCACATTAGTTTTCTGCAGTTATTAACATATCAGATAAATGAGTATAACGCATATTAAACTAAACGCGTGCCACAGCTGTGCCTTGCTAATAGACTAAATCCATGATTTAATGAGACCACAATGTATTTTAGATCACAGTACAATTGTGTAATATTCTAAGATGATGGATAATAGTAATTATTCTAAAAATCATGATGTGGCATGGACATTGCTTCAAACATGATTTTGTTCTTTTGAGATCGGTATTTGTTTACAACTTCATATTACAATAACAACATTTGTGGAAATGATAAATGTGAAATTAAGGAACTACCTCTAAGCTTTGATATCTCGACTTCGCAAAGCTAGAAAGTGATTTTTAAAATTATTCTTGGCACACATTTTTTTCCTTAAGACCAGAATTGATGCAAAGTGGTTTACACAGATTTACTATTATTCACTGTTTTGTTTTTATTAAAAAGTAATGATGAAGAACAATCATAAGCGGGGCTTGAGAAAATAAATCTTTGAAAATTTAACACAATAAAAGTAACACAGCATTGAGCCATTTTGATGTCAGATCTGACTCTGTTATCAGTGTATTGATTGACCTGATTGTAAGAGACTCTGAATGAAATTAAAGCTATTTTAATTTTGGAAAACTGTGATGAGATTATAGAAAATGATCAACTCCTGATATTTGAGTAGCCTATTTATTGTAGTTTTTGTGTTCTGTTTCAGTGTTACAATATTGATCTGTACAATTAGAAAACTGTTTGATTATGGAGAGAGCCATTTACCCAGACCTAATAGTAATTGTAATGTAATTTTTTTTGAAAATCAACATTGATACCCTTAATAAAGTTAATATTAGTTGATTTTTTTTTCTGTCCTATGAAACATCATGCAAAATTAGATCTGAATTTTATGTTCACCAAATCTTAATGTAAGCTCTGTTGCTGTATATGCACTGTTCTCATTTTTACTTTATTATATTGTAAAACAATTTACCTTGGGTAAAAATTGGTTTAATTATGTAAACGACATGCAATATAGAAAAAAAATTGAGCCCATAACAATTGAACAGTCTTTTAAAAAGTAAGACTGGTTTTAATTAAGTTAATTCTGTAGATTAATGATTTATGATAAATATGTGAATTATTCATGATTGTTGTGGCTGTTGAATGGCTTCAGGCACTAAATCATACTCTAAAATTCTGAATCTTATTGTAAAAGAGAACTGTTTAGAAGATAATGTTTTTCAATCCAGATGGGCAGAAAACCATTTCTACTTGTCAATTGTAGGATCAATAGTTGGAAAAAATGATCTATATTGTCATCAAATGGAGATATTCCTTTATGTTTGTTATACATGAAAGAATAATAAATGGGTATTTACATACATTTTTATTATGCGGGTGCTGCAGGTCGTGGTGTTCACATTCTTTATCGCCTTTGTGACAATTTTACAATTGTATTTCAATAATTGGAATGTGTAATGACTGCCAGCTGGACATGTAAAGTTCGACATTTATTACTTGGGCTCTTCTATTCATTACCTTATTTTTTTTTCTTATTGTCATTAGTAGCTTAAATGATATTGTTAAATGTCTAGCTGGACATTTGTGAATATTTGCTCCGTTGTATTCACAAGTCTTGTCCAATTTTCTTTTATTTTAGCTAACAACGGGTTTTAAATTATGACCTGTAGTTGACCTGCAAATTAAAAAGGCCTCGATATTTTATGAGAACAGATGTTAAAAGGCCAAGGTCTTGTTTTGCAGACAGATATAATTAGAGAGGGGTTACAGAATGGATTTTAGATGGATTATTTATGCATGTTGATCACAAAGTCAGGACTTCCAGATGAACTAACCGAGCTAGCTTAGTTAAACTGATAAGTATAATTTGAATAAAACGGTTTGTATGATTTTGATGCTATTATGGATTTATCCTCTTCAAGCTGCATTATGTAGTGCACTTTGGCTTTGGGCATTGCTCTTTTCAAAATGTGATAAGGGTATAACCTAACAAACGGACCTGCTGTATTGGTATCAAGCAGAATAAACTGCCTTTGACTACAGCAGTTCCCATGTCATCCAGGATAAAATGTCCTTAATTTGAACTTGAAGCTTCATCTTATGGTCATCATATCATAAGGACTGTCAAGATTATCATTGAGACAAGCTGTTCCCACATGCCATGCCGGTAACACATTGCAAGATAACCCAGTTGTTGCATATTATGCTTCCTAAGCAATCATCCCTTTGGGTTTATCTGTTTTCTGAATCTTTAAAATTTGCTTTTGTTAACCCTGGTCAAGCACTTTCTTCTGAAAAGACAGGACTTCAAGCAAGCCTAAATGTAAAGTGCTTGTTTCTCTTGGGTAAAATTTTTTTAATGTACTATTATTAAATTTTCTAAAGATAATTTAAGATGCCCAATCTTGAAACTGGAGAAGTTGACCTACGCTCAAATTTTGAATTAGATTTCTTCAAGATGGATAATCAGTATGTAATATTGGCACACGTTTAAATTTTAGTGATTTTACTATCTAAACTGAGATATTTGTCCTTGATATCATTTTATAATAGTATACTCGAGAGCCATAAACTAAAGATTTGACAATCTTTTCTTCAGTCTATTCAGGGTGACTCAGTGAAATCAGCTAATATGTAAAATTCCTTTCATTTCAGATATTATTCTGCTTTGAAAACAATGGAACAACTGGAAAATATCTATCTTCCTCGGGTTTATCAGTATCGCTTCTGTCTGATCATGTCTGAAAATATTCCCAGACTGAGAGAAGAAATCAAGGAAATATCCATGTCTGATTTGAAAGATTTCTTAGAAAGCATTCGGAAGCATTCAGATAAAATAGGAGAAATGGCTATGAAGCAGGTGAGGAAACAGAAAAGGTTTTTTTTTGTACTTTGCCTGTCTTCCCCTCCACTTGCTGTTGACTCATGGGTGACCCACTCTTCCAGTACCAATGGTAAATGTGGGCTGGCTCTTGTTTGTTTCTCCCCTCTTCACCCATTCCTGTGCTGGTCTGGTTTTTAAAAAATAATAATTTATGAATATTTTCGACCCCTGTGTTAAACGTATGTCCACCCGGACCCTCCGTTCAACAGGACTTGGCCTGCTCCAAGCCCCCCGCCCGAACCGCCCCACCATCGGAGGCCGGGCCTTCAGTTTCTCCGCTCCCACCTTATGGAATGCCATCCCTCAATCCCTCCGTTTCGTCTCTTCCCTTTCCTCTTTCAAGGCCGGTTTGAAGACTTTCCTCTTCGATTGTGCCTTTTGTTCCACCCCAAACTCTTTTACCTCCCCTTCGTGTTTCACCCCTTCCCAAACACTCCCCTCCCAGCTCGGGTCACACGCCTCCTGTTCAGCGCCTTGGGACGTCCTCCCGACGTGAAAGGCGCTCTATAAATGTAAATTGTTGTTGTTGTTGTTGTTGTATGTGAGTATAGATCAACAAAATTTGTGCTGTAAAGAACATTTATAAATCTTACCTTGAGCTGCAGCAGATCATTCTGCAAAATGAGCTTTTGAAATGTTAGTACAGAAAAATACATTAAAAGCTTTATAAAGTCTGTTTGAAATCTGTTTTTTTAAAATGCAAGTAACTAGATAAAGATTTATGAAATAGAGTAATTGTGTTATCATATTACTAATTGATTTTTGTGATGTATAGTCTCAGCAACAGAGAACTTTCAATAATGCTGTGAAGAAACAAGCCAGTATAAATGATGGGAACAAGCTTTGCATTATCAATGGCAGGATTCCCCATCAGCCAGATGAAGCAAACTCAGAACAGTTACTGGATGAGGAAGAAGAGAGTGAAGAGGAGGTGATTTTATATCATATAGTTTGGGGATTTTTAGTAAGAAGGAACTTGCATATTTTAGTGCCTTATTTAACAATGTCTTCAATAATTACTGTCAACTATAATAACCATTTTTGTAAGCAAACCCATTAGTTGTGTTTGCACTAGCAAGGTCATACAACAGATATGAGGATATAGCCAATTTGCCTGGAGGATTACTGGCCAGGATGTTAGTTGAAATGCCCTTGTCTTTTAGAGCAGTGTTACCTTGATAGACACACAGACCCAAATCTAATATATCATAATTTATTTAACTCTTAAAACTGTCCAGCAACTATTTCTGCAAACACAATCTATTTTCCCTGTGAATTGGAACCTATATTGTACCTTTCTGTTCTTACAAATTTGAAACCAGAGGGATTAACAATGATCTAATTAAGAAGTATCAGTTTGGCTCAGTTGGTAGCACTCTTCCCTCTGTGTCAGAAGGTTGTGGGTTCAAGACCCACACAAGGATTTAATTTATAATCTATGATGATACACTGGTGCGGTAGTAATGGAGTGTTGCATTGTTGGAGGTTTCATTATTTGTGGGATGTTGCTGGTGGAAATTAACTACTGTCTACTAAGCAGTATGTTTAGTCTATATACGTTACTTAACTGCAAATCTTTTTGTGATCTTTTTTATAGTTATTTAACATAAAATCTATAATGCTTTGACATAATTTATTGCAGAAGCAATGAAAATATCCTTATCTGGTAGTTTATTCTTTAAAGAGCTCAGTTTTAAACTCCCTTTTGAAATACTACATATTTAATTCTTACAATTTTTAACATTCGAGGAGCTTCTGTGTCAAATTATAATAGTGACAAATTCCAGATTCTCTACTTATGTACAAAGCTAATACTCTCATAACAGTATTGCAACGAGAGGCCATGTCTTTGGTTACAACAACAAATTACAGTGTACATTGGTATAGCAAGCACCTTTCATGTGGTGAGGACATACCAGGGTGCTGGAAACATAGTAGTAAACATGTTCTAGTAACATTTTATTTCACGTAAATACTAGGAAACAAAATAAACATAAGTTTTATTGCTAAGACCCATGTAATGCAATTCAAACTTAAATTGATGATTGAGTACTTTTGGATACACTGAATAATCCTGCATGTGTTCTACAGGTTCTAACTGCCCAGGATCTCGTGGATTTCTCCCCTGTTTACCGATGTCTGCACATCTATACCGTTTTAGTAAGTGCCTTCTAAATTTCTTGGTAATTCTTTGTTCAAAAACTAATAACTATCTTTTTCAAAGTAATATCTTTGCTTTCTATGTCAGAAAAACACTGGGGGTGTGGGGAATAAAACTGTTAGGTTGAAGCAAGTTTGAACTAAGGTTGTTGAATCTCAAATCTGCAAATGTGATTGTTGTTTGCTGTTCTTGAAAACCAAGCTGTTCTCGTCCGCCAAATCATTCCTCCTTATAGCTACAGAAGAATTCATAGCAGCAAGTACATCAACAAAGACAGAAAACAGGAGGTGTAAATGTCTTGAAAATAGAAGTGGAGCGAAAGACAATTTGGTTACTAAAATAAAATAGTTCCTTATAAAAAAAATTATAGCTAATGTGTGAGATTTGAGTTTGATCGCCAGCCATTGTCAAAGTGGAAAATAATTGAAAAGTTTGGAATATATTCCAAACATATTTTTTTAAAGTCCAAGCATGTTTAAGTATGTCACCCTTCTGCTTAGAATTGTGCATTTAAATAAATTTCACATATGGAGTTTATCTAATAACCTGGAGGCACCACTGGATGCTGCACAGAATATATAGAAAAGAAGCTTATACTTAAATCATGTTGTATTTAGTTATCTTACCTGAATTGAGACCAGGTGACTGGATTATTTTTTTTTAAAAACTTTGATCGGTAAACGGTAGGGTGGATATTTTGGAAGGATTACATCAAATGTACCAAAAGGCTTTCATCCAAACCAATTTAGTGACAGGATTGCTCTTCTGTTGGCAATCCAGTGCCTCCTACGGAAAGGTTTTTACTAAATGTTTGAGGATGGGATCATGCTAGGCTGTGATGTGGCTAAATATCATTCCAATTATCCCTATCTAGATTCACACATGAACTATGGCTGTTTATTTTAATTTTTATACTCAGCACAATACAAATTACGTTTGTATAACGGCTTTCACGAGAGGACAGGAGGGTGAAAAGTATTTGGTAGAGTTACTTTGGCAGGGTTGAACCTGTTGTTCAACCTGTCCAAATAGTACAGGGAAACAATTATAAAACATATGGGTTGCTGGGCTACATTGCTGAAAGCAGTTCAAATTTACTTGACTTATTTTAAGTTTTATGATACGCTTTCTATCATATTGTCAACTGCATTTTAGCATTCTAAGATGCTCTTATATAGGAATTGAAATAGCACCAACGTTCTGGTATTCTCTGAAGCTGCATTTGAGCTGTTTGGTGGCCTGGTCAGATTGTACAGTAAATGCCTGTTTATCCGGCACCCTCGGGACCTGGCTAATGCCTGCCAGATATTCGGCCGAAAACGCAAAAAAAATAGTTTTTTTTCCAATGCGTTTTTCCGGATAAATTCCGGTTAATCGAACGCGGACCTTTTTTTTGCAATGCCGATTATACGGAAGTTACGGTTGATTGGGAGCCGGCCAAACAGGCTTTTACTGTACCTGGATTAAATGTACAGTTTTGGTTGCTGCAATATAAGGAACTGAGGAGCCATTTGATAAATTGTGCCTCTTTGGCCTGATAAAGTTATCTCATCAAATAATTTGTATAGGTAGATTAGAAATAGAACAAATTATATTAATTTATTCAGGTTATTTTTTATATTAGTGTTTCAGTATTTGTTTGTCTATCTCCTGAACCTTTGCACATTATTGCACCAGTAAAAAATAAACTCTGTGTGACCTTCTAAAAAGTAAGTTTATTTGGAAGATTCCAGGTAATTTTTGTTTTAAAAAAAATCTGTGATTGATGTGCAGTAGTTTTGACTGACAGCTTACAAAAGTTTTGCCTAAACTAGTCTTCCATGGCAACGTGGCAATTTAGTTTTAACATCATGAAGTAGTTTGTTATTGTAGAACCAAAGCAGTATTAAAGGATACATTGAGTTGAGACAGACTCCTGTTCCAGCTGGTGCCCTTTGTTTCACAACCAGGTGAATCCTTAAGATCAGGTGTCATGAATGGAATCAGCTGAGTCCTTCACATTAATCATTGTGCAAGCTTTAGAGACAGTCTGTCATCGGTAGCGTCCCCTCATCCCCACCCATCCCCCACCAATCTTGACAGCTTCAGAGAATACCAGAACTTTGGTGGTATTTTGATTCCTATATAAGAGCATCCTAGAATGCTAAAATGCAGTAGTCAATATAATAGAAAATGTATCATAAAACTTAAAATAAGTCAAGTAAATTTGTGAATGCATTTTATTCATAGACTTGGTGCTCGTTTCATGGTACAGTAATTACCTTTAACTTTCTTAAATTTAAAACCTCTCCTGTTACCCTGAAAGTACTAACTTCTACTGGAATGTGAATGCAGTTGAAGCTGCTTTAAAAGCAGTAGTGGTGGGGGGGAAATCATAAATTTGCAACCCACCTTATAACAGAGTTCGATCAAGAGCAGCCATCATTCAGCATAATGTGCAGAAAGCTTCCTGCTGTAAACATGATCAGCTATTGAGTCACTGGTGATTTGGTTTCCTGTACACTGCATAGAAGGGGTGTTAGCAGTGTCCTGAATACTATCAGCTCTTTCAAAATAATTTAACGATGGTTCAGCAGCTTATTTAGAAATTTGCCTTCTTCAAATGGGCTTTGTATCTATTGCATTTAATTGACGGCTACTGCGCATCCTTCCCAGTGTGTAACAACCTGTTCCATGTTATTTATGATGGGAGATTGACTGATAATGGGGTTCCTCCTGTGTGAGAGATTCATTTCTGAGGTACTGACAAAAATAGTGCATTAACACTCCTTTAACTCTGGGTGTAGGACCAGCAGTCCTCTTATTTCTGCAAAATTGGTCAAAGTATGCCAAGGTGATTCATGTCAGGAAATGGGATGTCCACCTGGCTCAGTTGGTTGTACCCATCTTTGAGTCAAGATTGGCAGTTCAGGCCTCATTTCGAGACTTTGATCTTATGCAGTGCTGGGCAGCATTGTGATAGAGATTGTGCTTTGTTTTGAAGAAATATTAAACTGAAGTCCCTATGAATAAATGCATGCTCAATGCTCTGTTGTATTTTAATGTAATGTTATTTTTAAACTCCAATCTGTCATTTGGGACTCTTGTATTCTTAACCATTATACTTTTCTAATGTCTTAGCCTATTAAGCACTTAATTGTTGTCTTTCTTGGAGTATATTGAGGCACTTCAAACAAATTCTGAAAATTTGCATTTAGTGTTCATGATTTTACAGGTTGATTTGTGCCATTAAATTGCATGTTGATTTGTTCATTGGTGATTTGGTCTGTGCAGATGAATAAAGTTGTGGGTGGTCTGACTTTATTTTGGAAATGTCCCCTTTTGCAATCTGGCATCTCCATAGATCAAATGTGAAGAATGACGAGAAAGATAAATAGCTTCTTCTGGAATGAGCAATTGATCTTCGGATTTTTACTTTTTTGAAAACTTGGTATTTTAAAACTAAAGAAAACCATTTATCAGTAACATTCCACCGTGACAGCAATACTGTCGCTTTTTAGCATGGATGTTCATAGTATGTCCATTTTGCACAGTGTTAAACCTTAACGATCTCATTCAACCATGGTTGGTTTAGTGCGTCTTATTTTTTGGATGGTCTGATGTTTATAATGCATTGTAAATAACATTCTTCTGCATTAGTTTTCCTTTTGTGTATTTGATACACTAATTGCTTAGTTCATTGAATATTGTACATTGACCTGTGTATGGAATATCCTCAAATTTATTGGTTAAAACTACAATTCACAATATACATTTTCTGTGAGCGAAATTTTCAGGAACCAGTGGTGTTATGAATTCTGTGGAAGGGTTGAAATGTTACCACCCATGTTTCTAGCAGAAGAGCCTGATGCATACCTCTCTAAAATGAATCAAGCTTCATCTTTTGCATGTATGGCTACCACTGCACAATACATCTATTATAATGAAGAGTAGGTGGATGTTTTTTTTTAAAAAAAGCACAAATATCTCCCTTAATGGAAAATTGTTCCTCTGTCTGGGATTTTTCTGTTTACATAAGAAGCACTGTGGGTGTTGCATGTAAAACACTGGCCCACGCTACACTTCTTTTACTAGTGGAAAAGCCTATTATCTCCAAAGCATTAATACCATGTTCTTAAAGAATTAAGTAATAGAATGCTAAACTGCTCTGACCTGGCAATAACCTCCTCAGTAAAATTAAAACATATAATGCTAAGCTGCTTTATTCAGCTTGCATGAAATTGTATTGCATTGATGGGAAGGACGAGTCGATAGTATTTTGAAACTATAGTTTCAGTCAGACAGATGGTTTCCCCCATAGTGGATCACTTATTGAGAATGACAGCATGACACTCAAGCAGTTCAGAGCCCAAATGAGCAGATATGGCATGGGTGATAGTCTCCCATCTTCAACATTAACAATTTGGTCACTCACATTTGTGAGACACCTTTACGCTCAATTGGCTGCTGCGTTTTGCCCACAAAATATACAGTCAATTCTCTTTGCAGTATATTCTGTGAAGTGCGTTGAGAGCTCTCGAAGACATGATATCAAATGCAAGGATTATTATTTCATGTTCAATTATTATAGGTTTCACCCTGTTTCAGAAAGCATAAATTTGGGTTTGCCCAGGGTGCTACTTGTAAGGAAAGTAGAACATTTTGGTCTTGTTACAAAATTATTTGATTGAGCATTATTTACTTTGATATTGTGCCTTCAGTGAGCTGTGTTGCACTTTAAAAACTTGGTATTTTAAAACTAAAGAAAACCATTTTCTTTCTTCAGGCACATAATATCAGCATCCATCCAGATGGAGAAATACAAATTTAAAAGGAATACCAATAGAATCAACTGAAATAAACATATTGAAAATGTTAGACAGTTCTGGATTTCAACGTTTGTGATTCTACCTTTTTTATGGGTGATGTTTATAAAGATTTGCAACAAATGTACAGCATGAAAATTGGCTGCTCAGCTCTACCAGTTGGTGTTTACTCCATCATGAGTTGCTCACATGATATATAAGAGCAAGAGGCCTCGAAACTAAAAGCTTACTGAAAAAGGAGTTTGTATTAAAAGGGCCTTTCAAATTCAAATGCATAATTACTTAAATATTTATTTTTGTAGGGTGATCGAGACTCTTTTGAAAACTATTATAGAAAGCAACGAAGGAAGCAAGCGAGACTGGTATTGCAACCGCAGTCAAACATGGTAATTTAATTTTTAATTATTGTGCTTAATTATTCATTTATTTTTCCCCCCATTGGTATATAGCTCCCGGTTCCTAGCCTCCTCATGCTGGAGTATAGTTTCCCGAGCCGTGCTTGCCTTCTGGTACCCTGTCTTAAGTGATGCATGGCTGCTATCACTGTTGAGCCTGACCTTTTTCAAACAGATGCCACATGCACATTATCAGAAGGGAGACCAGGAGCACAAACTTGGCTTTTTTTTAAGCCAATATCCACTTAACTAACTCATGCAGCCCTGGCTGAAACTGGCAAACAAATTGAACAAAGATTTTAACCAGAACACGACCAGTTTGTAATAACAAACTATAACCACTATATCATCACAGTATCATGGTGATGGTGACTGAAAACTGCACTGCAGTACAACCCTATTAGACTGTGCCCAAGTTGTGTGTGGGCTTGCTTAAACTTGGTGTGGGTCTAATACTATCTACTATCTGAGCAGTCAGGCTCTCCCCACCCCCCTCCCCGCTAAGTGCTCTCAGATGCAAGGAAGGTGCTATATAGGTGCAAATTGTTTTTATACTTTACTGGATTTGATCAGGTTTCTGGCATTGACTGGTGGAAGTGATGTCAGCAATGACCCGATGACAAGGAATTTGGCCATTTTTACACAAAGTTTGCAATGTAGAATCTGAATATTTATAAATGGGGGACACTCTGTGTTTGATATTGTATGCTTATCTACTTTGTTCTCATTCATTTTCTTTTTGACAGCATGAAACTGTTGAGGGCTACAGAAAGTATTTTAACCAGATTGTTGGGTAAGTTATTGCGCCCTATTGAAACCTAAATAGAATATTTTCTGTTCACTGAGGAACTAGAATTCATGTTTTTTTGAAGTAGTATTGAATACATGTTCCTATGAATTTTTTCATAAATGTGTTTAATTTTAAAGACGTTACATTCTTAAAGATTTTCCTCTGATCTTTAGATTTCTTGTAGTGGAAGATCACATATTACATGCAACTCATGGATTAGTGACGAGAGCTTACACTGATGAGCTTTGGAACATGGCACTTTCAAAAATTATTGCAGTCTTAAGAACACATTCGGTGAGTCAAAGTTTTGCAGTATTACACTTAAATATTTCAGTGGTGGTGGAAGGGGGAGGGAAAGAACATGTTTGCTGATAGGTATATGTCAGAGTCATTCAAAGTGATGAATGATTACATCTCCTTTCTTTGACTTTTTTTGTAATTAAAAGTTACTTAAATTTGGAAGAGGGCCTGCCAAGCTTTTGTTTTTCTCAGCAGAATCAGGCTTTGAGCCACATTTATGGGATATTTGCATAATCCTTTAGTGATTTACAATTGACTGAGCCTTCCAAACATGCTCTTAGTCCAGGAGTTTAGAATATGCAGAGTTAATCTGCTGTTATTGTTGCAATCTGTCCTCATTAGTCTCAACTGACCTCTTCATTAGATCAGATTGAATAGTTCAGTATTGAAAGCACCACCAGGAAATAGTTCCTAATTATCATTCCAAATGCTTTGTTTTCAAAATAAACCCCCACCAGTGAAACTTGCGGTGCTACCCTTATGTGCCAAATTAAGATATTTAGAACACAGTAGGGGCATTATGTAGTCCACAAACTGAATAAAATAATAAACGCAGCAAATTTATGATGACAGTTTATATACATAGAGTGTTGAATTGTTCTGTGGCTGATAATTAATCTGTGGCATTTTAATTATTGTGAATATGAAATTAAGTCTGCAGATTTAAGTGGGTTCTTTTGCGGTGTGTGAATTACAAAATACATTATTAGGTTTTGTCTAATAACTGTCAGAAAAGTAATGGTCATCAAAGCTGTTATTTGATCAATTCAAATTGCTTTCATTTTATATTTGAAATTAGTTTCATTAAATGTTGCAGTGGGTTGAGTTTAGGAAAAAAATACAATAGAGTCAGCTTTTTGGCGGAAATTATTAGTATTTACCCCACATCAATGCCTCCCTTTTGTACAGAAATTCACTAAGGTCAGCAATGTCTACAGAAACACTACCTAAACTTGACTTAAATTATTGTAAAATATTTTGACATGAGTTATTTCAATGTAAGAAGGCACTCTAGTTCTTTCTTCAATGTTTAACGTTTGCATTCTAATTAATAAACATTCTGATATTTTTGTGGGAAAGAAATGGTACACTCTTGAACCACATCTTTCCCACATTAAAACTAACGGGAAACAAAGAAAAAATAATTTAGAAAGATGAGAACAACGTGTTTATAAACCTTTATCATTTCCAGCAAATGAAAAACAGCAAAGATTGATATGGCTGTTTCATCAGCACAATGAGATTTTTTGATCCAAAGAAAGTGGGCGATGTAAATTAGTAAAACTTGTCAGTGGCCCAAATGAGACCATGCTTTAATGCATCAACTTGTCTGGGGCACTATTAAGGGTTAAAGTAATTATATCTTTAATAATGCGGTGACTTGATCACTCTATCATCAATTCCTGCAGAAAATAAATCTTTGCACAATATAGAAACGCATTATTCTATTGTATGTATTTTCTGTGGGAGAATGTAAAGGATTAGTGTTCTGTAGAAAATGTTAATGTCTTTATCTTTTGTTGGCAGTCATATTGCACTGATCCTGACCTCGTCTTGGAGTTGAAGAACTTGATTGTCGTCTATGCTGACACTCTGCAGGTCGGTGTTAGTTACTCAACAAAGCATTTCCAAAAATATATTTGTATCCAAACCTTTTATATTCAGATTCTGAACTGCATGCACTGCTTCAAAGGATCAAATGGATAGGGTTGACTCTTGACAGGGCAAATTGGACATCATCTGCAGTCTAACTGGTAAATTCTCATTTAATGTTAATAAAATTCCTATGTTCCAAGATTGGATAAATCCCTTTTTTAATTATAAGCCTTATATTTCATGTAGCACCTTTCGCATGGTGAGGACAACTTATTAAAAATAATAAAAATCCATTTGATATAGCACCTTATCATGTAGTTGACACTCAAAGTGCTTCACAGACTATATTGTAAAGTTGATTGATTATTTGGGGGATGAGATTTTCTACAAAATATAGCGACTTTGTACAAAGATAATAATAATACTTGCAGTTGACATACACCCTTATCATGTCTTCTACACATTTCTAAATACTTCACAGAATATACTGTAAAGTGAATTGACTACATTTTGTGGTTGAAATGTGGGAGTCAATTGCACATAAGTGTCCTACAAACAGTCATGGATTGAAGTGACCAATTTATTATTTTTTTGAAGGAATTATTACCCCCGGAAAGGCGATCCGACTAACAAGCCGGTTCCCACTTACTGCTAGGTCAACAGAGACATGTGGAGTAAGGAAACTTGCCCAACATATCATCCTGCCGGGAATCAAACTAGAGCACTCGCTTGAGAGGCGAGTGCTCTAACCACTGAGCTGCAGGACTCCACATCTTGCAGAAAGATTGTAGAAATTCTTAATCTTTTAATTTTTCCTTAACTAACATCTGTTTAATACTGTGTATGTGAAAATTTGGAGAAGATCTGGAAACATCCTTCCTTACTTCCTTCCAAAACGTTGGAAAACATCCTTCCACGCAGTTTGATCATAACATTTTGTTCAGCAATTGCTTCTGGCATCTCTAGCCTTTAAAGTGTATCGTTGCTTTTTAAAATCGTAGTTACTGAGATTAATTAATGTCAGCATTCACATATTAGACCTGTTTTTTTCAGCATAGCTAATTGTTGTGAAGGACAATGTAATTCTGAAACATTAACTAGGTACAGTAGTTGGTATTTTAGGAAAAGTGTCAGTTGATGTATTTTTACGTAATCTAATCTTTTTTGTTTGTTTCTAATCATTACTATATCTTCTTGATTTATTTCTATAGGGCTATGGTTTTCCTGTGAACAGATTATTTGATTTATTGCTTGAAATTCGTGATCAGTACAACGAAACTTTACTGAAGAAGTGGGCTGCAGTCTTTAGGTTGGTGATCTTTGTAACTTGTCATCAACTATGGACTTACTCATTTTATTTTGTCCTACATTACAGATGATTGATTTTAGTGTATGGTAATGTGCGTATGTGTGTATATAATATATATATATAGTGGATTTGCAAACTTATTTGATTGGTGATGGAAGAGAATGGTGTTGGACACTAAAGTTATGATCCTGACTGCTTAACTGCCTAACTGAACAGTGGAATTTAATTTTTACTAGTAAATTGTATTAGTGACCATTGCGGTTGATATTCAACATTGTAGGTCTTTTCCCTTGTCTCCACTGCAAGGGTTTTGCTATTAATGAGGTAAAAGATTGAAGGAAAACCTTTTATATTTTTGCACTTATACCTGTTCAGTTTAATTGTAAATTTAATTCGTGAAAATACCAGTGTATGTTCTCCATAAAATAATTGTTTACCTTTTACTAGGGAAATTTTTGAGTCCGACAATTACAGCCCAATTCCTGCAGCAAACGAAGAGGAATACAGAGCAGTAATCAGCCGATTCCCATTTCATGACTCGGAGCTTGAAAAGGTCAGTTTTAACCCTATTGTCATTAAATTTACATTATTTTCTTCAACTTAGTGATTGTTTCTAGCTAATTAACTAATTAATTAACATGCGTAATAATAATCCCTCAAAAATAAGCAATAATAAATTTGTCATTTCAGTCCACGACTGTTTGTGGGACACTGCTATGCGCAATTGGCTGCTGCTTTTGCCAACATATATACAGTAAATTTACAGTATATTCTGTGAAGCATTTTGAGACATCTAGAAGAGTGAATAGCACTATATCAAATGCAAGGATTGTTATTATGTTATTGTCAAAGTTTCAATTTATGGCAATGGTTATTTTACATTTATCTTGCTAGTTTTATAAACTAGTAGTCTGGTGGTGCCTAAGAAATATATTTTAAGTTATGCAACATTTATTCTGACTTACATAGGTATGTTTACATATCCAAGGAATGCTCTGATTTGATACTGTATTGAGACTTTACTGTTTCCTGTATGCATGATCTCTTTTCTATCTATATACAGTACTTGGACTGTTTAATAAGAAAACTTCAGATCTGTTCCAAATATATTGGCCTAACTCAGTACAGTATTATGAATCTGATTCACTGAGTTTAATATATAGTCAAATCTAAGAGCCAAACTCCGGAAATGTAAGCTATTTGAAATATACCTATTGTTGTAAAATATACTGGGTTAATTGCTGCAAATACTTTATAATAATATTATTATTAGAAGTGAAGGAAAGGAATTCTAATCAATTATATTGGCTCTTTTGACAGAGACCTTTCCCAAAGAGGTTCCCAGTGTCTCAATCGGTACCAGAAATCTACAAAGAGTTCAAGGAATTCATTTATGCAAGCCTTAAATTTTCAGAGTCACTGCATCGAAGGTGAGGATGACATTTTTCTCCCCTCCCTCCCCACCCACCCATGCACTCTGATGCAAATTTCATTCTACGTGATTTGGGAGATTGAAAGCTAAAATCTGTTTGCCAATTTTAAGTTTGTTGCAGCTGTTATGTACAGTACTTGGTTTGTAGATTATGTAAAAACTGTAGGAACAGATGGGGAAAGCCAAGGGTATTAACCAGTGTAATCCTTCATCTTTTAAGAATCTGGAGTTGTGCCTAATATGAACTGTCAACATTAGTATTATTATGGTTATGGATGCTGATTGCCTTGATTTATTTTAACTCCTGCTGTACAGTTATATTTCTAAACCTGCCACATAACAAATTTTGCATGTTTTCACAATGCAAAGGGCATACAAAATATGTTGGAGTTTGCTAATGCTTGTTTGTAGACTTCTACAGGTTTCATTTCAGGTCTTCTTTGTTTAATTTCCTGTAGTTGTATTCTTTAACTTGATTCTATTAAACTGAGAACATAATTTATGAAATAGAAACAGACCATTCAGTCCATCAAGCTCATTTCCTCAATAAACTATATACACTTGTCCTATTCAAGATTTGCTCCACCTTTGGTATCCTGAAGGAGGGATCAACCACAAATAAACATCCAAGAAGATAATACTTTGTTAAATTTCTCCCAATCCCTGGAGAATTGAAAGAATCTTTATCCAACTTTGCAACCCCCGTTTGTCTGTTCCACGTAACTAATGTATTTATTGCATGCATTTTTGATTTATTGATCTGAGTTCAATCTGGTTTAATCGCACTAAAACATTTTGTGTGCAGATTTTTAAACAAAATCTAATTTAACTTGGAATATGCCTATTTCTGTGGTGGAGAGGAACCAATTCACCAGAGATTCAATCATGGTTTTAACATAAATTTGATTCAAATGATTTGGGGACTGCTGCTACATTTAAATCTCAGGAGATGGGCTTCTTTCTACCCAGTACAGTGGATTAAACAAATTTGGATAATCTATAAAGTGCACTTAATTCTGTACAGGTGCAACCTGGGTATAAAGCAAATTAACTGGGTTGAGGAGGTGGAACTGTTCCACAATTCTTGCAAATCATAGTAATCTTCTTGTTTAAGGTCCATGCTTCGAAGAGTCAGGTTTAGCTTGCATGCTAAATTATTTGGAATTTTTGTGCGCTTTTATTCCATTACCTTAATTAGCTATTTGCTACTGAAATGAATGAAACGAGTAAACCAGCTACGAGAAGATAGGTTGATGAATATTTGAACTCTACAAATGAAAACTTCACACATTCGATTTTTAATTTAATTTATTTGCCAAGCAATTCAAAGTAGTTTCCATATCACTTTGTGAATTTTGTTTTAATTGTAAAAGTAACAGTGGAATAAATAGCATTCAGAGATGTGGACTAATTAAGCAGGTAGTCCAAAAGGGGCTAATGTATTTTAATGTAACTACCATAAAATTATGTACAATACAGGCAACTCCGTTGGGTTTACAAAAAAATGTGGAAAGCGCTATATCAAATGCAAGGATTATTATTATTATATTATTATATTATAAACTAATTGTGACTTATTTATTTATGGCATCTGCCACTGCAACGTTATGATCTTTACTGATGTAACTTTTTTTTAAAATCCCTAAGAAATAATTTCTTTTTCTTCATTTAAAACAAAATCCTTCACTCATTTATCTGTGAACTATTTAAAAGACCCATTTGCTTTCTTGTCTGCATAATTTTATTATTGTGCATGGCATTAGGAAGGGGGTGATCTGAAAGTATCAAAGAGGTTTGAGTGCACCCTATTTATGAAATTATTAAATATTTCTCATTTGCAGTTCAACAGAAATAGACGATATGCTCAGAAAATCTACTAACCTACTGCTGACTCGAACTCTGAGTGGGTGCTTACAGAATCTCATCAAGAAACCACACATAGGTTTGACAGAGGTATATTTTAATATTGGATTTTATTTAATACAATGCTGTTTGCCGCAAGACTTGCAACTGATTGCTGAACTGAAAAAGTGCAAAAACATTGCTGTGCAATGGGAACAATTTAATCCCAAATTATCCAGACCATTATAAAATATACAGTACAGCACTCCACTTTACATTGTATCCTATGAAGCACTTTGAGACATCTTGAAGATGTGATAAGGCGCTGTATCAAATGCAAAGGATTATTAATATGATTATTATTAGCATAGGCGGAGAAGACAAATAATCTACAGGGGAGCTCTGTGTTGACCTTGATGGACAGAAGTGTGATCTGTAAATGTCAAAGATCTAAAGTCATTACTCATTCCAATAGTAGGTTAGGTGCTAAAATGGTTTATAATGGCCTCATTCAGTTCCATACTCCATGGCTGAATCTATATCATGTTGCAATACCAAGAGGTTATACAAAATCTAGTTAAACAATCAAGCTATCTGTGCTAAAAGGTTGGTTCTTGGTTCACTCCATTCATATCAACTTCTTGACTATTGCTATTGTGTACGATGCATACTTCTGCTAATCTAGTCATGGATCTGTTCCAGCACTCGCTAAGAATTTTGGAATACACTCCTAAAGTGTTTCTACAAATTCTCACCCCTACAGTGTTTCTACAAGCCGACTTGTTTTCTTTCAAAATGTATGATAATGCTTGAGCAAACATTTACAAGGCTGTTGTCATTAACTAGAAGGTTATGTAATAACAAAACTAGTGGTGATCTGATCACGTTGGTGGCAGTTTCACAACAAAGTGAGTTTAACATGTCTAATAATGCAATCGTTCTATTTATATATTTAGAACTATGCTTATTGTGGAATTCAAAGCAGAAAACAAGAATTTTAGGGATCTCATTACTCATTTCTCAGGAAGTTTAAAACTATTTGTTAAAGTTAAACCAATTTTACAAAACCGTGGTATTTAGCATGCTGTTCTTTTACTCTGTCCAATTCCTTTTTAAAAAGAAAAGTAGTATTACTTTTTTAGTGGATTCTGTAATGATTAAAGTATGATTATAGATTTCCTACTCTCTCCAACATATCAATTCCTTTGACTAATCATTCAAACTTCTTTCCCACTGTTGGTAAGCTAGTCTGACCTAATTGGTCCATTCTCTATTCCTCCCCATCCCCCACATACCAGATCTGTATTATGAATTTATTTTGCTTCCATCTGAAACTGATCTGGTAAAAGTGGCAGAAAATAAAATGCCTTCTGAAAAATGCATAATTAGTTTATAGTTTAAATGAAAAAAGCTTTTACATTTTATTTGACTTAAAATCAGCTTGTCTGATTATGTAACCCATAACCTCACCATCCAGCATAAACCAATTATGTTTCAGCAAGCTACCAGATGATATAGATTATGCTTTCTACTTAAGTGACATTTCAGAAATAATGCTATAAAAATGTTTTTAAAGAACCTTTTACACTAGGAGCTGAATACAAATATAAAACTGATCTAATCTGGCAGGTACTGAATATAAGCAATCTGAACAAAACTACAAATTCAGCATAAAAGCTGAGCTCTCATACTTGACATAGTGCGATTTCAATATCTGTCTAACTTCTCCGTAAATTAGCAAATGGATGTACACCAGCATAAATGCTCAAAAGTTATTGCTATAAGCAGTACCTGACGTCTGGATGTACCTTCTGCCTGGATAAAGTATGGTTGTAAACATGAAATTATTTCATACCCAATTTGGAAAATTGGATTGCTACATTCTCCATGTATAGTGAAATGCTTGCTGCATAAAATGAAGGAATAAAGTGAACAGATAAAACTGTTATTGCCTTGACCATCTTTATATGATCAATCTAATTGATTTTGTATTTTTTTAAAAACAACATGTTTCTCAGGAGCGTGACAAAGCATTTTTTGGGTGGAGATGCTGCTATGAAGCAGTGATTTGCTTCCATGTCGCGGGGCTATAAATACATCTTAAAGTTTAATGTTCTGATTAGTTTTAAACAGCTGCAGGTTGCATCAAAGCAAAGTGATCTATATATGCTTTACTTTATTAGTGCTAGGCTGTACATGTCTTTTAAGACATTCTAAACCTTAATCTAAGAATATGTGTAGACCTTATGAATTCTGTGATTTTGAGGTAATGTTTCAATTATGTTTGGATATAGTTCTAGGAAAATAAATTGTAATAAAGTACTTCTCATTTGAGGGTAATGCACCAGTATAATCCTTGCATTTGAATACTCTTAACATGGGTGTGGGGGAAGAACCTTTCACAGGCAGAGGACATCCCAAAGTACTGAATAGAATTTATTGTGAAGTGTAGTGACTATTTTGTAAGCTAAATAGTTATGAAACGTTGACTCATTTTCCTTTCTCCATAAGTGTTCCCAGCGATTTCTGTTTTTGGTTATGAATTTTTACTGTTGCATGTATCCTGCAGGATTTAGTCTTTGCACAAAAACTGTGTGGATAGTACAGTTATTGATGGTGACAACAGTATGATTTCTTAGGAGGCATGATATAATGAGTTCTGTAGTTCAACAGATATTCCTTGGCATGAGCAGTATTAAGTTTATGGTGGTGGTAAGCTAGAAAATAAAAGGTGAAGAGTGTAAGCAGGGTCTCAACAATGCACTTTGTGTTTGGCAGCTTGTGCAGATCATAATAAACACAACACACCTGGAGCAAGCCTGTAAATACCTTGAGGATTTTATAACCAACATCACCAATGTTTCTCCAGAGACTGTACACACCACACGGCTTTATGGGCTGTCCACATTCAAGGTATGTGTTGGAAATCTGCCACTTATTTACTACTGTTTTGATTTTGAAGTGTGTAATTGGGTCTCAGGTGTATGGATTTCAAGCTTGGCAATAAAATTCTCCATTCTGAAAATGTTTTAATATTTCCTATTTTTGGTGCTCACCAAGCTTTTAAGACCTCCTTTGATCAGAATTGATTGTTTCATTTATAAATACATGCAATGTTGAATAATTTAATTTATGTTCCAAACAACTGCAAAGCTACTTAAATATCAGAAGGATTGAAATTATCTGGAATTGACTGGTGACATTTTTTACTTCCTTGTTTACCAGGGTTTTGTGAACACTCAAGTGACTGTTCTAGTACCTCTTACGCCCAGTAAATGTTATTCCTCAAAGCTTTTGATATTACTGACATGCACGTAGTCTAAACGTAGTCTAGCTTTCATAAGATGTAGTCTAGCTTTCATAAGATGCTATGAAAACCAAATTTTTCAATAAGTTTTGATATGTTCCTATGTTCTGCTCATCCAATTTAAAATTAACTGAAACAAATATAATCCTTCTCTTGAAATTGTTCTTTTGAAATGTGTTTACTAATTGAAATGATTTTTGTGCAGGACGCTAGATATGCAGCAGAAGGAGAAATATACACGAAGCTTAACCATAAGATTGACGAATTCATACAGCTAGCTGACTATGAATGGACTATGACTGAACCCAACGGTCGTGCCAGTGGCTATTTAATGGATCTTATAAATTTTCTCAGAAGTACCTTTCAAGTTTTTACACATTTACCTGTGAGTATTTGTACATGAAAATTTGTCATCTTGAATAATGCTGTGAATGTAATTTGTAAGCTCCATTCAATTGTGATAAGTATCTTGGTCATCGAGCCCAAAACCATATGCGTTTATCTCTGCTACCCTGTTAAATCGTCTTCAAAGCCTTATGTGGTCTATCATAATTTTAACTGCTGTTAGTTTAAGTAACATTTTAAATGTCAATTCCTTTGTGACTGATTTGCTTGAAAGGTATTTCTTGGTAAAATAGGCTAAACAAGCAAATTGACTTTGCTGTCAGAGTATTTTGAATAACTACAAAGGTGGCATTTATTCAAAGTTTAAAAATCCACAGAAAAAACTGAAATATTAGGATAAGACATATTTGATCTGACCTTTTAAGTTCTTTCCTAATCACAGAAATGTTTAATTCCTTGTGTGAATTCAATTTTTATTGTGCAACAATAATCCTTTAAACTTATTTCCTCAGACTTCTGGCAGTTCAGTCTTTGGCTAAGTTGGAGACCATTACTTTTGACCAGTTTTGCTTCTTTTTACTTTTTAAAAGAACTGACCAGATTGTGCACATAATCCTAAAGAAGACTGGGATTGAGTAGTACACAAAGTTTGGTTGTTAATAAAATGGTTTTATACTGCACACTGTGACCTATGTACTGTGAAGATGTACATTTAGCAACTGAACTTAAATAATGGCATGCATTGCTTTTTACAGAATACTTTATTTCCTTTTAATTATTGGTGTTCACACTTCTTTCCACACCTGTTTACATTTGATTTTTTGTTTTGATTTCCTTGCCGGGTTCCTTCTCAGAATAACGTCAATCACCATGCAGCAATGTCGGTGAGTAGCAGAAGAAAGCATGCACATCTGAAGGCTAAGAACTGGCTGCAGGCTTATTGCTCAAGTCAAGTAGCCTTCAAAATAAATTTAAAAGATTAACGGCTCTAAAAACAGCCCCCATCCCTGTTTTTTTTTCCCTTAGTCATTGAACAGCTGCAAATGACTTTGATAGACTAGAGCAGGGAAAACTTTGCTGTACAGTGTCATTCAATGATAATCTATTTTCATTATCACTGCTTATGTACAACAGTATTAGCCCTCCATTTAAGTTGGAATAATCATCTAAAAAGATGCTTCTGCATATTGTTCTTTAGTAATATTGCATCAAAGAACAAATCAGTACCATCAATTTTCATTATTAAAAACAATGTATATCTTTATTAGACAGAATTGTTTGTTCTAAAAAAGAATGTAAAATTGGAATACTTCATTCAAGACAACAGTTCCAGCATGCACCAATGTGAAAACCACATCCTATTTGTCTTTGAATAGACAAAATGCTTGAGATTAAAAAGCTTGGACCACCCAAGAACATTTTTAAATCTTAATTTTGTAAGTTTAAAGATTCTTTGGAAATTAGTTGCCTTAAAACCCTAATATTCTTAACCTAAGATAACTTTTAGGAATGGGACTCTGAATCAATGCCTTTTTAAACTTGAGTAAAATTGAGTTATTTGATGGCTATTAAACAATACTGCAGTTTGTGTCCAACTAATAATACTGTGGTATGTGAAAATGGGTAGTTTTGTAGCACAAAACAAAATACTGAAAATGTGCATCAAGTTGAGCATTGAATTGCTTTGCAGAGGCTGATAGATTTGCTGTGTGTTTCTAGCATTATTTAAGTTTTCAAGTTTGTTTTATTTTATCCTTAGTTTTACGTCTTTTTAAAAACTCCATCCCACAGTCCCAAAGCCTCCCTAGCTTCCTTCCCGCCTCAAGTCCTGCCTCAAGAGCCTCCTCATCGACAGCCCATCGGTCACCCCAAATCCCCTCCTTTCTCTCCACCCTCCCCAGTCCCGACCCCAGCTCGGATCTGAAACATTGATTGTCCAGCACCTTGGGATGTTCCCCCGACATGAATGGTGCTATATAAATGTAATTTTGTTGTCTTTTATGTTCTATGGCCATGTTTACAGAAGAAGCTTGGCTCTCCTATTGACTCTACCCTATGTAGTGCAAAAAATAATACAATTCTCAACTGAAACTCATGATATTTTTCTTTGTTAATGAGTGGGCATATAGTTTATTTGTGTGTGTAATATATTATTTACATTGAATAATTTTTTATAGAATCTCATTTCCATCTTCAATTCACCTACCCCCTCATCACAATTGCTCCAGGACTGAAGTTAATACAAATAGATATTTTGCAGCTTTTGTCTTCAAATCAGTTTATTTATAACTGAAGTAAACATAAGTAACTTAGAAACAGTGTAATTGTGTTTCACAGATGATTTGACAGACCCAATGTGAAAATGTCCCTAAAATTGACTTTTTTTAAAAAAAGAAGACATTTGTAGCTTGATGTATGTAATTGAGATTTGTTCTGTCACAGCTGGAATTGTCATTTGTGTATATTAAGTATAATTATATCATGTTCATTGATCTCAACGTGTTTAGCGAATGAACTGAAATGCAGCCATTTTACGATCAGTCTAATCTTAACTAAAATGCTGGGTGAAAACTTTAAATTGAAGACTATTTAACCTGAGTCTTGTGTTCTAATTGCAGAGTAATGCAATTGAAGATTTATTTGTCGTGTTTGACAAGCTGGTGCTCTGTCTTGGGGGGATGGACATTATTGGAGCTTCTTTGTTTGTGTGAGTGACAGGGAAACTCTCAATGCACAGTTGGTAGCAAGACACTAGAGGCTAGAGGGTGACTCTTAAGCACAAGTTAGCTCCAACAACTGTCACTCAAAAACTCACATAGGTTGGCCAGAGAATAGGCTTTGTTACTGATTCCACCAAATGTCGCCTCATGCTGTCTTTGATTGGCACAGCTTGGTAGGGGAGGATGGATGAATCTGTCACTGGCTGGTTAATTGTGTTGCCGGTCTCAGTCTGACAGCAGGTCTTTGACTCTTAAGTGGCTCAATGCAAAACAAATTAGTAGACTGTAGTCGTATTTCTCATTCTGTGTCTGTGACTGAATGCAGCTCATAAATCATGTTGACTGGCACGAAAACGAATGATGAAAGCCACTTTTTAGACAGCCAGTGCAGACGAAGTATCCAACACTGAGGAAATGCCATAGAAAAGTCTCGTACGTAAAAGCCTTTGGAATTTTGTGGAGCTGAAAGCACCTTTGTGGCAACTTTAAAAAAAAACTTTTGAATTAGTGTCATTCTTTTTTGTCACTTCTTCAAAAGATGCTAGGAATTTAAGGAGTTAAATGCTTTCAATTTAATTTGTGTTTTATCACCAAGATGCTTTTTCAGACTGAAACAGCTTGCCTTTCAGTGATTACAGATGCAAACAACCAACATATTTCAAATATCAAATTTGTTGATGAAAGGCAAGGATGTTCAGTTTGTTCTCTTATGAAAAGTTAAAATTGATGGAGTTATGACTAGTTATGGGAAGATGAGCATAACTAGTTGTGGAAAAAAAAGAAGCCATTGAATATACAATATAATAATAATCCTTGCATTTGCTATAGCGCTTTCCACGTTCTTTTAGACGACTCAAAGCGCTTCACAGAATATGCTGTAAAGTGAATTGACTGTACATATGTGGGTGAAATACATCAGCCAATTGTGCACAGCAGTGTCCCACAAACAGTCATGGATTGAAATGACCAATTCATTATATAAGAAGATGTTAGTATAGTAGATCTTTGGCTCTTTCTGCTTTGTCTTTGGCAAGTTGTATCCCATACTTTTATCGCTTAACTTTGTGTCCTGTATGCATTATCTTGCATTTGTATTCATTAAACATTATTATGTTGTTCATAACCTATTGAGGATTTTAAAAAAATGCTGTGTTCATAATTATTTCCACACAAATTTATCAACTGCAAATGTAACTAACTACTTTGCAAAATCCAGACTGAGTTGATGTATGCTAGGATTAGGAGGCATCCAAGAACAGACACCAGAGATTACCTTTCATTTTGACCAACTCCTGTTATGTTGTTCAAAGCAATGTTACAATCAAGAGTTTTAATTAATTAAGTTGGGAAAAAGTTATTCCAATTTGCATGGATCACTGTTCAGGTCAAATATGAACCTTGAGAAAATGTTAACAGTCATTCCCAGACTTGCTCTTGGAGTTTTGGAGTTGTGGGGGTGACAAACTGAACTGGTTTCTTTGGAGAATAGAAGATTAGGGATATTATTTAGGTGTTTAGAATATAAAGTCCCAAACTAGAATACATGAAGTTTAACAGGTTCAAACAATAATAATAACAATGTTTGCATTTGATACAGAGCCTTATCATGTACTCCATATGTCTCAAATCACTTCAAGATAGGCTTCAACCTGTGTTGTTCCTTTGTTTTATGGGAATTAGATATGTAGAACATATCTGACTGAACGATGGATCGGAGGCTATAACAATATCTAAATAGGATGAATTACTTCACAGGTTATGGCTGTGTTGTGGTGAACATTGCCTGTATAATAGCAAGCTAGGACTGAAAGCAGAAACAAGGATGCTAAATATTCTATAGTTTTTAGTTTCAAGAACATTGATACAAGATCAATATCAGTTTGATGAATCAAGCGGTCTTTTGTTCTGTTTTTAAGATTGTTTTTTAAATTACTGTATAACAAAGTTTAAGTAATGAAATTGGTCATTCAAAACCTGCTTCAGTTTTGTAATATGATTGAATACATACATTTAGTTTTCCATTTGGGAATTTTAAATTAAACTTCTGAGGCACTAGGGCTGATGTCAGTGATCTATACAGAGAATGATTATGAAGCAAGCAGCGTGTAATAGAAAAAGGGGATTTACAAGGTGAGGTTTATAATGGTTGATGGGACAAGTATTTGTTTCACTGAATATTTATATCTATTTAAACTAGATAATGGTACTTCTGTAGCTTTTATACCTTAATATTGCATGGTGTGTCCATAGACATTCAAAGGAGTTGACTTAAAGTCATTTCCCAGTAAACATTTTCAGTACAATTACAATTCGCCTTAGTTTGAGCATCATTGCAAATCAAAATTAACTGTAGTTGCAAATGTAATTTTGTTGTTGTTTTTGTCGCTTCTGACACAGATTGAGCAAAACAAATATTTGGTGAAAACATGATGTACATCACCTCACTGATGGGGAAATCAATGTTTGCTAATGGAAATTCTTGATTATCTGCAGATTACAAATCTGTTCAGTACAAATTCAAACAGATCTTTTGTGTATGTATTTTCAGATAAAAGCAACCTTGTTTGCTTGTAATAGCTTGCATGATGCCTTTGTGGCATAAAATGGAGGTATTAATTATTCTTCAGTCGTCTTTCAGTAAGATGTATTACTGGGATCAAGATGTGTTTGCCAATAATCATAATGTTATATCATTATTAGCAGTTACCTGACCATTCTCGATACACAGGTTCTGACTGTAGATTGACTGTTTTGAAGGAACTTTCTCTTAAAACTTTCCCATACATATTGTATTTTATCTTTGAGTGACTTAAGGGCAGTAAATCTAATCTTTTGGGGCTTCAGATGATGATAATAAGATGTGTGTGCTTTGCTCTAGCATTGTATGACCTCAGCTGAATCAGCTTTGATTGGATTAATGCTTTATAAACCATTCCCAGGTATCAATCATTGTATATATTAGTATAGAGCAGTCATTTATATTCTCAGTGATTTAAAGCATCCCTCAGAAAAGATTTGATAAATGTTTATTTAAAAAAAGCAGGGAATAGCAGTGTATACTTGGATGAAAAGACTGGTTAAATGCTTCAGTGATGAGGTGGACATTTCATTCAGCTTACTGTATCTGAAATAACCAGCCATTTGTAATGCTTATTATTTGAGAAATATCTAATCGACTGGGTCTTATTTGTATCTGTCTTTAAAGCTTCATGCACCGCTATTGTAATTACTTCAAAGTTTACAATCTCGTTCATAATTTGAGATCTTTGAAGAAATTGAAATTCAGATCTGTTTAAGTATTAAAAACTAGTTGAATTATGTCTTAATCAACAAAGTTCCTTGCCCTTGGTTATGTTGAATCTTAGGATGGTTATCGATCAGAGTTGACATGCTGTGGTTAAATCAATTTGACCAATTGCATCATTCCAATTTTTCGTTGCCTGTGACTGACACCCAGCTTTACAAATACAATAAAAGTAGATGGCGACTGTCTGTTTATAACGATTGAAATGTCAACTTATCATGATTTAAAAACATGAATGGATTTGAATGACAATTTTATTATTTAGTAATTGCAGTTGATATTGTTGGAAATGTGTAGTTTTAAGTAGAATCTTCTTGCAGACAGTTTTTTAAAATGAACAGATGCTAGTTTGGCTGTTTTATAATAGATATTAAAATACTGATATTCACCATATGGCCTATGCATCATTTGCATCCTGTCTCCCTTTCACCTGTGGCCCTCAACAGACTGCTGTCCCTTGTGATTTAGGGACTCCTTTCACAGCTTGACTACAATTCAGGGCTGTTTTTTCCTGTTCATGTTCTTCAGTGAGAGAAGGTGAGAGAATATTAGGAGGAAGGAACTTCCTAGCATTTATAAAGCAAGCAAAATTATATTTTGAACCAAATAGGATTGTTGATTTTCATCAGAACTTTTTATTGGGAAGATACTTGCCCTCTGCTTAGCAACTGACCACATTGAAATAAAGAGCTCATTGTGCCCACATAACCCAGATAACGTTCTACGGTGTAACACTTTCTATTGTTCGACCATGACTGAAAATTAATCTCAGTTAAGATACTGCTTTAGATAGATTGATGACCTTGACATTTTAATGAATAATCTGCATTACAATAATAAGGAAATAAAAAACCTTACTATTGAATTCCAGATCTGTTGTTCTGACAGATTTTGATTGCTGTAAAAAAAATCAAGACCTAGATGAGTCTTAACTTCTGACAGTGAAAAGACTGAAGCTATCTGTTTGGTTCTTACAAACGCTTTTGCATGTCTGGTTTCGACTCCCATCATCGTCCCAGCCTGTTTGCTCAGATGCTGAAATGTTTGGGACATCCTCCTGACGTGGAAGGCGCTAGACAAGTGTACTTTTGGCCCATATGTCAATCCACAATCGTGTGTTTCTGCTTGACCCTTGGGTACATTTCAAACTCTCCATAACAAAACCTTTGCTAAGACCAACCTTTTTCTAACTTCTGACATTTTCTATTTAAACTCTTACCTCACTCACTCCTCTGCTATTGAAATCCTCTTTCATGTTTTATCTTCTCCAATGCTCTCCTATCTACTGAGCTCCAAGTTATCCAAAGCTCTGTTCCCATGTTGGGAGCACACACACATTCTTAACCTAGTTGAACTCCATTAGTTACCAGGACCCCAACATATTGATATTAACACTTTGTCCTTGTCTTCAAGTCCCTTCACAGTATTTCCCTCCCTAATTAGGCAGTCCCTTCACAGATCCTTTCTGGTTATGATATGTGGGTGTGTTATGAATCATGACTTGTTCAGTGTAGTGAGATCATTGTTGATGTGCACAAATTTTCTGTTTTGTTTTTGTTTCTCACCTTGAGAAACATTCATGCACCAGGTTTTCAGTTTAGTAATCAATACGTCATGCTGTGATAGTGTTGATCAGTGTTACACAAAAGTTAGCATCCTGTACTGGGTTCCTTGTGCTCCACTTTCCTAAATCTCCAATTTACTTTGCTGCCAAATCATTCATAACAAGCTGTGGGGGAAATGGACCAATGTACCCGTTCACATTGTCAGGGCCCTGATTTTTAAAGGAAATGTAGTTTCATTATTTATCAACATGTTTCAGGTGTATTTTTTTTAAAAGATACTAAGGACTTGGTTTCTTCTTAAGATGATATTACAGTAATTTAAAATCAGTAACAACAAATTACATTTGTACAGCGCCTTGCTGTTCTCTTGACTGTTAACAGTATATCCTGTTGAATGAGAACACTTTAATAATGCAGCTCTTAAAATACTGCAGCATGAACAGTTTCTGGATAAAGAAATTCCTATTCATATTTGAAGACTGAAATGTTGCTCATATCTGGTATTCATTATAATAATTTTGAATATGCTTGCATTTTATAAATTGAATGTTAGAATTTTGGTTGACAGCCTATTAATCTGCTTATACAGTTATTACATTATATAGGCAGAATAAATAGGACATGGAGCTGATTTGATGGAGCAGTATGTTGCACCACTAAAATGCTGTATGTGTTCCATTAAATTAAAATGACATTTCCATTAAATATCTCAAACCTATTACTCTGTAATTAAATGAACTGTGGCGATTGATTCTTAGGTTCCTTTTCCCATTCATATTGATATTGCTTAGGGAGTAGAACTGAATGTCTTTCAATTTGATTAATATTGTGTTCAGTATCTCCAAGGCATTCTTGCGCTCATTGTCTTGTGTTCATTGTTTGTTCATCTTTTAATGTCATTTCTCTGCTGCTGCTGCTTCAGTTTAGTAATTCTTCAATTAAAGCATATCATTGGGTTCCTGGATTATTTTGGTATTATTGTCAAAATGTTACAAGTTAAAATATTTATCGTATTTATCGTAAAATATTTCGAGTTTTTGTACCACCCTTTCACAGAAAGGAAGTGTGTGTGTGCGATCCAAGCATATTGTTTGGTTTGAGGGATTATTACTGTACTTGGGCTGGTTTGATGAATAAGGTTCAAACCTAAGAAGGAAACATTGGCTAGAAGCTTGTGTTTCTTTATATACTACAGCAAAACAAGTGCAATGTATTTGTCCAAGTGAATATTAGAATTTCAACTACTAGTAATTTATAGTCATGTATATATTTTCTGACTTTCAAAAGTGAGATGCCAAATATAAATTATTAGTATGCATCTGGTCTCCGGATTGAATTAAACATGAGTTTTTTTTCTTTGTAATGATAATAATAATCCTTGTATTTAAAATAGTGCCTTATCACGTCTTCAAGGTGTCTTGAAGCGCTTCACAGGATATACTTTAAAATTAATTGACTGTATTTTATGGCTGAAACACATTATACACTTAGATAAAATGAAATGACAATCTGTGAACAAATGTTTCTAGGAAGTACAGTTCATGTTGGCTGTCTTAAACTTAAGTTTCTGACTTTGTGATAGAAATCATGCTTTCAACATGGTTTCATCTAATTTAATTAATCCTTATGATATTAAAAATAATAAATTAATAATAATTCTTGCATTTGGTTTAGCTCCTTTTTATCTCAAAACATGTCAAAGTACCTTCCAACGTTTTCTGTGAAATGATTGTGCAGTTTGTAAACTAGGTTATATGTTTAATGTTTTTTTTAAAGTAGGCTACAGTTTTTGGACTGAACATTCGCTGTGTGATCAGCACAATATAAGATAAGCACAAAGTTTGTAGACACATTGAAAAGAATCACAGGAGTTGTGAAATAATTGTCGTTGGTGTGCTGATTAAAAATCTAAAATCTGTCATGAGAATGATGGTATCAATTATAATTAATGAATATGAATTATTTTGACACCAATAATGATTGTTTAATATGTTTATTAGTTTTGTGACACAGTAGTGCTGTATCTTACAAATGCACCAATGCACCTTTGGTTTAGATAGGTGGTGGGGGTGTCAGGGGTGTATGTTGCAGGATACACTTTTTCAGTTTCGTAATTATAGACAAGAATGCAAAGTGTTTATCATTGTTTTAACCATGAATAGCTTAAATATTTAGAGAAGTGCAATTATCAGTTGGCTTTTGAGACCTGTGTTTAGAGAGAGTAGTGATGCCATGGAAAAATGCATAGATAAGAGGAAGAGCCTGCAATTCCTAGTTAGATATTTGCCTGTTGAGAATATGACTGGATTTAAGAAAATCTGCCAGCCTCTATATACTAGTAGTTGTCAGAATTAATATCTGAAATATTGAACATAGTTACTGTACAAATTCAGTGTATTGAAATATAATGGATATTGAATGTACAATTGGTTTCATTTCCATGTACATTCTACAGTCAGTGTTAGTTTACAACACTGTTAGGCATTGTACTAACAGTAATATTATTATGAACTGAAGTTTGGGAAACAAATAACTCTTCCAGGATAGCAATATGATTTTTTTGGCCCTGATTGCACTTTTGTTAACCTAATTATTTGAATTAAATGTTTAATGTTTATGTGATCACCAGTTAGCTTTCATGAGCAGGAATGTTCTTTTATGCTGAGGTCAATTATTGTAAACCACAAGCTCAGAACAAACTATTGTTTAAATTTGGGAATTTCCAAGTCTGAGTAATTGTTTCACATTAGAAACAACGTAAATGACTTGACTTAAGGCTGTCGAGAACTGTTCATTTAAAAAAAAGTATTTTGAATGTTTTATTAAGGGCTGGGCAACATACCTGGTTGTTTTGATCAACCGGAATGTGTGATAATGATTATTGCTTCTATTATTTCTGCCATTTTCTTGGGTGCTGCTTTCTGTGCGTCTGTTTCTATGAGTGTTATCAAACAGATATGTTTTCTAGAATAGAATTTTAAGACATGTTTTTAAAAAAAAATGTAGAATAAATGAGGAAGATAAAACAAAACTCAAAATTAAGTCTGATTGCCTGCATTGATATTTTTTCTATATAAAAAATTAATATAGAGGATTATAATTTGTTAATTTTCCAGTTGTACATTAAATCAAATTTTGTGTTTGAAAATTTAAGACCCAAATATTTTAAAGTTTAAGAAACTTAAGAATATGTGGCTGCTATCTTCGAAAACATTTTGCTGAAACTTCTTGACTGCTGACCATTTAAATAAATGGAGGGAAACTAATGTTGCCAAAATGCATTGCATGGTTGCTCTATTTGGGGTTTTGAAGTTACCTGAAGTTGTTATTTTGCTTTACTAATTCTGTATATGTTAGTTTTGGACATAATTTCAACAGAAAATGTGTGTGAAGATCAGACAGCACCCACGTGAAATGCTTGCCTGAAATAGTGGTACAAAATCTAACCTCTAATGTAGTTGCTGTACATATTAAACTTTGACTGATTGTTCAGTGTATTTGTTTGACCAACATGGTTTGGCAACATAAAATATGGGTTAGTCTTGTACTCATCGAGGTAGCTACCATGATAGTTAATATAGAAGCAAAGATGCTTTGAAAGATCTTAGCAGCACTTGTCACCTTCATTTTCAACTGCTGGGGATAGAGAACAGTAGTGTTTTTGAAGTGAAATTATGCATGTTCTAGGATATCAGGAGTCATTCAAATTGCATTGATCAGGGCCATTTTTCCATTAAACAAAGGCATAATTCATGTCTTTACGAGGCTGGAAGAATTTGAAGATAGAAATTTTGAACTGATTGAAATTAAATTGTTGTGGTACATCAGCCATTTTTTACCCCAAAAAAGTTGTACAAATTAGTTCATTGGAACTGAGACTGGTTCAATCTAATTTGAATCATTTTTTCTTAGTACTGTATCTCAATTCTGACATTATCTATACTTAATCTTCTGTTGCATAAATGGTCAATGTTACTAGATTAATGGAATGTCAGTCAAGCATAAATATCTGTGTATTTCAATGAGATAGTTGCATCTTACATGGTTTGGGACCAATGGATTCTTCCAGCCCTACTTTATCTGGATTGTATCTTGTTTTATCTCAGTATCACCCAATGAGGACATAGTATTGTGACAATGTATTGCATGATTATATCCTTAATTTATTTTTGATGTTATAATTTGCACAATTGTTGCTTTCAAAGTATTGTTAATACTAATGATAATCCTTGCATTTGATATAGTGCTTTTCATGTCTTTTAGACATCTCAAATTGGTTAACAAAATATACAGGAAAGTGAATTGACTGTATATTTGCTAGTGAAAATTTGAATATGAAATTTTGGCCATGAAACAAAATAGATATTTAATTTTAAAACTACAAATATGTATTTGTGAAAAAAGTTTACAAACTTTTGCATCCAGTACGTAATGCACATCCCAGCAACAGCTGCTGGAATTGAGCAGATTGTACCGAATATGAGCAAGCTAGTTAAAATGTGTTCAGTATGTCTAGACTATAATTTTACCATTATATTGTGCAATGGTAAAATATATATTCTGCTTATGATTGAGTGTATCTCAAATGTTGGGATACTATGCCCTTAAAAAGACAATACATTTGATGGAAAATTATTTTATTTATATACACAACATTTTCATTTTATCCATGCATTTTCACATTTACATCAAAATAAATTATTTTAATGGGCAGTACTTTTCCTAAATGTATCCTATATAGAAAGTCACATTTCAGTGCTTGTTTTAAGTTTTTAAACCCTTTGAAGACAAGTTGCATCATAGCAAATCTTTTGATACATCAAATATTGACATTTGTTCAGAACACCATTGCTTGATAGCATTTGTTGAAAACAATTAGCATTGGTTTGGATGACAAATATTCAACAATAATAACACAATTACATTTGTATAGTGCCTTTCCCAGGACGTCCTCCTGATGGGAAAGGATGCTGATTTCAGTCCTGAAAGGGTTAAATAAACTTATTATTTTAAACCAATTATTTGTATGTAATGTGTGTCGCTGCTGTCTGATCTCCAGCAGATTTAATACAGTGCTGCTCTTTTTTCCAGGGAAAGGTAGCGCAGACAGCCTGCATGTCAGCCTGCAAGCATCTATCTACGTCCCTGATGCAAATGCTCTTGGATGCAGAGGTGAAGCAGATAAGCATGGGAGCCATTCAGCAGTTCAACCTGGATGTCATTCAGTGTGAATGTAAGTAGAACTTATTTAACCTAATGGAGTTCAATTATAGATTTTAACCTCATTAAATTGGTCATACAGAGTTCATGCTAATACCAGATGTGGTAAATCTCAGTTATGAGAGTCAAATGCTTGCAGGCTTAAATGATCTCAATAGCAGGGGTGAGCACATGTAATGATAGAGCTTTACTTCTATCGGACAGAGTAGTGACCTAGCTGATGGGATTTTTTTTCATAGTTTTACTGAAAGTAAATATGATTGCTGCAGTTGCAGACAACAGCTGGTGTTTCCTGTATTTGAAGGATTTGAAATTTTGAGGATAAAATCAATGACAGATATATTAAAATGAAATACCTGATTTATAAAATCATTTGGGAGAATGGATGCATTCTCACAAATTCATAACTAGAATATTGTTGTTATTGCATTAAAATAATTCCTGTTTCAATGTTTATCAATATATTCCATATTCGCTGACATGCGGTGATCCTATAAGGGTCGTAGTAGTAGAGGATACTAATTAGATTTGCCCTCTTGCCACAATGTAGTGCCACAGTTCATGGGAGAGATGGGTATGATGAGGCTAGAGAGGATTGGAGGGTGAGTTATTCTGCCCCTCACCCCAATCCTCTCTTTGTGAAAAAAAATCCCATTGGCGGGTATGCTTCATTTTTTTATAGCAGATTGGAGCGCCATCAGAATCAGAAGGATCTTGGAGTAAATAACCTCATTGAGATGACAGTTATACTTGCTGGAATGCTATCTTGGCTACAAGGATGTACAAATTAAATTGCTTAAATTGCCAGTCAGAAAATCACCCCTGAAACTACTACCATTTGACCTACCATTTGAATCAGATTCTTAAGGTTTGTATCACTACTAGGTGAGATTCCTTCTGGGACCACAAGGTGTCGTACCAGGACCCAAGTCCGTATTGATCAAATAAATGTAAACAGAGTGCTTTGGTGGTTCCCTAGTGATTGTCAGTTCAGTAATTGTCAATGTTTGCTGATTGTCAGTTCGTTTTTTATAACAAAAAGTTGCAAGAGAAGACTGGGAAAGTAACATTTTATCAAATTTGACGTCCAGGTACAGAATTAAATGAGAGTTGGTAAAGAAGTAGTGTGACCAATCGTCATTCAAATACTAAGGAAGAAAGAGCGTGTTCAATGTTATATCGGTGCTTAGGTAGGAAAAAGTAGGTACAGCAATGATCATAGATAGTCTTTTTCATATGATAGGGAAAGACACAATTAAGGAAATGGAGATTAGTGAGACAGTGAGCTTTTTTAGTCAGACAGTGAGCTTTTTCCTTTGTAGTCAAGATTTTGAGTATATTATTGATTTTTTAATACATTTAGATTTGTATTAAAAGATTGGGGGAATTGAGAATAAAAATACTTTTTTAGCACAATTAACATTTTGAACTACAATCTTTGTATAGAAAGATCAAGCATGGTTTGACGAGCCTTTCGTCACAGTTTCATTAATATTATACAAATGTATGATCTGTATAGAAACAATAGTTACTTAAGAAATGGTAGATACTCATTCCCATTACAGAAATAGTTGGTAATGAGTAAAAGCCATTTAGTTTATTTTTTCCTAATATTTCAGGAAAAAAACATTCATTGTGCATACAGTATAATTCTAGCGCTAAATCAACCAAAGTAGCTAAAAGTTAAAATCCCTCTCAAATCGGACATACCATTTCTAACCCTTCACCTGCATAAACCTATATTTACGTTTGAGCAATATGCCCCAAGGATGGCATTAACCTGTACTTAAGCTTGCACTGCTACTTTCTTTTGTGCAATCAACAAAATTTCACCTTTTTGCTTTGGCATTAAAAAGAGGAAAAAGGGTGTTATTTCGTCACTCATTTATCAGTGTTCGTCTGTAAATATATATTTAAAATAATAAGCAAACTTTAAATATAATTTGACGCGAGTCAAGGCATTGTGCTATGAAAGCATATAAGTGACAATTGAGCGGACTGGTCCTCGGAGTTTGGAAATTTTACGCTGTTTGTAATAATCCTTGTATTTAATATAGCGCTTTATCATGTCTTCGAGGCATCTCAATATGTGACCAAATTGTGTTTAAATTAATTGCTGTCAGTATGGATCATACTCTATGCACAATTCAGGTAAGTGTTTTAACTAAAGTAATAACCTACAAATGATTTTTTCAGCGAAAAAGCATAATTGTACTTTGCATAGATTTTAGCAGAAGCTAGATTTAAGTACTGTATTTAGAATAAGTGGAAATTTTCCACATTATTTCTTTAAAAAAGTACAGTAACATTTCAAAAATTTAGGAATAATTTTAAACAAATGTAGCTATTGGAGAATTTACTGTTTTAACATCCAATGGCATTTCTTTCAAATCAATTTGTAATGTTTTCATGTGAATTAACTTAAATTTGAAAACAAATGTGTTCTACCAGTGGCCTGTATGCTTATCGTTCCTTCAATTGTTTCTGTAAGATGCACATTCCAGACATCACTGTGTTGCCTGTGATTTAATGTTTTGAGTGTATCGCTCTTCTCCAACATTATATATGACATTTTCAGGATTAATGGTCATATCAGTGACATTTCCATTAGCACTTTTGTGTGCAAATAACTCACGAATGGCAGGTAGCTTCCTATTGTAATTGATAAATGTGCTAAGGGTTTAATTTACAGTGATGGGATGGTATCTATTGAAAGTTCTATTAAGTTTGAATATAAACGAGATCTAATTCTGCTGTTTTGTGAATAGTGTTGCATTATCAGTGGAGAGATTTAAATAAAATTATTTTGTAAAAGGTTTACTCTCCCTAAAATGCAAATCTGTTCAAATATGATTTATGTTCATTCTATTTAGAAAGGTGACACTGGTAAAGATCAACTAAAAAAAAATCACTTTGGGTCATTGCTTTCTTTTTTCCTTATTTATTATCCCTCTGTTTGCAGTCTAACTGGCTCCAAGGTGACCTGCTTTGGCAACAGAATGTCAGAATTATGTAAACTCTCTGTGTTACTCAGTAGTCCTGTTTGTGAATCAGGCAGATCTGCAGTACTCCAAGGCACTGCTGATGACAGACCAGCCAGCCTGCCTTGTCAGCAAGACATGTGTGGCAGATGGTCTCTGGGGGGGGGGGCTGCAAGCCAAAACCTTAACAGGTAGCATGGTCCTAGCTACATGAGTAATGGAAGCTCGCCAGGCAGCATTCACTCTGGCAAGCTATGAGGTTTTAGTTAGTTACACTCCAGCAGTACTTCCCAAATCTTAGCTTACTCAATCCTAATATTTTCCAGAAATAGATTAGCTAGTTGCACCCCTTCAGGGAAATAATATGCATCCCATCCTAGGTGGTGTGTACAGATAGTTTCAATTGTAAAAAGTGTTTTTGCTGTAGTCACACTTTAATATTTGTTATTGTGTAAAACGTTACCAGTTTTTTTCAAGGAAGATGCAAGAAAGATAATCTATGCATTGTAAACAGCTCTGGATAGTGAATTAAAGATTGAGGATGATTGCTGCAGAGATTTCCTGAAATTCAGATCTTCCTTTTCTCTGAAGTGAAGAAATTAGGAAACAAATAAGATGTGTGCTCTGGCTTGGTGCACTTGTCCAATTTTTTCCACCACCTTTGTGACATCTATTTCATTGTTTGTCTTAACTTTGCTTTATAAGTCCAACACATGACATTAAATGCTTTGGAAGAAACCAGCCCTCGTGATGTGCTTTGCCCTTGGTGTCTGTTGATCTTTGTTTCAGGGCAGAAATTATATTACGTAAATCAGTCAAGACTGAATAATACAATACTGATGGTGTGTATGTAGGAGGTGGGGGATAATTAGCTGAAGACAATAGAAGCCCATTTATCCGTGACTCAATGTACCGGCACTTCCGTATAACCGGCACGCCAAAAAAAAAGTCCCCATTCGATAAACCGGAACTTATCCGGAACAATAGCAGTGGAGCATTTGTAAATGCATAAATAATAACAGAATATTGTATTGGTACTTATTATTAAAATTACTCTCTTGCGCTTTTTACCTTTGCTGGTAGATGCTGCGCTTGAAGCCATGATGCTGCGGTTGAGGTTTATAGTCCAGCGATTCTTTTTAAAATGGAGCACGCCAAGCGGGTGAAAAAAATGGAGCAAGTATGTCTTTAAAGTCATACTAGCGGCAAGCCGATAACGCTAGCCGATAACCCACATTGTCGCGCAGGTGCACTAATTTGGTTTGCCGCTAGTAGCGTCTAGGGCTTCGGCTTGCAGCTAGTAAAGTTGTGCGACTTTAAAATCTCGCTGCCGTTTTTTTCACCCACTTGGCGTCCTCCATTTAAAAAAGAATTGCTGGACTGTAAACCTCAATCAGTAAAGATGAGGAGCGCAAGAGAGTAGTTTTAACAATAAGTACCAATATAATATTCTATTATTATTTGTTATTAATTAGTCTGGTGTGTATGGTGTGTGTTAAAAGAACTTTAATTTTTGTGTAGTGGGTTTTCGGCCGCAGGCCACCCGGCGCTTTAACCGGCATTGGCCAGGTCCGGCGGGTGTCGGATAAACAGGCTTCTACTGTACAAGATAAAATAAAGCCCTTATGGGACTACCCAATAATTTCCTGATTGTGATGTGGCAAATTTGTTGTTTAAGTGTCCAACCCAGTCAGAAAAGCATCAATCCAGAATTTCTCTACCTGGAGAGGAAAGGACTGGGGACTTCAGCTGAGTTTACTCCCTCTCAAATTCCAGCCTGCTACATCTACATTGATTTATCCTCTTTTGTTTGCTAATATAGTTTCATAAATATAGTTCTTAAATAATATTATTTTGTTTAGTTGCATTTTTCAACTTAAGAGTATAATTGATTTAAGCAATATAATTTCCAATTACATATGCAAATATACCTACTATAAACTCCTTAATTGTCTTGAGTATTGGATGCATATTTGCCAGATGGGCATTAATTACTCGTATTAAAATGATTTTTTATCAATACGATAAGTTTTTATGTGAGAATAAAGATGAACTGATTTGCAATTCTAACAGAAAAGCTATCCATTGAATGTCTGATTCTAATATTTCCAAACAGTCCATTTCCTTTTCATTTTTGTAAAACCATCTTGAAGACTCATATTTATAAATTCCATTATTAGAAACGTCTTACATTGCAAGTACAGACATTCCAGTTAAGTACAGATTGTGATGCTTTGAGCATTCCACCTGTTGTCTGCATGTTAAGCTAGTTCCCACCCCACTGTCTGTCTTTAATTGCTGTTTGGCTAGAGGTAGGATTTTTATTGAACAGATGCTGTAACAAAGCAGATGTTTGAAAATATGTTGACAGCCATGGAATCAGTATTTTCTCAAAATACTTTTGTAATCATTCACCCTTAGGGCCAAGAAATTTTAAAAAATGGTCTAGCCTCGTTTGCAGCATATAACGTTTCATATATAAACACTAACATTTAGCTCAGTGGTTAGAGCACTTGCCTCACAAGTGAGAGACCTGGGTTTGATTCAGCATTTCAGCAGGGTGAAATGCTGGTCAAGTTTCCTTATTCCACACTCCTCTTGTTTATCTAGCAGTAAGTAGGAACACGGTTGTATTAACAAAATACAACAAAATTGCATTTGTATAGCATCTTTTACATCAGGAGAATGTCAATAAGTTGGTCACTTGATCCACAATTGGTTGTGAGCAGCAATTGGCTGCTGCATTTTGCGCATAAATATCCAGTCAATTCCCTTCACAGTATATTCTGTGAAGCACTTTGAGACGTCTAGAAGATTTGAAAAGCACTATATCAAATGCAATGAGTATTATTATTATCCTGTAGTGTAAACTGATTACCATTGGTAAAATTGATGTATTGCAATTGAATTGAGTTCAACTGTATACAGTAAACTGAATATGTGTGACTTTCTTTGTAATAGTTTAATGTTCAGATTTATTTGCCTAAAAATGTGCAGTAAAATACTTTAGGATTGTCATCATTTTGACTCACTAATTATTTTTACTCTTCATCTTTCCCTCAGTGTTTGCAAGCTCTGAGCCAGTGCCAGGATTTCAAGGGGACACCTTGCAGTTAGCATTCATCGATATTAGACAAGTAAGGCTTTAAGATGATTTTCTCTTGGTGAGTGATGCTGAATGAAGTCAGTAGTAAAAGGCCAGCCCTTGAAACTGCATGCTAACTGGTTTATGCTATTATCTTTTCAAGAAACTGCTAAGTCCTTTTCTTTGCTGTATTACAACACTGTGAACCATGACAAAAGTGGGGCCTACTATTTGTAATTTGCCCACAAGATTTTTCAATGAATTCTGAGTTGCAGTTCAATTTTTTTCTTTTAATCTTGAATGTGTATTTTGATACTCTGTGTCAAGATATGTATGTTGATTTTGAACACCAATCAAACACATTCTTAATTGACCGGTATTGATTATTAGTTGCTATAATTGTTAGTTATTTAGTTATTAGTACTGTAACTGGATATATATTTATAGAATAGATAATATGTAAATCAAATTTAATGGGTGGGGGACATACAAAGAGAAATATATTCTTTTTCATGTGCCAATGTGTCATTTTTGAAAACTGAGTTTGAAATGGTTCTTACCTTTTTATCATTTGCAGTTGGAGTCATCTAATGACTTTATGGGAAAGGGGGCTATCACCTGTGGCACTGAGATATACAGACCAGACTATTAGTAGATTTCATTTCAAATTTGAGCTGAGTTAGTTGTTCTTAGGCAGGGTAGCAATGGGGTCGAATAACCGGCTTCATTGCACCTGAATTTGGTAGTAGATATTCAGCGAGAGATCTCACTGTTGATCGTTATCCATATGAAGGCAGGTTTGGGCATCGCGGTGATACAGCCTATGGTCAAATAGCTTGTTCACGCTTGCTGCTTTGGCTCACATAAATGAGGAATGGCCTCTGGGTGAGGTACCTGATAGCTGTCAGTGCCTGTGGAACTTTACTCCAGCAACAGTCAATACTTGCCATAGAAGAGCAGGAAAGAGGAAAAAATGCAGCAAAAAAAATTGTAGTTGACTAAGATTGTGTAAGTTGGTTGAATTTGAAAAGTGAAAAGGTGAGCGTGTTAAGATTTTTTTTTAAATAGTTAATTTAAAAATCATTTTGATTGAAGTGTGAAGGGTAGAGATGCTAATTGGCATTAAGCTTATACATTTTCCAGGAATAAGCTAGTGATATCCATTTTGATGTTAACTCTGGCAGGAAAAACCATGGGAAGTATTCCTTCCAGCAAACCTTTTTAAATGGCTGGCTTTTAGTGTTACTTGAATGGGTAAGATTGTTTGGACAGAACTGTATGCTTTTACAACTCATTTGAAAATATTTAATTGGGATGTTTTTCTAAACATTTTAATATTTAATTGATCTTCATTCAGGAGAATTAAAATATCTCCATAAAATTTAAATCTAAACATTGGAATTTCGCAGTTGAACTTCCACTGAAAAGACTGACAGATTTAATTTTGTATTACCATTTTTCTTGTGAGTAAGTTAGCTTATTTGAGAAAACTCATGCTATGTATTCACCAATTAAACCTAAATAAAACTACAGTACTTGATAATTTTATTATATGTTCACCTGTGTATTTAAGAAACTTATATGCTAACCATAGAACTAAACTAGCAAATCATGCAGCGGGTGTTTTATTTGTGATTTATAATTTTCATGGTGAAAATATTTTCAGTCAAAATACTATATTCAAGTGAAATGAAAGTGAATATATTACTATGACTGCTGCGTAAAGATTGTTATCTTGCATCAGAATGAATCTGAGAAAGGAAACAAATACCATGCTAATAGCTTCAAGTTTTGATCAGATAACCAAGGTTTTACTTTTATTTTCAGTCCTATCCTCATTTCTCCATCCATCACTATGTGAACATGGGATGTTTTAGATTAAACTTGCTCCTTTGTTTGTTGTACAACAGCTTTGGAACGTGTTTTCAAAGGGGATCGTGGGTTTTTCCATTAATCAGGCAGCTTGAAACATCTTTCAACTTCACTGCCTTGTGAGTGACAAAATGTTGGGAATGCAGAAGGACACAGGCACTTGTGTAAATCAGCACCCACCTGCACTAGAAGTACCATATGCCAATTTCCCTGTCATGCAATCCTATGATCCATTTATTTTTTAATGTGATAGATGACATTTCTTTTCAAACAGATTGTGCAGGAAACAGTGCCTTTTATCAAGAACTTCTCTGTTGGGTCATCTGGCTGTTTCATGTACTGTTCTTCATCCGAATTTGATACTTCTCCATGCCTGCGAGGTTATGAAAGATAAGGAAGTGGGTCCAGTGGTCAGGTTTTACCTGCCCACCCTGATTGTGCCCTAGGGTTAGACTCCTGATACTAGCTAGCACCGCTTTAAAGAAGAGTTGATGACAGGTAGAGACTGATACCAAGGAAAGCCTGAACCAAATCAAAGCTAAAAGGCAAAAGGCTTGGGATTGGATGAGAGACTGTGGCTAAAAGATAGATCAGCAGGATTGCCCTTTTGAGAAAAGTAGGTGACCCGAGCTCGAGAGGTCATGATCCCACTGCCAATCACTTGATCACTAATGGAAGTTAGTTGTCTCTAACAGTTCCCTTTTTTTTCCTCACATCAAGGCTGTGGATGTGCAGGATTATTTAAGATGGGATATGGGAACACGAATGCTGTTAAAGTTTGAAAAGAAACTAATGTTCGTGAAATAATATAACAGCTTAAGAAGCCAAACTATTAAAACCTGCACCTTGAAGAATACAAATTGTAATTCAAGAATATTTAGATGGTGTGCTAAGATTTAGACTACATTCAAAATTGTACTGTTAGTATTTTAAACAGAAAAGCACATTTCAGGCAAAATTGCCAACTGTCAAAATTTAAATGTTTATCTACATATATGTATATATAATTAAAATGTTTGTATGTATTCTAATTTTGCAGGTAACTACAGTATTTGTTTCAGAGAATGTAGGCAAACCTTTCAATTAATACTAATTGGTTCCTCCAACAGGGCTTTATTTGTTGTGTAAACATTTTATATAATGTAATGGAAACAAAATGCGAAACTCACTCATTATTATTGGTAATGTTCATTGTTTTCAATTTACTGAATACAGACATCTCGGATAGGCCTTGAAATTGTTACAAAACGAGACTACCTTGTGTGTCAAACTTAGTAACAGTTTTTAAAATCGTCATTCTGATTTTGGTTTCCAAATGAAGAATGAGGAAATGAGCAACAAAATTGAGTAAGAGATGTTTAAAAACAATTGAAGTGAGAAATTAGAAATGAAGACCTGACTCTACAATTTTTTTTGTGGAGCTGGGGGCTAATCCTAATGTTGCTAGATGGTTTGGAACGCTTCCTTGCTCAAACATTCCACCTGAAAGAGGATTTGCAGGCAAGAGTGGTAAATGAGCAAGTCTTAGATTAGCAACGTCACCACTTGTGTCCATAAAAGAAGAGGGAAATTCCAGATAGATTGTGATATGGAAGCTCTTCTAAAAATATATTTATAATGTTTTCATTAATTCATTTTGTGTATTATCTGAACTGTCAAAGGATTGCACTTGCACTGAGATAATCAATATCCACATTGAGGGAACAGAATGGGAATGGGAGTCAACTTGAGCTTTGCTTGTAATTCTCCCAGCAGCTTGTTTATTGATAGCATTCCTCCTTCATAGAAACTTGTGGATCAAGAGAATTAAAACATAAGAGAAACAAAATCACTTTGAAACTGAGGGGAAAACCCTGTTCAATTAAGTCTACCCAGTGTGTACTAACTTCTGTATCCAGTGAAATTTACATTATCATATAGTCCTTGCATTTACTCATAATTATTGTAAACCTTCAGTGTGCATGGCATGGTGTACAAACTGCATGACAATGAACTAGAGCCTCTTTCTTATGTGCTAACCCCACTGCTAGCAAAAAAAAAGCCTAAATGCAATAAAAATACATTTGTGTGTATTTTATAATTTCAAATAATTGAAACTTGGGGTGAATTTCCTGGTGATGATTATATCTGAGGGTTCAAAGCTTCGAGCACATTTTGAAATGAACTTAGTGGAAACAATCCATAAGAATAACAAAATATTGATATCTGAACAATTTTTTTAAATTTACTTGTCCGCAATGTTTCACAGGCTATGTTTGTGTCTGTAGTCAAACACGGCAGTCAAATTGCATGCAGCAATGTAGTACACACAAACATGCAGTGAATGTGGGGCATTAATGGCCAGGATAATGGGTGAGACTCTTTTTGAATGGTGCCATGGGACTTTGAATGTCCACCTGAACAGGATGATTGGGATCTCAGTTCAGCATCTCCCATGAAAGAGAGCACCCCCAAAATTGATGTACTCCATGTTCAGCATAGATCTGGGTGGTCAGATCCAACATAAGATTTTAAATAATAGCCAATAATACAAAAATCTCAAACGAATTCAGTGTACCTGGAATATTAAAGAGGAGATGTATTTGATACATTCCACAAAGTTGTAGTAATTCTTGCGTTTGAAATAATGTGTAGAATATTCATCATCTCAAAGTGTTTTTCTTTGACTTTTATCTGGCAAATAATTTGTGCACACCAAGATACCACAGATGGCCGTGAAGTGAGTAAGCAATTTTATAATGAGAATTGTTAGCTAGGAAAAATTCTCTGCGTGAGTTTCTTCTGGCTAACTGTGAGAAACTCTCTTTTTGAATCTTGCCATAGGATATTTAACATGCACCTGAACAGGCAAATGGAACCCGGTTTAGCATTTCTCCCCAGAACATGGTATCTCAACATTCCCCGTATCTCTTGTGCTTGTTTTGGGCAGAAAAGACTATTTCAGTTCCAGTTTCTGGCTGCTAATGAAGTATTGCGCTGCAACTGGTGCTTGATCATAGCACTTGAGAACTGAAACAGTAGGCAAGATTTATTTAGGAAGGGAGAAAAGAGTAAGGAACTAGAAGAAAAGTCTGTGGAGTGATGGATTTTAAAACTTTACTTAACAATGTCCTTTGGCGTGACTCTTTCAACACTTTCTGCTTTGTTCTGGATTAGCCAAATTGCCTTGCTTAACAGGGTTGGACAGGGAAGAGGTTGGATTTCAAAGACCAGTCAGTAGAAATGGCATGCTTGTTGTTTTTAATACCATCAAGCTACTTGTTTTGTTAATTACTGAGTTTTGTAGCTTGTAACTGAAAAATGCTTGGCTAGGTGTTCTGGGGTGGGGGAATAGAATAAGATGGAACATATTTCAATAATTGGTTGCAAATTACCTTGCGTTGTATTTTTGGTGGAGTGGGGGGGGTTATAAAATTGAACACATGGAAAGCCACAATTTATCAGCCTGGCTCAGTTGGTAGGATTGTTGCCTCCGAGTCGGAAGTTTGGACGTTCAAGTCCAATGTCGTGTTTATGCTGACATTATATTGTAGTGGTGTGTGTGCAGATTGTTGTAGGTGCCTCATTAAACTAAGTTCCCTGTTAAAGATCCAGTGGCACTATTTAAAAAAGAGAATAAGTTTCTCCCTGTGATGTGGATAGCATTTCCCCCCAAACACAATAGGTCATTCACTCCATGGCTGTTTGTGGGATATTGCTGTGCACAATTTGGCTGCTGTTTATACCTTCAAATATACAGTCAAATCACTTTACAGTATATTCGGTGAAATGCTTTTGAGACCTCTAGAAGGCATGATATCAAATGCAAGGATTATTATTTATTATTATACACAGTTTACAGTGAAAAGCTTTGATATATCTTGATGGGAGGAGGTGTAATTATCAAGTCCAGGTACTATTGTTATTTAACCATGCAAACGGGAGGGAGAAGAAATTTCTTATGATTTACATTCTCCTGTGAATATTGGGTTGCTCTCTCTCACATTTTGATGAAATAACCCTGCTTATAGTTAACTACACTGTTTTCTCCTTTGTACTTGTTGTAGTTCTGTTTCTCAGTAGTTTTGCATTAGTGCCTTTCTAGAGGAAGTATATTGTGTTCTACTTTCACTTTTTATTGTTCGGTAAAATTGAAGTGAAAATATCAAAGTATTAAAAACTCAAATTGTGAATACATGTGCTAATATTGACCATATCATTTGTGCTAAACCAGAATATTTGGTTGCTACAGAACTGTCTTAAGTTATAACAGTTGTAATGTGGTCTTATATGATTTAAAATCAAATTTGTTATGTGAAGTGCAGCAGAGTTTCATCGGTATTTTCATTATTTCAAATACAATTCATATTTATCTACCATACTGATCAATAACAAAATTAGCATTAAAAAGAGAATTTATGTCTGAGCTTGTATATGATCTATGAACTTTCTGTACTCTAGATAGTGTTTTTGTTCAAACCTTTAGATTAGGTTGCTCCAGTGATGGCGTTAAAGGATTTTAAATCGAGTATGAATGCAATTGAGGGGTGCTGCCCTATCCCCCAGGTTGCCCTACTTAAAAAGGTTATAACAAAGGAAATTTATTAACTACTCAGAATTCTTCTCTTCTACCATAAAAAGAAAGGAATCACACAGCTATTTGTGTGCTTCGATGCTAATGGGGTTTATAAAACCATATATGCATAATGTTTTGCATTTTTAGGTTGTTTTCTTTGATCGCTTGCTCATTATCCAGTCAAAACGCCAACACTCTTGTCAGCTAAGGGAACAGATTTGATAGAAATTCACTTACCCAGCTGGGAAGAATTGCATCAAATCCATTCAACTTCTCCCTATAGAGGGTTTATGCTACTTCATGCAAAATCCACAGCCACTAAGGAGCCAAGTTAATTAATACCCTTGTGTGCAGATTATGTTGCCTTTCTCAAGATTGTCCTTTGCAGATGGGATGAGTTACTGGCAAGTTGTTGAGAAACATTCAATGGAAAATTTGCTCAGTAATTTTATGAACAAGTTTAGTTAAATGTCACCTTTGTGTGCTATTGATACTGTGAATTCTGATTGTGAGGAACTTAATGCCTTGTAAGTGTAATGTCCTATTTTATCTTGTTGTATTGTGAAGGCATTACATAGCACTTTTATGTTGTGGTTTAAAGAGGCTCAAATTGTGGTACCAAACTGAAAGAGCTGCTGCGTTTTCAATCTCCACCACTTTTACATCATCTCCACAGTTTTGGAGGAGACTTGCAGGAAAATGTTTCAACTATTTGGATAGTAGAGATCCTGCAAATAAATGTCTTAATGGTTTTACTCATGTTGTGAACATCTGACAACGTCACATTGCTTCCACAATGACATCAAACGTTTGTGCATGTGCAGATCATTATTAGGTCTGATTTCTGTTGTGCCAACCCTTTTCATTATGCAGCAGGATCTCCTTTTTGCAAAGGTAACAATACGGGTGCTACATTCAGCGCAGGGAAATCTGCTTGTTTTTCTTTGAGTTGCCGGTAGAGACAGCTTGCCTCTGAAGGTAAACTCATAACATAAAGACAATATTAAAACAGTGCTCTTGCACATTTGGCTGCCGTATATATAGAAAGATCCCCCTCAGGTGCTTATACAGTTTGCTTGGTTTGTCTCTTGTACTGCATCTTCACTATGCATCTTCTGGCTAACTCAAAATGAGCGGATCTAAAACAGAATAGGTTACCTGAATTGAAGTACCGGATACTGAACAAGTTTTGCCAAAACGAAGGGCTGTACTGCTCCCAATTATTGAACAAACACAAACAGTCTTTTTATCTACACATTCATGGCAATGAATCCATCCTGTTAGATTCACTAGATCCTTCCTGTTAGATGTGTTTGGGCAAAAACATTGATGCTTTTTTTCCTGACCTGAAGCAACCTAAATATATTGGGGGCAAATAAGCCAATGTTTTAGAGCAGCAACAAACCTCTGCTGACATTATCGGGTAAAAAAAAGATAGGTGTCAATTTTTCCATGTGCCAGAACATATGACGCTGATCTTGTATGCACTTAAACAAAACCACAAAACATTCATTTTCAATTGAAAAGGCTGGTTTGCTCAATGAGCAATGAAGTTTAAGTGCTGCCACTTAAGCATCTCTTATTGTATAGCAGGTGGCATTAATGTAAACCCAGCATTACATGTGTTATAAGGAGATTTAACAGTTAAAAGAATATTGGTTCAAGTTTACCAGCAGATGATTTACTTGGAGATGCAGCTCCTGCAATGTGCATTTTTTTATGCTTAAGCTCAGGTTAAGTGGCTGTGTTTGAGAATTGTAACGGCATACATGCCGTTGGGCTTAGTTATGCATATAACAAAACTAAGCTTCCCACAGTGTGTTAGCCTGAAGGTCTAGTTTTGGGAAGGAACTTGCCCTGTGGGCGGGAGGCATAAGGGTTCAGCAGGATTAGTGTGAACCCAAATAACTTGCTTCTTCCCCAGGAAAATAACCAATTCTTCAGTTCCAGCTGTCAATTTCTCGGAGTTTCATTTTACTCACCTGTGTGTGAGAGGTCATTCTTCAGAAACAAAGGCAACATTCCCATCGTATTGCGATACGATAATTTTAGTCTGGAAATAAAATTGGACAAGTCTATAACTTTTGGTCATCAAATGTTAATTCTGAGAAGACGGAAATCATTTTTTGAATGCACGATTGTTTGGTTTTACAGGTCTCAACCAGTTTTTTTTTGCCTTTGATGCATAGTGCCTAGAAGCTGGCTTTCATTGTGCTACCGTCAATGCTTTTGTTTTTACTTTCCTGTAAAAACCTGGGATCTGTTAGACAAGTTCTGAAGAATTTACCAATTAGCAACTGCCCTGCCAGCCACAGCAGGTGGCTTTCATATCCCTCAGAGAGGCTGTTTGCACCTCTGATCAAAGCAACTGCAGGTTTAACAAAAAGTCAAGGATCTTGTTGGATTTTTGGTATGTGACGCAAACCTGTGAAGTATAGGTAATTTTTGTAGTTTGGCTATTGAGCTGCTAATAAATTGCTGTCTTTTCAGGAAGTGTTAGCTTTGTTGTGTGTGTCTTAACAGTCTTAAGAGTTTGTATACATTCATTTCCTTGATAGCCACTCTCAGTAGGAATGAGAGGGCCTGGGTACTAACGGGGATGAGTAAATATGTCTGAGAACCAGTCAGCACCCGATAAAAGAAGGAGCTTAATTCGCCTTAATTGGAAGGCCAAGTGTGAAAATTATGCTATTTGCATTTTTATATAGAAAATAAGAGTAGCCCTCGGGTGATTCTCAGAAACTATTTGAAAATACTCTACATCAAAACAGGAGGAAATTGCAAATAATGATATCAACCTTCTGATGTTCAAAGTATAAATATTAGTAAAGCATTCATCAAGTTTCTTGACTGTGAAGCATTGGTATTAAAGTTTTCTAATTAAAATCTGTTTTGAACTTTTAACCTTTATTCCCTCAACTTTTAAGCCTTTCTGTTGACATTGCTTGTATTGATGAATAGCATTTGCAATACTTGGCTTAAGCCAGGGTGTAGAAATAATAGCAATGCAGTAATAGCGCAACAGTCTGCCCTCATTAGCCTGTGTAAGAACTTTATGCACGGTGGCAATGGGAGCAATTGGCCAAGCTGTGTGTGACAGGCTGCTTGTTTGGAAATGGGCTAATCTCCTGCTTAGGTTATCCAGAGGTCAGGTAGAGATTTCTTTTTAGGTCTCCTTTAGTGAATTAGCTTCTATGTGTTTTATAACAGCCCTCTTCTTTGTTAATTGTGCCTGTAGGCTGTGGATGGACAGCAGTTATCTGTTGAAATAGACTAAGCAGCAAGTGTTCTGACATGTTTATCAAGCAAATTGTACCTGACAAAAAGTAATTACACTTACAATTGGGTCCAAGAGCAGCTGGATGATTAGGGGTTAATCAACTGTGCCTGGTAGACATCTCCTCTGCTTCAAACTGGTAGTTTAGCCTTGAATGTCAGAAATCCAAAATAGTTTGAAATAGGCTGATAATTCAATTGTTATCTTCACACCTTTAAACATGGCCACCATGATGATGGCTAATTTATGGCCTCAGAATTTGTGTCGCCGCTTCGATGTGTATTTGAATATCCATGTTTGTTACAAAATTTAAACTGCAACAGACTTGAATCGTCAAGTACCTAACATGTTTATCAGGCAAATATTTACTTTTTCATGGTCGAGATGGAAAACTTCCACCTTATGGCTGTCGGAATTGGCCTGAACTATAAAGCAAATTTGAATTGGTCTGATATATAATAATATCTGTAGGCAAACACAGCAGACAATTTATATTTAGTAATATCTTACAAACAGCCATGAAGTCGATGACCAATTTTATTTGGGGTTTTCTTGTTTAGGGCCCCAGAAAAAACTCCCTTCACTTTTTGAATTCAAAAGGCAGACAGAACCTGTTAACATTTCATCTGATGAAGAGGACTGCTGACAATACAGGACTCTTCCAGCATTGCACTGGAGTATCAGCCCAGACTGACACTGCGGCATGAATCAACAAGCTTCTGACGAGACTGATATCAATGGAGCCAGGTTGGCACCACAAAATAGTCCTATCACGGAAGGAAATGATGTGGGTCTACTACTATTTTATTATGATGTATGATGTATACTTTGGATAGATTAATATCTCCCGATTCCAAGGTGGGGGTGGGTGAAAATGGCAACCAAATTTGATTTATTTTTAACAGAAAAGGCTGGTATCCAGCCATCTACTCAATAACTTTAAATCTGTAAGGATGACCCTTTCAGCCTACGATTTTTGAAATCATTCTCTCACCACTGGCTCAGAAGGTTCAGTTTAGTGGTACTTGAGCCCACAGTTTATTATTCCAGTGTAATACAGGGTCCGTGCTAGAGAGTCAAAGGTGCTATATTTTTAAAGTAATATTCAGGCAAGGTGCTGTTTAAAGCGGATGATCAAAATCCCTTGATACTATTCAAAAAGGGAAAGGAGTTTCTCCCATTGCCTTGACAAACAATTCTCAAGATTAATTGATCTTTAACCGTAGGACTGCTTGTGAGGTGAAGCTGACTCAAATGGCTGCCATGTTTGCCTACAAAACATGTCACCACACTTGACAGTAATTCCCTGTGAAGTGGTTCAAGGCACGGGCCACTGTAAAATGCAACTGCTTCTTTTTGTTTCATATAAATCTTGGCACAATTTTTTCAAAAATCACAAAATACTGGAGAGGTGCTGGGGAAGTGGAGAAAGCCAGATGTTACTCATGTTTTTAAGAAAGGTACCAAATTGACCCAATATGGAGTTTATTAATAAGGATAAAATCATGGGGCATCCAGACAGAAATAAAATCATAAATGATAGCTAATATGGGTTCACAAAGGGAAGGTCTTGCCAATCTAATTTACTGGTTTTCTTTGATGGTGAGACAAGGACGCTCGATAAGGGTAAAGCTGTGGTTGTTGTATATCTGGATTTCAATAAGGCCTTTGTTACAGTTCCTCTTGGGAACTGTAACAAAGGGAACTCCTCTGGTATTGAGGAGCTCCTGTAGCTCAGTGGTTAGAGCACTCGCCTTACAAGTGTGAGACCTGTGTTCGAATCCAGGCAGATCAGGGCGTGAAAGTACAGAAAGCGGGAATCAGTGGAGGTATAGTACAGTGGATATGCAGTTGGTTGACTGAAGAACCCAGAGGGTGGTGGTAGAGGGAATGTCATCAGACTGGGAAAATGGTACCAGTGGAGTTCCACAAGGGTCTGTTTCAGGATCTTTTTTGTTCAATATGTTTATGAATGATCTGGAACTAGGAATTGCGGACTTAGTGGCTAAGTTTCCAAGCTAATGAAGGTGGAACATGGTAATTAAAGGAGGATTTGAATATTCTTGGGAATTGGGCAGATTGGTGGCAGATGAAATTCAATGCTGAGGAATGTAAAGTACAAAAAATCCTGGAAGGGAGTATTATTTGAATAGTTGGAAAATATGGATAGAAAATGAAGAGGACCTGGGGGTCCTGATTTACAATATTGAAGCTCTCCCAACAATGCTCTGAGGCAGTGAGTAAAGCAAATCAAATGTTGGGATGTATCAAAGGGGGAGGGAGAGAGATGGGAGGGCGGCAGAAGACACAATCGAAAAGGAGGGTCTTGAGACTGGCCATGAAAGAGGCAAAGGGACTGTGGGATGGAATTCTAGAGTGTAGGGGCAGAGAGGCTGAAAGCCGAGCCATTGATGGTTGGACGGGAAACATGGAGCAGACCAAAGGTTTGGACCGGACTGTGAGGAGCGACTAAGTAAATTGGGCATGTTCACGCTGGAAAAGAGAAGATTAAGAGGCAACATGATTGCTGTCTTTAAGAGAAGTGGAAAGCGAACAAGATAGACTTTGGTCTTTTTTCGTCTCGTATTTCCCATGTTCTTGTGTTCATATGTGCTCCAGTTATATTTAAGTGAGTGGAAACCAAATGAAGTTTGCATTCCTGAAGTGATCTCAGGCTTTTTCTATTCATTGTTTCTGAAGCTGCAAACATCCTTACAGAATTGGTCAGTTTGAAATGACTTAATTGTCATACTGTAGCATACTGTTATGCTACAGTATGACAAGACTTAGAAATACCAGAATTCAGATTGCTTTGTTTTGAATGGCCAAATGTAATGTCTGCTGGTGTATTAGTTTCAATGAGGCTAGAGCTAAGCATTACGTTAATTCATCTAACGAAATCTAATATAATGACTCATGTCAGCATTATAGAAAAAATGCTGTGTTCTATGAGAGATACAAAATGTTTGTTCTATCTCCTTTTCAACTATTTTGTTGATCAATATGCAAGCCTCGCTATCTGAATAATTATTCTTATATTTAAAGTATTTCAAAATATGGTATACATTTAATCAAGAACCAAAGGTTTCATGGCTCATACAGTGGGATTTCAATCTCTATGACCTTTAAAACAATGTAGAAACGAATACGAGTCCATTCCTCAATGGATAGATGTCAGATATTCCCAAAAAATTCACTTCAGATAAATGATTCACTGAGTATTGCAGTATAAATTAATTGAATGAAAATTGATTTCTTGTGGGATCCTTGAAAGAGAGGATAATCCTAGCTCTTAATCAATTTTTGGAAACGGGAGACTAGGAGAAAACAATAAATTGTGACCAGTCTGAAAAGTTCACGATGTTTTCAAAATGTGGCATTTAACCTATTTTACATTGGAAGAAAGACGTGCTTTAGTAGATGCAGTAAAATGAGTTTGTTCTGTTAATAAGACTGTGAGAGCGGGTCTTTGACCACGATCGTTCAGGCAAACGTAATTCCTTGCAGGCATTTTTTCATCAAAAGATTTTGATGAACAGTTTTCTGGCTTTGAAAGTTTTCAACCTCCCTCAGAAAGAAATGCAATGGAAGCTTTATACGGTGAGCTATTACTTCCCCAATTTGCAGTTATTCTTAAAAATAAGATAACATCCTGGAGACTGGTTACTTCATAAACACAATTTTTGTTTTGTCCAGCGTAATTGGTAGTTTTCTTTCATATAGATTTTGTTTGTTTGTGGCAATACACAAAATATCACCCTCGTGGGAGTGCTGACTGTTGGAATTTGCTCTTTGAACAAGTGCCTATCTCTATATCTGTGTTTCTTAACTACTAATGTAGTACAGTAAAAGCCCGTTTATCCGTGATCCGATCAACCGTAACTTCCGTATAACCGGCACCTCAAAAAAAGGTCCCCTTTCGATTAATCGGAATTTATCTGGCACAATGTACTGTATTTTAAAAAAGTTTACATTTTTTTGTGTGTTTTCAGCCAAATATCTGACACATGCTTTAACCAGGTCCCGAGGGTGCCGGATAAACAGGCTTTTACTGTATTTGACTAATTCTCCAACAATATACACCACAGTGTTCCACAAATAGCCAAGACGCCTTTAAAGTTCAAAAATGTAATTCTTTTGGGTAGATTGGGGGGGAAACAAAAGTAAAGTGTTGCGATTACATTTTTCATTCTGATTTCATATGTGTTCAACATTACCATTTGTTAGGCCATTCCAATTCTCAAGAATACATGTCTCTATAAGATTCTTGCAGTCGTGCAGAGGGACTATAATCTATAGAAGTCTCCACAAATCAGGACATCAATGCTCATGATAATAAGCAATGGGCTTTCAAGTTCCTTCTTGAAAGCCAAATGAGCGAATGATTTTCCTCCTGCGTACTGTAATCCATAAAATGCTCCACCTAGTGGTCTAATAAAGAAATCAAGTATGGAAAGTACCAGTATTTTGAATCTTATGTTTTCTTACTTTAGTAGGAATTGTAACCTGAATTGTTTACAGTTTCAACCTTCTGTCTTCAACTTTAAATGATCTATATTTATATATATATATATAGCGATATATAGATATATAAAACTAAATATATATACGTGTAGTTTAAAGTCTAAAATAAATTGTACATTATTTTGAAAAACGTGAAGATATTTAACTTTTTTTGTCAATTTGTTTTGAGGACTAAATAGCAAGTTTTCAAAATCAGTACATTTTATATAGCATGTGAAGTGATTTGTAATGGAAAATTAGAAAAATTCCCAGCCTCCCAAATGAAATTTACTGATTTTTACGCACATTTTAGACAAGTTTCTACCTACTGGTACTATCTTCTTGAATGTTAGTCTGCAGGGAATGAGTACAGAGATAGTAAACTAGAGGGAAAGATTGGTAGAGGAAGCATGAGACAAATGTTGGTGTCTTTACCACACTGAATACAAAGTTTCTGGAATCTTTGCCAAATTGATAGACAACTATTTCTCACGCAATTATTTCTATTGCCCCAAATTTACTATGTTAAAATCTCTAGTCATTAAAATACTATTTGGCTGATTTACCCCCCAGACTGTTGCAAGAAATGTGCACTAGTTTGACCAGATCAACTGAATTAAAATAGTCATTAATTCAAGAATAGGAATTTCTCATATCAATTGCTATATTATAGTACATTATTTTGATCAGTTGCTGCAGTTATCACACCACCGTTTAAGCAGTAATTACATTTGTAAATTATTTTACCTTATAAGTGACTCAATGAATTGTAAATATTTGGAAAATGATGAAATGTTATTAAACTGGTTGTTTAAAAGATGATTATTCTGAATGAGCCACTGATGTTGCAGCTGAAATAGTTTTGCATGCTAGTTTTGGAATTTCAGTCTGATTTTTGATGTGGCGCTGAAAATAAAGCATCACCGTATGTTGCAAAATAAATTATTCCCTTGACAAGATATCATCAAAAGGCTGCTGCTTGTGATTACAGGATTCCCAATGCCCATTAAACATTATGTTAACTATGGAGAGGAAAGCATCATCTAATATGTGATGATGGAGAAGAGGGAAGAGAGAGAACACAGATGTTAAATTAGGAGTTGAAATAGCTTTGTATCTTGGTACTTGCTCCAATTGTTGATCGCATTTAAGATTAGTTTGGATTCTTGACTTGGTAACTTGGTTACATTTAATTGGCTTACGGTGCTTATTGAAAGGAATCTGTGACATCTAGGTCTGAGCCTAGTTCAAGTAATAAGAAAAACTGCTTGCAAGCGTTATCAGACCATAAGAAAAGTTTAGGTTTTTTCTATTAAACTTGTAACTCTGTGAGTCTTTGCCTCATAATTTAAATCACAAAGCAGTAGAATTACCCAAATATGCCTATTTCTGAAGCCTGCAATGCATCAGCATTTTCACAAACTTCACTCAGTACTTTAAATGACCAGTACTCACTGGTCATGTAAAGGTTAGAATTACATCTTTTGATTTGTCAAAATGTCCCATGTCTCCTAGAATTTGTTTCCTTTCACATGAGCAGTTTAGATGATGGATGTCCTACGGTCCATTTCATCTCATTCTTCCCCAAAAAAACACTCCACCGCCCTCACATCATCAGGTGTTTTTTTAGTCCAGTCTTCTGGCCTCACCCACATTTCCTGATCACCTGCTCTAGTTGTTAATTACCCTGGATAAAGAAATTCTTCCTGCTGTTTGTCCTGAAATTGCATCATGTAATCCACACCAGTGTCTTTTTCTGCTGCCAGTATATCTAAAAGTGTCCTGAATTTAAGTTCTCAGTCCTATTTAAACTCCTATGCATCTCTGTAATGTCTCCATTGAGACAAACTTCTTCAAGATTCCCATTTCGGTTGCCAATTCTTCACTATCCAGCACCTTGGGATGTCATCCCAACGTGAAAGGAGCTATATAAATGCAGTTTGTTTTTGATTAGATATGTTGATTTGGTTGCAATTGATGCACTGTTGTCATTGAGTTCGTAGAGTCATCCATAAAATATATGCATGACATGACAATTGTGGCAAAGGTATCCAAAAGGTAAAATAATTTTCTATTGCATCCTGACTAACAATTATAAACTGACATTTTATTACTAGGCTTATGGCTGATGCAATCAGTCTCAAGAGCAGGACATTTTCTTTGAACTTTTGTGGACTTTGATGTCAAATCTTCCTTTGGATGAGACATTAAACCGAGGTCCCATCTACCTGTTTGGGTGGATGCTAAAGATCTCGAGACACTATTCTAAACAAGAATTTTTGCCAGTGTCCTCACCATCAAGCCCCCCAAATAAAATTGTTCATTCATTTCATGGCTTATTTGTGGCACAGTGTTGTGTGCAATTGGCTGTTGTGTTCACTCTGAAAACACACAGTCAAACCACATGAATTATTTTAAAGCATTTTGGAACATCCTGACATGAAAAATGCTATACCAAAAGCAAGAATTATTATTATAATTTTAAATTCCTCTGACCAGAATCTGCATGAGTGGCTTTAAGACAGAATATACCTTAATGTTTGTAGCTTCCCCAAGTTTCAAAGGGTGAGTAAGCTGCTAACCATTCCTACATCTTTTTTGGGGTAGCAAAGTTTCTCTAGATTGAGGCATGGTTATTAGGTTTCCCCTTATCTTTACTGATCATAGAGCAGGAGGATTGTTTTCTTCTTGATGGAAGCTGTATGTGTGCCTCAGCTTTAAAGATTCCTTTGTGCTGCTGGTTGGGCTAATCACGGTTTCTGCTCTTTGTTGCACATGGCTTTTTCCCATTGAGTTGGTGTCAAGATCAACGTAGAGTTCTACAAATATAATCTTGTTTTGAGCAAAATAGTGCCGCATGCTCTTTTTGTATTTGTAGCAAGGTAGATTATTTTCTATCTGGTTCTCTAATCTGCATACTCACACGTGATTCAACTAACTCTGTCAAATGGAAACTGAATTTCAAGACAATTTTAATTTTATGAATTTCATTATATATAACTCTGTTGTACTAGGATACAACATTTTGTTTCTAACAGTTGATCTAAATTTTATTTATTTCTATAGTATATATTATTTTCCAGTGAACTGTCAGATTACTACTACCAAACGGACTTGGGCTAAACAGAATAGCACTTGGCATTTGAATCTGACTGGTTACACCTGTGTATAGTCCAAATCTGTTTTTCATTTTAAAAGTATCATCAGTACTTCATTTAACAGTTTCCATCAGATTTTGATTCAAAATATAAATTTAAAACACTAGTACTGTAATTTGAATACTGTCCTACTCAAAATCTGCCTTTTCTTAAATGAAATACATTCCATTAAATCTAATCGATCGCTCTGCAGTCTTCTTCCAGATAGCATTCAAAGGAAATAATAAAATTGCACAAGATCATTCTTCTTAAAGAAAATTAATAATGTAATTACATATTTTATTTTGCAGCTGCTTGACCTGTTTATGGTATGGGACTGGTCTACATATCTAGCTGATTATGGGCAAGCTACATCAAAGTACCTAAGAGTAAATCCCAGCGCAGCTCTGACACTTCTTGAGAAGTAAGTAGTTTTTCGTTGCTTGTTTTTTATGTGCACATTTTAGAACATAAAACTTAATATGTAACTGTGCAAGGTTTAAGCTTCAATATTTTGAAATGGGTTGCATTCTGGAAAATAATTAAACTGCTTTTGGTTTAGTCTATTGTGCTTCTTGCTTTCCCGTTTATTGTTTTGTATTTATTCATGCTCTGTTGCTTATTTTCTGCTTTAGATCAAAAACTAATATCATTTAAATATGTATACACATTTTCAAGCTGCACCTTACAAACTCTTGTGCATAAATATCACAATTAGAAACTAGAATTTTTTTTGCAAACCATTCAGTTACACCAGAATTTCAAGTGTTCATTCAACAACAACAAATTGCATTTAAAAAATGCCTTTGATGTCAGGAGGACATCTTCTTATAAAGCATTTCTGTACATTAATACACATAGATCATCATCTTTTCATGCTACCTGGAATTGTCCTTTCTAATTGTTTTGAACACCTTTGACTTTTTCTCATCATTATCATTCTTTTTGCTGAATTGTTGCAATACAGAGTCAACAGAGGGTAAGTATTTTGCATATTCGAGGTACTGGCACTCATTCAGTGTTGTAAATTACATTTTTGTGGTTCTATTGGGGATTGCACTTTCAATTTTGTTGGTTGCTTTCATGATGTGCCTGTTTGATCCACCAATAGCTGATTGGAAAAAAGCACTGCCTTGTATAGCATTAAGTCCTACAGAGAAAAGGGTCAAAGGTTCAAATGCTGGATTTTGCTGAGCCTGCTCATCTTAGTCAAGGTAGCAGTAGTAGTGATGCTACATTGGTGGCTAGGGGCCCTGGATTAGGGAAGGAAAAAAATTGCCTTTATTCCTACTCTTGATTTAAGAATTGTGCACATAGGATGGTTGGGGGCAGGTTTCGGCTCAGCTTTCCTATCTCCATTGTGGAAAGACTTGCTGACACTTTGTTCCCTCAGTTAAAAATGCTATGGGAAGAGAGCTGTCAGAACCTGTGGAAATGTTCTTGGGTTTTACTCTGTACCTTTGCACAACAGCTTGCATGTAACTAAAAACTCTAGAAACCAATCTGTCACAGCTAAGTTGTCACAAACAAGATTTGGATGAAGAAAGCCCTTTGGCTTGTTTGGTTTTATCCTCCCAGAAAACCACCCTATCATCTTTCCCTTTCAGCATCTAGCTGTTTCTTAAATGAGTCCAGGCTTTGGTCCTCCACCACACTTACTGTCATGGTAATTCATACCAGCTGCTGATTACCCTCTGTATAAATAAATACTTCCTGTTATCTGCCCCCAAACTTGCTCTGCACAACCCTAAACATGTGCTCTCTTGTCCCGAGGTGTCTGAAAGCATTATTGTGGGTTTATATTCTCTATTCTGTTAAGCACCTTGTATCTCTGTAAGGTCCTCTCTGAAAGGTCTCTTTTCAAAGCTTAAAAAGCTCCAGCTTATCCGGTTGTTCCTCAAAGCTCATCCCTTTAATGCTTTAATGTGATTTGCCACTCCAAGTCATACTATTAAATATCCTTATGTCAGATATTTCCTTCTGCTGTGGTTGATGATGTGCTCTTCTTTATTGTTTAATCAAGTATTGTTCGAATAAGTTTGCATGTATATTGGAAACGTTCACGTAAATATGTATACAATTAAATAGGGTTTTTTTTTCTTCCCAGAATGAAGGATACCAGCAAAAAGAACAATATATTTTCTCAGTTCAGAAAAAATGACCGTGACAAGCAGAAACTGATTGAGACTGTAGTGAAGCAACTGCGAAGTTTGGTGAATGGTATGTCCCAGCACACATAGACCTGTTTCCTGATTTATTTTTCCCTGTCCTGGTCATTCTTCAGCCAGCATTTGTATACAGTAAAACAGAATAACATTGAAATCTCGAAGAGCAAGGACTGAATCAAGTACAGAACAAACAAATTATGAATGTAGATAAGCTTGGTGTAATGAAAGTAGGAGGGAAATGTTTTCTATGTAATTTTCGAACCATGACTTATTTGGTGTTTCTGAGATTTTGTGAATATGTGCAATGCCTTTACCACACACCCCTGATGTTCATCAAAGCCAACAATCAGTTTAAAGATGAAAATGTAATTGTTCTACATATGTTCAGAATTGCTGGGCCTTGTCAACAATAATGAGGACATTAGTTGAACGCTTTAGCAATCACACCTTTCAACAAAATATTAACACAATGTATTGCAACTTTTTTAAAATTAGGATAACACTGTATTCTAATGTTGTGCAATGAATGGATTAACTGTGAAATTATTTTGTAAATTAGCCATATCACATTTTTAAAGCATGATGCTTCAATCTTGCATACAAGATGGTTGTTTGGGATTTTTGCCTTACCCACACTTCACATACCTGAAAGAGATATTTTTCAGGTCATTTGTGTCTTCTACCTGCTTTTATATTTAAGATAATATTGTGTCTCTTCGCACTGTACATTGTCCTTCGACATTGTCCTTCTTCGTGTTACAAAATATAGTGCACGTGGATTTTCTTTCAAGCTTTTACTCAGGGTTGCTTTTTTGAATTTGTATATTTTTCTCTGCAGAATTGTAAACTTGCTTCAAGCACCAGTCTGAGGCAATCGCAAGTAATAAGGCATTACTTTTGATCTGGTTTAGTCATTACCCTCCTTTCCTTTTGATATGGTTTTCACTCTGGTTGAACAGGTTATTGATGAATAATGATGATGGTTTTATTCTGATTGTTTCAGATTGGATCCTTCTCTGCACTCCTAGAAGGAAACGTAGTGTATAGCTGTCTGCATTATCTTTACTTATTGTTTGAAATAGATCTATTTGAAACTTTCAATCTGTGGGCGGTTGGGTTTGTTTGTGAGGAAGAAAATGAAAGAAATGAGATTCTGTAAATTCATCTCCAAAATGCTCTTGTTGTACATTCTTACTATGTAATAAAAGTGATCTTGAGCACCTTTTTAAATTATTTTCTGGCTTTGCATCATTTCACTGGCAGCAAATGCAAAATGTAAATTTGTTTGAGACTGACACTGTTTGGAAGATGTGTGCAAATATTGCTTTTTGGAACTAAACTGATTTGGAAAATCCGCAGAGATTTTCTGCAGACTATTATTACGCCTTGCCTTGCCTAACAATTTGCATTCTTGATTTCTCTGTGGTGCATAGATAGCATTGTAAGCTTTGACCCTTCAATCTAGCTTTCCCAATATCAAAAATATATCATTTATACCTATATATGATGTGTATATATATATAAATGGTCAGCTATATAGGAAAATACACGCTGAATAGCAAGTCGAGTGTTTGTTTTGTTTCAGTCGATCCAAAGCTATGTGAAGCAGGTAAATATACGTCCGGATCACTGCTCTCACAGGAATGAATGGAGTGACCGCTCTCAACAGAAAGACAAGTACTGTGTGTTTGGGTTTTGAGTTTTGTTTTATTTTTTTTTAAAAAAAGATGAAGTCGCCTTGCAAAAAAAAAAGCGAGGGTTTGCATATTTTATTATAATTTGATTTGGGGTTGGTGACTTATAACTGTTACTAATTGGCCGCAATGTATTTTGAATAACGTTGCATTTCATTCATTCGTTCATTTCATTTCAATTCATAAAAGCCACTCAAGTCTCTCAGTTTGACTGCCATTCAGCAATGCAGTGAATGTGCTCACGCCAGTTACTGTACTGTCCGCTCACGCCAAAGCAGACAGACCCTCGAATTGATGATAACTGGACCCCATAAATCGCTCAGTTGTGTGTGTTTTTTTAAGCAAAACCAAATGGTTAATACCGTGAAAATCACTTCAAGACCGTCGTCTGCTCACGTAGTTCAGATGATGTTATAAACCACCGTCCCTTTTTGCTGCTAAGGTTTAACCCGCCATCGGAACACATTGATTATACAGTGAAGCTGTCTCTGTAATCACTCTCGGATGTCCACCGTTCCCCTGTTTAAACTGTAACCTCACAGTCAGAATTCCTCAGCTGTCCAGCACATTTGCGTTTTCTTTTCTTTTTTAATTATATATCCCCCACCACCCAAAAAAAAACAATCTTTTTGAATTAAAATCCCAATCAAAAATAAAACCACTTGGTTGCGTTTTAGCTTTTTTTCCCCACGTCCACTAAGGCTGTAAACTTCCATGAAGAACATTACTCCCAGCCTTGTTTTTTTGTGGTTGTGTTTATTCCGCGGGGAGATGGTTGGTCGCTGTTTGTCCTTTGGGGGAAACTGAGAGGGGGAAGAGTTTTCTCAAAAAGCTTATTCAAGCTGTGAGGAATTGGAAAGGTGGTCGTTTGGTTAATTATCTTTTTTGGGGGGAGGGGGGGGGCGGGGGGGGGGGGGGGGGGGGGTGGGAGTGGCTGTAATAGTTTTCCCATTGACTTGTCTTATTTAAGTCATACATTGTCAGAACCTGTTTCTTTTCCTATCCCTCCACCTCTTACTTTTTCCAACAAGTAAATGCCAGACACTCACTTACTTACTTGGAGTTGGAGACCAGGTATAACCCCCAAAAATGCATGTTTTTGCCATTGGTGCGTTAATTTGTTTCCCTTTTTTTAAAACAAAAGATTGAAAACAAAGCTGCTGCTGGAGAGAAATAAGGCAATCGGGTTTTTTTTTCATCTTTCCTGCGTTTTGTTTTCTCTAAATCGCCTCGACTCTGGTGGCTGTAATGGCTTTGGGGGAAACTGTCCAGGGAGAGATGCCGACAGAGAATTAAATCTGGGGGTGAATGAAGTGGCCAATCAGCTTTTTTTTAAATGAAACATACCATTCGTGTTTGTATAAAGTGGGGATTGAGACTCTTCTTCATCCAACAGACAGCCGAGGTGGGGGGGGGGGGGGCAGCAGCTTCCTAATGGACTAATTGGCTGGAAGTATGTTAGAAACCTGGGAGAAACTGTGCTCCGGAAGCAGGAAGACGGGGAGGGATTCCGGAGTTTCACTGAAGCATTTAATTTACCCCCAACACTGTTCCTGTTACTGCTATTGCTGCTGCTGTTGCTGCGGGAATGAGAGACAGTGTTTGTAGAGTAACATTGCTCTCACTCCACAGTGGGGTAACCTGGGGTGCAAAGAAAATCGTGCTTTTATGAATGGAAAAGCACACTGATCCATTTGTGGTTTCTTACGTTTTGGGGGGAGATTTCTTTTTCCTTACACATCCTTCAAAAACGCCACTTGTGTGTGTGTGTGTGTGTGTGTGTGTTGGACTGGGGTGTGGGAAATTGCCTAGTCGGTGAATCTTCTACTTACAGAGAATGTAAATGTTATATCTTAACCATTAGAGACTTTTCAAATGGGCACTGTCATATTAATGGATAAGGACGTTTGTTTTGGGGTTGGACAAGTTAGAGTGCATTCACATTGCCTTCTGTTTAAGCCAGTGTTTGCAGATAGATATGCAGTAGTTTTAAATGTATTTAGCGGTTTAAAACTCTCCTTTGGGTAGACAGCTTTGCCTTCTGTATAAGTGCTTCCATCAAAGCAACCAAAACTCTGTGGACGGATCCTCAGATGAATAAGATTATCTGAATACCACAGCTGCTTAAACTGTGTTGTCCAAGTAAATTGTATTCCGCATATAAATGTAACTTAATAGTCAAGTCAACGTGTCTTCGAAATTCAGGTTGGTTTCTCAGGAGTTGGGACATACAGAGCAAACCGAAGTGGAGGTGTAATGAAAGTGCAAGGTGGCTCCTTATTTAATTATTATTTATGCTCCAAATTTAGAAATAAGATAGAATATATTATGGATGTAAAAAAAAACTGCAAAGGTATGTTTCTTCAGTGATAATTACCAGCTAACGCGTTCATCTTTCTCAACAGTTAATACGCATTAACTGAGATATATACCTATCCATATACGGTAAAGTGAATAGCATAGAGTTTACATCCCATCAGTTCACAGCATGCTGCACCGGCTGATCTACTGGAAGTCCAATCCAAAGTAGATTGACACCCATGTGGAACGGGTGCATTGAAAGAAGCTCTGGATGTAAACTAATTAAATTGCTTTTTAATTGCTTTCGTTTCCAAAACCTGACCCCCACCCCCCTCCAACCCCCCAAAATATAACCCAGAATGATTTATCAAGAGACCCCGGTGGAGCCTAACCGTTTGAGACTTGTCTCCTGGGAGTTACCTCGCTTTATGTTAAATTGACTTTGCCCTAAAGAGAAATCCTAACCAACATTGGGCAGGTGTCTGGTAGCTCGGGGTGGGGGGTACAATGGGGTTTAGCTGGAGCCATGGTTTAGATTCGGTAGGAAAATCGAAATGTCATTGGAGGGTGTTCCAAAGCAATCGAAAAGGAACAGAATTCATTTAGAGAGGTAACTAACTGGGCTACAGCGAGTCGAAGGAAAGCCGGCGACTAACGGATTGTCGGTGAAATAGATTAAAACTAGATTGTGTAGAGGTTCAGAAAATCGTGAAGTTTGCAACTGACCATCAAACATTGTAAGTGAGGTTTCCCCCCCTCTGGATTCAATGATCCTCTGGGTTCAAACGGTGTTGTATTTGCAAGGATTTAGATCAAGTATACTTGCCCGGTTGGTGGTCTGGTTTAAAGGGAACCGTCGAAAAAGACAAACCCCCATGCAGATAATTAAATCCTATATTTAAAATTCAAGAGCTTCTTAAACCCATTTCAATGGCGGCCTCGAGAAGAAAAAAATGATTAGCAGCAAGAAAACCTTGTGAGGGAGAGAGGCCCGGGTTCTGAGCGAACTGTGATAACGGGGACAAAAGGCTATTGTCATCGAAGAAATGTACAACAGATTAGACTGATGCCAAACACTACCTCGAAAATAATGGCAAAAAAAATAATGCATCAACAAAAGTTCTGACTCGAACCGGGGCATTAAATGCAAGTGGGCGAGACTCTTCCATTACAGTTAAATGTTATCCTCCCGCCCACAAACTGCCACAAGCTCAATCACTAAATAAACACAACATCTCTGAATAACAAGTGTCTGTCAAGCAGAACCTAACTAAGAAATGTTGGTACTTGCAGCTAAAAACGCTAGCTATCAAAATACGTTTAATGCGAGTATTGATTCGGCAACTCCCTTCTGAAATCTCTTGTCCAATGTATTAACATTGACAGGATCAAGTTGTTTTCAATATATATATATCTATACATTGCCTTCATTTTCTTTGATGATTTCCATTTCAGTATTCATTCTTCTTTGAATATATTTTCAAAGGCGAAATCCCAAACAGTTGTTCAGATCCGCCCATAATGCGAAACCACCGAATTAAAGAAAACACCATTTAATACTTTCTGACAGTAGTCGCTGTGAAGATCTGTCATTTTCATTCACAAAGAACCTTAGAATCCGCATATTTTCGCCACATCTTAAGGCTCAACCATAATATTTCGGGGGTTACAAAGTTATAAGACAGATCGAATAAGGTCAATGTCCCATATTGGGGTGGGGGGGACAAAAAATATCTGCAGTAGCAGACTGTGGTAATGACTTAATACTAACTTTTATTGTGATTAATACAAATTGCCAAGGTTTGATCTTTACATGACAATATTCCTGGATTATAGCAATAATTGCCCTTCCCAATAAACGTGACCATAGCTTGGTTGACCCTATTACATTTAGCTTCGGTGCTTCTCTTCAGATTAAACGTATCAAGTGAAAACACAAGATACCTTGTTTCAACAACCCCCCCCCCCCCCCCCCCCACCCCCAACCCCTTCCTCCACCCCACCGCCACATTGGGCAAACGGGAAAGGATGCAATTAGAGTAAACAGTGAAATTTTTTTTGACTTTAGAGACACAATACAAAAATTTCAAAGTGTAAATCGCTTAAAAGGCACAAATTAAAGCATGTACAAAGACCCACTCGCCTGTAGGTATCAGCTCTCCCGGCTAATCAATCACCAAATAAAAAACAAAATGACGTTTAAGTGTTATTTCTTTCTGTCTCACTGCTGAAATGCGAGTTTGTGGCTGCATTGCAGACACCGTGCGGTTCGGTGACCTGGAGTGTATTGAAGTGTTCAATGGGAGGATCTGTGGCAGTAGCTTTGCTGTGGATATGGGGCAGTTCCTGCTATTGGTTACCTGTTCTTTCATGAGCTTGACAGAGCAAATCTTAGCAGCGAGCGATCTGTCACACTCACTGCCTGTGCTGCCGTGTTCTCTCTCTCTCTCTCTCTCTCTCTCAGTGTGTGTGTCTTGTCTCTCTGTGTCTGTCTCACTCTCCCACTCTGGCTGGCTCGCTGGATCTCAATCAATGTGATCACTTCCCTGTGGTGAAGGGAGGAGGGGGGGAGAGGAGTGGGGGGGGGGGGGGGGGGGGGGTGTCACTAACTTGCCAGGGATTATCACAATCTGATCGTTGCACTTTACAACGTATTTAAATGTTGCAAACGACGTCACTTTGGGGGAGGTGGATGGTTTATTCAGCGAACATCTATAAAAAGGCCGTTCCCCCCACCCCCCCCAAAAAAAATGATCAGTGAAAACCAGGAACATGTTTTATGGTGGGATTTTGAATGAAACTCGCTCACGATCCGACACAGGGAATTTTCCAAGCTGAATGGTGTCAATTTGCACGTCTATCCGAACAGTAAGTATGAATGGGTCTCTCCTGTGACCAGAATATATATATATATATATATATATATATATATAGCCTATATCTAGTATAGTGTTTTCCTGACAAGTATGAAGTAAGCAATGTAAACTTTCACGCTTTGTCAATGGAGAGGTAACATTCTGCCAATGTGCTGTCTAGGATTGTAAGCAATGTGGGTTAGATATAAAGTTATATTCAGCAAATCACAGTGACGCTATCTCGAGTACTGGGGGAATAAACCCAATCCCACACTTAGTCAGATTTTCAGGGAATAAAAACCTCAAAGTGCATTCAAATTGATCACCACAGTAGAGATTATTAGTATTTGCTACACATTCTTGACAACGTGTTTCGTGTGATTAAATCGGATCTGTTTGGAACCTACCCACGTATTTTACAAGGAAAGTTCCGTGTTAACCTCTGTGATCACGAGTTTAGTCATGCGGTAAAATACGGGGCGGTGGGTTGTCCTGTTTTAAAATAAATTTTGTTTGGGAGTCGAGATTTTATCTAAGCGCTGAATGTACATATTATTTTATGAATGTGGCCCATTACTTCTGATGAATCAACAACGATAATGAATTTTAAAAAAGTTTGATTTGATTTTCTCCCTAAATTAGTCAACCATATAGATTATTTCCACAGATACATCTGATTATATACGATAATGACTGCTGTACTCTGCTGATATTACATGATCATTTCATTTGTGCATAAGAATAAACGTTACCTTACCACGTACTTAATTCATTCGGAAAATAATGCAAGTTAGCAAAATAGAATTTGTCAAACTTTAATTCTACTTTAAAAGTCCCCGCAGTTTAAATGTTCAGGTTTTGTTTCTGAACATGTAATAGGATAGAGAGAGAGAGAGAGAGAGAAAGTGCAGAAGTAGAAAATTGGAAGTTGTAATCCAGACTCGAGTATTGATCTGTAAATTGAAAGTTGACCAATTTAAATTTCATTCGAAAGTTTTATCCAAATACCCAGACACAATGTCAATAATAGTTGCGTTTGGCTTAATTTCTACGCAACGTAATATGTCGATATGTATTTCTATTGTAACATAATTGTTCCCAAATGTATTACGCCCACATATTAATTATCTTCATATTAAATCTTACACAGTTTTGAGTATAGACCTAATTTTCAGACCAGCATTACAAATAAACAATGATGAACTCAAGCTGGCCTGTGTGGCAGGTTCTGTTCTTTTTTGAGTCATTTCTTTTTTATATAATAATAAAATAAAATAATAAAATAAAATTCATTTACCTTTTCGTCTGTAGGGCATAAAAGAAGTGTGGAGTTTCACGGGCCTGACCGTCTGCCTGTCTGCCCCCAATCAGAAATCGTGAATGGTTCCCAACGCTAACGATGTGATATTGAAAAGAAAGTATTTGACTTCTTTCTATGTAAGGGTGGGGGGGGGGGGGGGGGGGGAGTAAAAAAAACAACTATACAAACTGTGAAGCGCATCGGCAAAGAGTTAAGAGCTGCAGAGTTCTCTGCTGTGGACAAATCCATCTATTTTGCGGGTCAGATCTGTGGCAGTAACAAGTGAATCCGAGCAATGTTCCTGCTAGGAGTCGACTATCTGTCGGTCCTGGCCACCGCTCTCACCTCCCTGTTGTCGGTGGTGCTGCTGCTCGCTGTATCGCGACAACTATGGACTCTTGGCTGGAATATGACTAGAGACCGGGGCAACAAGCTGCCTCTGCCCAAAGGCTCAATGGGTTGGCCACTGCTGGGAGAAACCCTCCACTGGCTGGTACAGGTAAGAAAGACACGTTTGTACTTGTTCATATTTTTTTTAAAAGCAAAGAATCACTTTTGTTTTCGCTAATACCAATATCTATTGAAACGTTTGATTGGTAATTGATTTCCTCCCGCTGTAAAGATGGGCAGCTAGCTCTGCTTCCATCGTGAAATGAGTTCCCTGCGAATTATGAAAATGCTGACAAAAGTCTTTTAGATATATGCGGGGGACGACGGGTTTGCGGGGTTATGGGGAGAGAGAGCCTTGACTTTGAATAGCTCTTTTCAAAGAGCCGGCACAGACTCGATTGGCCGAATGGCCTCATTTTGTGCTGTAAAATTCAATGATTCTACTGTATATATTTTCCATAGACAATGTTAGCCAGTGGGTAGCTACCAACAAATTCAGATTGCTCTGAAGTCGCTGGTGGGGTTTTCTCTACGGCTACTAAACACTCTTTTCATGGACGTCACTTGTTTTAAACAATTATTTAGATTTAGATTTATTTAATTGCTGTGATTCCCTTAAACGGTTCTTCCTTAACTGGCAGGAGCTCAGAGTTACTGTTCTTTGAAGCTGTAAAGATGACTAACGCGAAAATGTGCCCGAAGAAAAATTGCTTTCATATTATCAGATTACATCCCCAACCTACACGTAAAAATATAAATTATTGCCTTGGAAGTTTTCAATAACATGCGTAAGACAGACAGACACCAGGAGGACAGAAACTTTATAGAAAGGCCTTAAAAATAGTAATGGTAAATGTACTTAATCCGAATGGAAAGCTGAAGCTTCTCATGATTTCCAAACTATATCGTTCCACACTCTATCGTGAGTTTTCGGGAAGGTGGTAGACTTAAAGTAAACACTGGGTTTGATATTGTAGAGAGAGAGAGAGAGAAAGATGCGTCCCAATCGCAAGCAACTAAGAGGCGCTGGACTGTTTCTGCAGCTGTACTGTGCGTGTTAAGTGTTGCAAACGCATTAAACACGAATTAACGAAGGCTTGGGCGAGGCGAGAAGTAGACATATTTGCCTAAACATGATCAGATGAAAAGGTCTGAGGTCTGTCTCGCTGTTTCCTGGAGCGGCAGGCAGCTTCCCGAGGCTCTGAAAACACGCTTCAGGGTTTGATAGACCTTCGGGTTAGTTCTTCATGTCTCCAAACAAGCGGCCGAGAAAACTGAAAACAACTTAGTTTTTTTTGGGGGGTGGGGGGGTCGCATGGATTCTGATCTAGTTTGCTGTACAGGCGGTTGCAGTCACTTCGGAAAACACTTCCTTAAAAGCTTCAGCGAACAGACAGGCTGCACAGATGAATGACTTTCTCTGTGAGGTTGTGTGTTTTTTTTTGTTGCTTCTTGCAGGGCTCCAACTTCCACGCTTCGAGGAGAGACAAGTATGGGAATGTCTTCAAGACGCATCTTTTGGGTAAACCGGTGATCCGAGTGACAGGTGCTGAGAACATCCGCAAAATCCTGATGGGGGAACACACTCTGGTCAGCGCCCAGTGGCCGCAGAGCACACGGATCATCTTAGGCTTCAATACACTGGCCAACTCCATTGGGGAGCTGCACCGCCAGAGAAGGAGAGTAAGTGTACAGCACTGGGGAGGGGTGGGGGGGGGGGGGGGGGGGGGGAGGTGGTGGGGGGGGTGGGGAGAGAGAGAGAGGCAAGTATTTGTTTAGAAATAATAATATATATTGTTTAAAAAGCAACTGTCATACTGTGTGTGACTCCCCGAATTTTTTTTTTTTTTGCAACCTGTGGGTGAGTGATCAGAAACACTGTTTGAGGGCAGCGGGACAGGACGGGGCAGGGCAGGGAATAGGACGGGAATGGACAGAAAGCCGCCGGTTACCGTCAGACCGAAAACCTCGGGTCTGTGGAGTGAATACAACCAGCCCTCACTAATGTCCGGCTTGTCCATTCGAATATCTCCCGGTCCTTCAGGGGTTGTGTCCATACGGTATCCTCTGGGTGTGCAGTAGTCGTCCGTTGCTACGCGAGTAGGCACTTTGCCAAGTGATTCGCTAAGTTAATCATTGGACAGACATGGAGATGGAACGACAACCACAACAACCCTGATTAATTTTTTTTAAAGAAAAAAAATAAAACAATCTATATATCTCCACCAATTGGTGTTGGCAGATCTTGGCTAAAGTCTTCAGTCACTCGGCTCTGGACGGTTACATGCCTCGGATTCAGCAGGTGGTGAGCAGTCAGATCCGGGGCTGGTGTGGAGAGCGGGGCGCGGTGAGTGTCTACCCCGCCAGCAAAGCGCTGACTTTCCACATTGCCGTCCGCATCCTCCTCGGGCTGCGGGTCACAGAGCAGCAGCTCACTCACTTCGCCGACATCTTCGAGCAGCTGATGGACAACATCTTTTCGCTGCCTTTGGACATTCCCTTCAGCGGTCTGCGCAAGGTAAGAGGCAAGGCGCCAGCCATGCTGTGTAGTGTATGTGTGTGTACATGCGAGTGTGTGTGTGTGTGTGTCTGCCTCTCTACCCGTCTCTCAGTTCATTCCTCACCAGCACCGCCGCCACAACCTGGTTCTCATCGACCCTTGCTCTCAGATGGATTTCAGGCTGATTACATACAGACCAATGGAATAGACATAAAATATGTTTTTTTTTTAACCTTTCAGTTGTGTTCACATTTAAACTCAGTTTGTCAGTCCTGTGTCTTTTTTTGTTCCAGACTATGATGTTCTAGCAGATCAGTAGTGTACCCCCCCCCCCCCCCCCACCCCCTCCTCTCTCTCTCTCTCTCTATATAATATATATAAGACTCTGTCGCTCCCAGTACAGTCATTTCTAAAGTCTTCTTCTCTACAGCTAGCCAAACAACACTGATGCCTTGGAACTTGAAACCGTGGCTCTCCTTCCATCGCCGGTGTTATGAATGTTGCAGGATTGTGTGTGTGTGTGTGTTAGAAAACAAAATGCACTTTCTTAATGCGCTAGAATTCTAGAATTAATCTTTTCACGGGGTTTGCGTGCAAACGTTTGTTTCCAGGATATCATGTATTCCACCTGTGACATTTCAAACTGAATGCTGAGTGCTTGCGGGGTGTTTGATAAATGCCAACGCCTCAGTGAGCCGTGACGGTAGATTGATACTGGAACATCCCAACCTTTGCGGAAAATGGCGTAACTGAAAGAGACGTCGAATTTTCCCCACCTGTGTTAGAACATTATATGTCGGGAAATCTCCCAATGGAAACCGCACCGGGCGTGGATCCGTTTAAGTTATTGTTATTGCCATTTAAATAGGGTATCAAAGCACGCGATACACTGCACGAATATTTGGAGAAAGCAATTAGAGAGAAACTACAGAAGAACATTTCGGGCGATTACCCAGATGCACTGGATTTTATGCTGAACAGCGCCAGGGAGCATGGAAAAGAGCTCAGCCTCCAGGAGCTAAAGGTAATAGGATCCCAACTCCGAGGAGATCCTCATTTCTTTCATCCCATATTCTCCTCCAGTGGTTTCCTTTCTGTTTACACAATGTTTAATTTGCCATTCCCATTACCTCTCCTCTTTGTTTTCCCCTCTCTCCCCCCCACCCCCCCCCCCCCCCCCGCAGCCTAATTCACAAACAAATACATTCGTTTGTATGATAGA